>CM046446.1:82086168-82663185 GCA_025506515.1 Flaveria trinervia
TGATAAGTAAAATAATTTGCAATCGTGTATTACACGGATCTTTAATCTGGTATATATATACACACACAATTTGCAACCAGATGTAGAGTAACACACAATGTTTGATGCAAGAGATACAAGGTAAATGCATGTTTAATTAATAATGAGCTTTTTTAATATTATTCTCTTTATATATACTTAATTAAACAACAAAGCTCATCACTTGGATTTTGCAACACCTCCTTAATTTAAGATTCTTTTGGTCTCTATTTATTTATTTATCTATTTATTTTTATTTTCTTTAATTCAATTTAAATCCACATGACAAATTACAAAATAACGGTTTATAGCTATATGTAAAAGGAAAAGAACATTAGCCCCGTCACGTAATATGAATATTTTTTATTACTTTTGTTTTCTTTTTAATTAAATTTAGAGTTTACGTTAATTGGCACACCCACTGGTTATATTATTTTTTACTAATTTGAACACCCGCACCATATATGTGTTAGCATTTGAAAATATAGCACTACGAATGACAACACCGGTTGTTAGGATCAGTGATCTAAGTTTGATTAATTAGAGAGTATTTCAGCGGAATTCGAACAATGAATTAAACAATTCACAAGAACACAATTGATATTCAATGTAACAGTTGTCACACCCCAACCTTGACGGCGGAAACGTCGAGATGTGAGGGTTAAGATTGTTCACAACCACATAACGCTATAATTAAATGTAAATATTTAAATTATAAGTTTCAAAAGGAAGTACAAACATAAGTATCAAACTTAAAATAAGTTCAAACATAAATCACAACATAACATAACATTTTATTATTAAACTTGGTCCAAGTCCTAGTTTCATTGCAAGCTTCAAAAGTCCACTTTAAACTTGGGGATTTCCTGAAACATGATAAAAATAAAAAGGTCAACTATAAATAGTTGGTGAGTTTCCAAGGTTCATACATAATATGATAAGATTACAAGTAGCAATTCATGTCATAGGTCATAAGCAAGTAAGGTTATAGAACACATATCGTTACAACCAAACCTCGACTTGATTACAAGTATAAAAGATTGGCTAAGTGTATTTGGTTCCCATGATGAACAAGCATACGTCATCAGGAGTCGGCAATACCTCGACTTTAGCATCAAATAGGCTTGTCAGGCCCAAAGATCTAAGACGTCACCAGGCTAGCAATAGTTAATGATTGTAAACAAAAATATGTATCTCATATAAACGCTTACAACACACAAATAACCATGACAAAAATATGAATTGCAAGTGCTTTACAAGTCTAAACGTTTACAAGTGCGTTATGTATAAGTAATCATGTTTCACCCCAAATTAGTGTGAAAAGATAAAAAAAAGGGGGCAAGGAAACTCACTTGACAAATAAGTATATAATGAAGATCAATAAGAATAATATATGTCGTTCCAAGATAAAACGTCACAAGGCACCTAAATATATAAATTAACAAGGTTAAAGTTTACTAACGAGCTTAACGATTCAACGGGAGCTAGGGTTTGAATTGATATTTTGGGGTTTCAACAGTTAAATTCCTTAAAATGATATAGTTGATTTTATTTTTATTCCATGAAAATAAAATATAATAGCCGAGCGTTTCATTATGAAGCAACGAAAATACTTACGGAAATAGGGTTTAAATATCAGTTTAAACAATCTTTTATAATAATGATAATATTTTTTTATACTAATGTTTTAGACAATAGCATACAAACAATGTTTGAGAAAAAGAATAATGTAAAGTTTTAAAACTAAATATTATTATTGTTTTATAAAATGTTTAAATTATTCAAGAAATAAATTTATAAAATTAATAAAGTGATTTTAGAAAAATACACAAAGTTTATAAATTTATTTTTTAATAATTTACAGAAGTTTATATATATTTAAAATTTGAAAGAAAACAAAAGGGTGGATTGAGGGTCCCCGGGTTCGAACCCGGGACCTCAAGTCCACACTCCACGCCAACAACCAGTAAACCAAAGGCCTTAGCCGCGGTTTATCTCCGTTTTAATATCTTTTAAACATAACCCAAGCAAAACCCCCAAATTGGATGAACCCTAGTTTAGATTCGAACCAAATTGATCATCTAAACGATGATGATAGCCAAATTAACCATGGGGCTTTTGTTTCCCATGCTTAATCGAGCATATCAACGTATGTAACTCACCCGAATCAGTTCGAATTGAAGGCGATCCTAATCAAAGAACAAGCGTGGTTTATGCCGAATCAATGGACAAGAATTTGATAATGATAATCAAATTCGTTGCACAGGTAGCTTCTAAAGACTCCAACGAACCAAAGCCCTCGGTTAATTGAGGGTGAGATTATGAAAAATATTGAGTTCGACTAGCTATAGTTCGCGACGAGCTCGAGAGTTAGATTCTGGTGTTCGATTTCTTTTCAGGTGAAATTGGAAGTGTAGATAGTTTAGGAATAGTTAAACAATTGTTTGTGTTCGATTAATTAGATTATTATGAGGTTTTAACTGTTGAACGGTTAAATTATTAATCCGAGTTTCGGTTTCAAAGTTTGTTCATCTTAATAACCGAGTTAAACCCAATTAAAATTTACGTTTAGGTTCGAATCATGTTCAGGAAACGATTGGAATCGTTTGGGGTTCGAAATTCTGAGGTTTTGGGCGATTTCGGGGCTCGCCGGACCTTGGCCGGAGGTGGCCGCGGCGGCCGACGGATTCACGGGGAGAGAGAAAGAAAGAAAAAAAAACTTTAAAAATGTTGCAATTTTGGCCCTTGCACTTTTAGGTTTTAACATTTTATGAATAAACTTTCTATTTTAGGTTTATAAATTGACAAATAAGACCCCCAACTTAATTTAAATTTATGTTTTAAACATGGTTAAGTTTAATAACCCTTAATAATTACAAGTAACCTTATTAAAAATAATCTTATTATTACTAATACTATTATTCATTTTTATTACTTATTATTATTGTTACTTTTATTAATATTAACATTATAATTATTTAATATTTACGCTTAACTTTCATAAAAAACCCAATGACAATAATCAATAAGCACAAACAACACATGAGTTTCAAAATTGACAATAATAACCCTTGTAAGAGTAAATGAAGTTAACTTTTAGTTAACAAAAAAATACGAGATGTTACAACAGTAAATGGTTATAGAAAAAGAGAATTCTGCAAGAGAGATATTTCATTCATATGCTTTCGTGGTGGCTCAATGTCACACATTACAACTAGGTCAACATCCCTTATATAGGAGATGTGACGTCTGTTGATGTCACTTGATAGTGACATCTAACAGAATTATTCAACTACTGAAACTATGCAAACTACTGAGAATGTTCTCAACTACTGATTACATCTCAGAGAATGCTAAGTACAAGAAACATAAAACTACTGAAACTATAACTACTGAAAAGTAAATTACAAGTACTGAAAGGAAACCATCACAACTACTGAGGTTGATAACTTCAGCTGTTGTGACAACTACTGATCACTTTGGTCTTCAGTCTTTGTCTTCAGTCTTTGTTCTTCAGACTTTGTTCTTCAGACTTTTACTTTCAGACTTTGTCTTCAACTGATAGCTTCAGACTTTGTCTTCAGTACTTTACTTTCAGACTTTGTCTTCAGTACTTTACTTTCAGACTTTGTCTTCAGTAGTAGTCTTCAGTTCTTGTCTTCAGACTTTGTCTTCAGACCTTGTAATCAGTTGATGTCTTCAGCTGTTGTGATCTTCTTCAGCAGTTGTAATGTCTGTGGGACTTAGAGGTTTTTCTGATCAGGCTCATTGGTTCTTTTGGTCCAACACCGGTGCAAAGCGCGGGTGTCATACTAGTAATTTAGATATGTCAAGTTCTATGATTTGTTTAAATTACGCCCATATGTTTAAAAATTTTACAAGTTTCGTCTATTAGATTTTTACATCAATTTTTTTTAAACTGATTGACGATTTTACTCCTTAAAATATAACAAATAAAATCCCCTCATCATTGCGTTTTTTGTTCGGCGACCCTTCTTCTCCAACAACACTTCTCCGGTAATTCAAACATGATTTTATTAAGGGTTCAAATGGAAATGATCTTGAATTAAAAAGTATAACAAGAAATCTTAACCATCATTATTTTTAATAACTAGTTGAGATCGAATTGTAGGGAAAAAGTTTCATTAGATAGGTATTTTAGGATAAGTTTTATATATGACACTAATTTTTATAAACATTACAATATAAAAACGAGCATTTTGTATATTCAAAGTGAGTATAGTATTGTTACATAAAAATATAAAAAATGACTTTTTTCAGCTCATATGATTTTCGGTCATCATTGTGTTTCTAGTTAGTTCATTTTTTCTTTTCATTTGTTATTATGTTTTTTTGAATATTATTATGTTTTTTCTAAAATGATGAATTCAAAAACATAATAGTGAAATAACATTGTTATGTATTTTTAGTATATACAACACAATGATATAATATCAATTAATCAATCTAACACATTACAAACAATGACAAAATAACATAAAACACAACGTTAAAATGTCTCATTATGGTTTTTCTACCTATATTTATATTTTTGTGAACACTCTGACTTTTGAAAACACATAGAATTAATAACATCATTGTGTATTTTTAGTTGCAGAGAACACAATGATAAAATTATAATAAAATTTTATTTTATAATATATATAACAATGATAAAAATAGCAAGAAATGATCTAAAATGTAAAAACATAATGATCAAAATACATATAACAAATAATGAAAAATATTTGGCACAATGACTTGATGTCACACCCTAACATCTGGACGCTACCAGTTGTAACATATCACAACAATATACATAGCAGAAGAATAACATACAAGACCATAAAACTAGACTGAATTAAAACTTATCAGTTTTTACATTATCAGCGCGCCTAGGGCGTTCAAAATACAAAGTAAAATGATACACTGCCTAGGTAGTTTTAATCCAACCATTATTTTCTAAGTGAAGGCCTTATTTATCCATGGGCGTTAAGTCTTCTCGACATAGCTAGTGCTTCTTGGCACCTCTAGCTCCTTTATCACAAGCTAAAATACATCAACAACAAAGTTATTGGTGAGTCATAACCAAGACTCAAAAATAAAGTGCGATAGTGTATATACATATTGCAGGACCGTTTAAGGGCTTTAACACAATTACAACACAACGACACAAAGAGGAGATTAACTAAACTTTAATCAAAAAGTGAACTGGGTTAACCAAAGTGATACAAAGAACACAAGTAAAGTAAGAGACAGAACAAGAGAGTATGGGTTTCAAGGAGGCAGTATATTGCTTTCTCAAGTTCTTTTACAAGTGTTACAAAGTACAAAGAAAGATACAAGAACTTGAAATACTTATACTACAACCTATAGCCGGCTATACTTTGAAAGCCAGCTGGATACAATTGACTAGACACTTAACAAAATCAATTGTAGGATCAAAAGGCATATCTGCCTTTTGACCTTGTGACTATGACATGCCATAGCTCACATCCTTATACATTACAAAAAGGATAAAGTACATAAAGTGGAAAGTTTCAGACTCAAGACCTCAATGTACAGTTACCAAAAGCATGGACCTTTTCACCAACTCATGTAAGTTGGTGACTTTACAGAGATGCAGCGGAAAAGGTGCTTTATGGAACAGTACATCAGATAAAGCATGTGTACTAAAAGTCTTCGGAAGAAATCTGTCTTCATAGGATGAAGCTTCGGAAGACTTTGTCTCTGAAGCTTCGGAAGACTTCATGTTTGGCTTCGGAAGATATTGGTCTTGGCTTCAGAAGATTTTACACTTAGAGTATTTTCTAATGCATTGTGTAAAACTTCCGAAGCATTCTTCACTTCAGTACTTAGTGCATGTTGCTGAGACACTTTGGATGTTTTGGGTTGCATCAGACTTAAGGAATCCTTACACATATATAGACGAACCTTTACTAAACACTTATCTCTTTCTCAATTCTTTATTTAGACTCTTGGATAAGAAAATATAAACATGTGTGTAAGCAAATTGTTCATCAAATCAAATTTCACTAATGTACTCACAACATGATGGTGGATAGGTTATAGGTGCATTGGCCGACCAAATACCGATGAATCATAATATACGAGTAGCAGACACCCGGAAGGATCCTACACTCTTGGGTTGCAGACAGCCCTAGCGATTCTACACTCCCTAGTGTCGAACAGCACTAGCGATCCTATTCTCCCGACCAATCCCAAAGGATTACAAAAATGCCAATTGATATCTCATTTTTGAGCCCATCCTCACACCCAAACTTGTAAGTGAGGACCTTCCTACCTAGATAAATCCAATTAAGCTCACATACGCTCTGTAGTAATCAGCAAGTCGGTGTAGAGCTCGTCCACTCACCTTAATGATTTTTCATGATGATAGTTACCAAAAGTTATACAAGACCATTGAGGACAACTTATCTTACCATCACACACACATAAAACATTTAACTAAAATGTTTAACCATCTCAAATACAACCCCAAAAACAATTATGGAAACGAGGACAATTATATTTACAGCGATAAGCTTTCGAGCGTGTCTATACACTGTTCGGTAAGCCACGGTCGCTTTTCAACCCTTCATGTCAAGATCTAGTCTTATTGACCATGAAATTCCTTTAGGTCATCCCACCTAACATAATCACTTGACTTGCTCGTGTCATAAATGTCACCTCGAGCTAGAGTACTCCGACTCAAGTCGATGTTTCTATCACAACTCTTGACGAACATACATAAAAGATTTAGGGTTTACGCACACTCATGACACAATAACTAGACTTAACCATCACACAAAATCCCTATCATGTTAATCCCTATGCAACCGTCATGATTAAGTAATGATACTTTCTTGCCTATTTCATATTCATACCAGACCTTGTCCCGTGACAAATCCATTAATTAAAACATGATCATTCCTAAACCATAACAATCATATGCATCCTAATACCAACTATTGGTTTGGTTTCCTTTAAAAACCTCGGTTTACTTTATCCATAATGATGCATGATATGAAGGTATTAGAACCTTACCATAATAGACCTAAGCTCACAATCATTACTTGACGTCCACGAATACACCACCAAGAGATCCAACATTACAATGGAGTTTTCATACATTATATTTACGCTCATTTATAACCATAACTCATATTTATAAGGGTTTGGGACTTAGCAAAGAAAATTGAGCGCCCAAACTCATATCTAAGCCAAAACAACATCAACGAATGTATCCACTAGCTTCAGTCGTTAACACGAACAACCGAGCACCCTAAGACCGTAGAGAGAGTAGAGTTTGGCTAGCGAGAGTGTGGATTGAGAGTGAGTTTGGAGAAATGGCGAGAAAATTAGGTTTTCGCGCTTAAATATCCATTCTTCCCGGTTGGGTTCGTCATGGACGGCTACGCTAACCTTGGCAGCTGGCTACCAACCTAAAACAAAATTTTCACATCTTTTGAATCGAATATTCACGTCTCAAAAAATAATATATCTTGTGAATTGTTAAACCTGACCATGGTGGTCCGCGACCATCATGGCAGATGATCACTAGTTTACCTTAGTAGTTCGTTATGGGACTTAGAGTCCTGAACTTGAGCTCAATGCTTGGTGGTCCATTATTCTCCACATACAGGTCCTACTAGCGGTCCACTATGGTCTAAAAGCCCAAATTCCTATAGGGTTTTTCATTTAAATTGTTCCGTTCGTGTTCCCGGCCAATTTATTCTCATAATAACTCGTATATTGGGCCGAGGGGTCACACATGACGTATAGACACAATAACCTAATGTATTTGACACAATGATCAAAATATCATTCTTTTAGTAACAATTAAAGAACACATGTCAAGGTTAGAATCTTTCTTAGCCTTTAACCTTCCTACTACTAACTTTACCCAATGATTTTTAGAAAGAAAAAATACAACCCGTGATTATTGTCTCCTGTTACTTAATTCAAAGCATCAACAAAGATTCTACTCCATTAAAAAGATATGATTAACTACATGGATACTCCTTCAAGTTTACCTATATTGTAGTTATAGTCCCTAAGAATAAAAAATTATAAAGGTAGTATTAACAATGCAGATGGTCCTCATGGTAAGATTATTTTACAATTTTTCCTTTAGTAATGTGTATGGAGATAGTCCCTAACATAGCTAGACATAGAGTGGATAGATATTTATTTTATTGTAATGTGTATATTAAATTACCAAAGTAAAAATATCAAATTAAGTGTTAAGTATGCAGATGATCCTCATGGTAAGATTATTTTATAAGTTTTTCCTTTAAGTTTAATCGGTTGCATGATCGATTGATCACGTGGTAATAACTCTGTTTAATGAATTCAAACGTGTGATTTTACATCATTATTATTGTCGAACAAGTTTACTTTGTTTGTGTTTTGAATTGTAGTTGTTTGGAGCTAAAAAATATCTATTTGAGTAAAAAGAATTAAAATAAGGAACTACAAGGACAAAAGACGTAAATATCAAAAGTTACAAAAAAACATAGTGAGAAGCATACCGGCATATGATACGCTAGGTAGGGGTGTATAATACGTTGGGTAGCGTATGGGCGGTGTATTTGTGGATGTATTTGGAAAAAAATACATAAAGTTAGGCGTCGAAAAACAGGAATGGGCGTATGATACGCCGGTGCCCTAACAACTTCCAGATTTTATGGAACTAAAAGTTTATTTAAACCACATCAAACCCAATTTAAAAACAACTATTCCCAGTCAAAATTTGGCGATTTCAAGTAGATTTCTGGTGTTTTCAAGCTCCGTAACTTATCCCATATCTTCATTGATCATCCTTCAAGACAAAATTCGAGATTATTAGAAGTGGTGCGTGGCTAGGTCATTCGCAGCTGCTTCCTGGAGAATCGATTAGATTAAGTAAGACTTTTTATATGTTTTCAATAAGCTTTTGTTACACAACTATCTTTAAATGTAATTCTACGTTTTGGTTATGTTAAGAAGTTCGTTTATAAATAAGATTGCTTGTTGAGATTACCAGTTTTTGGTTTTTTTGTATTGTGAACTCATTAAAATTGAGAAGTAATTTGATATAGATGAATTAATAACATTGTGAATGAACGAATCTTAAAAGTTTGATCATTTGTTGTTACGTTAACCAAAAGTTGAAATCTTAAGATTTAGGTCTTGACAAACCCTAATTATGCATATAAATTGTTGATCTTGCATAATTGAGGATCCGAAAGTGATTGTATTTTATTAATTAAGTAAATTCGTTCTAAAGATTGTCGCTTTTTACATTGGTGTTATTGAAGTCACCTTAGTTCTATTTTTAATTCCAAAGTCGCTTCTTTAAGTCAATCGAGTTATAATGTTAAACACTTTTCACAAATTTTCTATGAATACGACCTTACCTACACTTACGCAATAAAAGTAGCTAATACCGATATATTAACTTGTTTTTGATCGAATTTCGACAACCACATCAATGCATAAACAAGGTTCTGTCAAAGGACCTTGTTAACCAACTGAGAAGGGTTATTAATAGTATCCAAAGAACAGTCCGCTTCCCTATCCAACTCCAATATACTTGATAGTCCACTGATATTAAACGAGTTAATTGCATGGATGCAGAGTTAATTGCATGGATGCAGAAATCGAAGAAAAAAGGTATGATTTTCAAAGCCGATATATTGACTCATTGTACCTGGGATTATTGGGTTATACTATGGATCAAATGAACTTTCCTTAGAAATAGAGAAAGTGGATATCTACTCAAGTATCATCGGCTCATGATTTGGTTCTAGTCAACGGTTCACCCACATAAGAATTCTTTTTTCTGATCTAGGGGCCCAAGACAAAGAGACCTATTGTCCCATTTTCTGTTAATTATACGCATGGAGGCCCTCGTCGAGATCGTTAAAGAAACCTGTAACATGGGCATATTCCATGGTATCACATGTAACATAACTGGACTGAAGTTATCTTACTTTCTTTTCATTGTCAAATGAACTTTCCGACAATGTCATTTCATTGTGGACGGGTCGTTGTCAAATACCAAAAAAAAAGAAAAAAAAACTGGGCATAATACTTAGGTGTTTTTATCTAGTTTCAGGATTGAAAAAAAATTTACTCAAAACCAAGATATATTATGTTCGTATGGAAAGCAATGAATCACGGATTTTAGCAGACACCTTTCATTGTGACATTGGTTCTTTTCCATTCGAATATCTTGGGTTACAAGTAGGGGAAATTAAAGTGGAAAACATGAAACTTGTAAAACATTATAAGCCTATCCTTGACATGTTTCAAAATTGTTTATCAATACATTAAAAGCCCCTGCGCAACTCTGCAGCCTTGTGATTTCCGGCAGCCCCTACGATTCCTTGTGTGGTTCCTGATTTTGGCAGCCCCGCCCTCCTCTGGTTTCTCATTTTGGTAGCTGCTTGTGGTTAAACCCTAAGATTAAAGCTTCTTTGTGATTCCTCCATTCGTTGTGGTTTCTCATTTGAACATAAAGCTTCTTAAGGTTTCTGTTCTATCCTTAATTTACTGTTTATGTTTATTCATGTAACAACATACCCTTTACTAATGAGAATCACATTTGTAAGTTTGTAATGGATGCATATTTGTAGGTTTGTAATTGGAATCAGGTGTTGAATATTGTTGATTTATGAGGTATACATAGCAAGGCTAGTTTCAAGAACTTCATAACACTTTACTAAGGATTGATTAATTGGTGTAGTATATGGAAATCTTATTTGTTATGTGATTAATATGGTGGTTAATCTGTTATATTTTATAATGATGGTTCATGAACCATAGATGTAGTAAAACTTTCATTTTTTAATTCCATCTCATATTTGATTAAAAGAATTTGAGATTTCAGCTCTTCTTGATAATGATTTCACACCCTGAGCGGCCTCCGGAGACCTCCTACAATTGTCGGTGAGGTTGAGCCCTCCTTCATCCTCGTGTGATTTCAGTTCCAACATATCTTATTTTTTTATATGTATTTAATTTAAGTTTAGGTATTATGTATCTAATTTTAGTCCTCTAGCTAATTTTATGATATTATGATATGTATGTTGGTATTGGAGGTACAAATCATAAATCAAATTGCATATACTTGGGATGATGTGGACTTTCTTAGAAACATGAATCATTAATTGTTAAAAAAATTATTATGAATACAAACCTGTATCAAATCCATAGTAAGCTCGGTCCATAGTCATATGTTTATAAAGTGAACAATGTGTTAATACGTATTAATTTTGGTGAAAACAGTATGTGAGACATAGGTGTGTGTGTATATATATATAGTGTTTTGAAGCTATCTTTGGTGACTTGAAGCTTTTCCTACACCTAATCTTTCAGGTATGTTTCTTCTCCTCCAACATCATAGAAGTTTTATTTCTTCTCCTCCAACATCATAGAAGTTTATAGGTGATGCATAGTCCATTGTTTAAATTCGGTTTATATATCTTTTTATTTGTTCTCTTTCAATTGTTATGATTGTGTTTGTTATTTGTTTTGGTTGAAGACATGACAAATGTTTCTAGTTCACACGGTGGAGACGGCGGGAATGACCCACCTCATGGTCATTCTCATAGGATCCCTATATGTTACGAGTCGTATAAGTTAATTACTTGTTTTAGTTAAATGTATGTCTTAATTTTAAACACCTTTTAAAAAAATTACCAGTCGAGTAAGTTAATTACTTGGATAAGTAAATAACTTTATTAAACTTTTGGTAGATTTGGGTTGTTTTGACCCATTTAAACTAGAAGTTGGATGCATTTAATTTACTAAAGTGGGTTTGGATCAATATGACCCATTTAAACTTTTTGTTGAATATTTTAAGTATATTAAAGTGGGTTTGGGTCATTTTGACCGGTTTAAACTAGAACTTGGATGTATTAAGTATATTAAAGTGGGTTTGGATCGTTTTGACCTGTTTAAACCTTTTGGTGGATGTTTTAAGTATATTAAAGTTGGTTTGGGTCATTTTGACTCGTTTTAAACTAAAAATTGAACCTATTAAGATTATTAAAGTGACTTTGGGTTGTTTTGACCAGTTTAACCTAAAAGTTGAATGTATTAAGTTTATTGTTAACCAAAACGCAGCTTCAAGACTCGTCCCGTCAACCTAATAAAGAAGAAGATCAAGATGATGATCAATATGATTAGTTTGTTTGTTTTTATTTGGATAATTGTATTTGAATGATATGATGATGATTAAGTTTATATGTGTAATTATATTAAAAATGAATGGAGTTTGTTTGACAAGTTATGGCTTTTGTATTTCCGGATTTTATAGATTTATTTATTTTTATAATCTGAAAAATTACTTTTAAAAATAAAATAAGTTCTATTGAGACTAAATTTTGTTGCTATAGTTGGGACTTATAACGATCATATTTAGTCACAATAGGTAATATTTTTCTTTATTTAAAGATTATTTTATATTTAGGATAATATATTTAAAGATAACATTATTACCACGACAATTCGTCGCTAAAGCTCCAACTATTGCGACGAAAATATTGGCCTAATACGACGGAGAAACGGCGACGACACAGTTGAGACTAAATTTCGTCGCAATAAGTTTTACAGACTATATTTCGTCGCTAAAAGTGAAAAATATTAGTCGCAAAAAGACTAATTTGTTGTAGTGTCCCCACATATTACTTTTCTTTATGTAAAGGCATAAGCCAAGTAATTAGTAGTCTTGAGAAAGCAAGGAGGTAATTAGTAGTCTTGAGAAAGCAAGGAGAACTTTTTTGGGTTTCATGGCAAAAGGTGATCTCAGCTAAAGAATATGATGGTCTTGGGTTAGGATCACTAAAAGAAGCAAACCTAGCAATGTTAGCAAAGTGGTGGCGGAGGTTTAAAGCGTAAAACACTAGTCTTTGGAGAAAGGTTATTTGGTATCTTTATTATCACTCGAGATCATGGAATTTCATCCCGATTAGAATGTCCGATCCTGGTCCTTGGAAGCAAAATTATAGTATAACAAGGGACTTAGTTCAATAAGTTATTGACATGATTAATCGAATCATGGGCTCACCAGGTAGAGGCACAAGTATTCTATTTTGGCTTGAATGTTGGAGTGTGTTGGAATTTTAGTGAAATAGTGGGCTTTTCATTAATTTTGGGTGATTATAATTATTGGTATTTGTTACTAATATAATTAACATGTTCAAAACAGAGTTAAGATTAATGAGACATCAAAGCTCAAAGTAGGGTAGTTGAAACATTAATAGATAAATAAAAATTGTGAAAAGTGAGTTTGGTGAAACTTGAGTTGTCCCGTTAGCTAGTATTGAGTGTTGAGGTTCACATGTTGTTCTGTAGATCCGGTTGCTTATCAGCAGGCGCACCATCTACTGAAACGTAGACTTGAATAGTCTATTATGTAACTATTGTTTGTCTGTTTAGTTCTAAGCACTAAGACTCATTTAAAACACACATGAACAAAGTTTTAACATTGAGACTTTTGAAAAGATTAAACTAGTAAGTCATATTAACATAGTGTTGATGTTTAGACTCTTGAAATGATTAAACTCTTCAATCCATAGTATAAATTCAATGCATGAGTGCATTGTTATTGGTAGTTGATATATATGTTTAACACTTCTCAATCTGAAGAATTTCATGTGTTTTTGACACGTTAAACTCTTGAATCTAGTATAATTTCAGATGTTTGGTTAAAGCCGACAGTACAATTTGTTTAGGCTGTTGTACCCTAGGAGACAGATGAGATTCATCTGGGTGACTCGAAATCTGTTTTAAGAGACATTTGTTGAATAAAAAACCTCAGCCATAGTTGTTTCGTTTGTTTCGTTGTTTTTGGTTATTTCAATTTCTTAAGTTACTTTTTCTTTTCTTGTATTCCTTTTAATTTCGTCATGTATTGTAATCCATCTTGATTGATTAATAAAACTATTAGGTTTATTTTATGAATGATGTTCCTATATTGGCCCGAATCCCCTTGCCAAAAAATTCCTTGCGTTGTATTTAATTGAAGTTTCAAAATCATGATTTATTGTGGATCACTTTCTAAGATCAAATGATAATTTCTCTCTTTGCTTTCAATGGAAACAGGTCCCTTTGTCAAAATTCTTGTGGTCTGCTGAAGGTTGGCCGGAGGGTGAACGGACCCCTCTGGACCCTCCCCAAAATCCGCCGATGCCTTGATATATACTCTCATACTGCTTGAGCCAAACAACATTCAACGAAGACGTTTTTTTCTGTTTGGACGACATGGGTTTTATGGTAGGCACCCCATCCCCCGTCTTCTTTGATTACAGCCAACCAACCAATTGATCTAAAGCATGTTTCTCTTGGAAGACTTATTGAAGACATAAAGCTCATTGGTTTCCTTTGGTTAAATCATGCCAAAGCAAAATTGGGGACTTGTAATGAATGGTGTCTTTTCAATCTTTCTAGCATGGGCTACTCATGTTATTTGTATTGGTGAATGTATGTTTGATCATAAACAAATTCTATCGTTTATTAGTTAAACCTTATTGCTTGATACCATGACTATGCTAGACCTCATGATACGTCTGCGTCAAATCAATTCTTATGAAAGTTTGAAAGAATAAAATATGAAAGGGGTTGATTGAAGTTTTGAGCATGCATTTAGTCATTCATACACAATTTACGATCTACCTCTTTAAAGTCAACGTGAACATCAACATCTGTCGAAATTTAAAAGTATATTAATAATTATTAAATCATTTGGCCTGTTATTAGTAATTAATAGTCTAATAGGCATTTTGTTAAACTCTTTTTAAAGGGTTCACTTCTTGTTTCAATGTATACACATGATGTATCTGTCTGCATGTTAACAATGCAACAATGACAGTGACTATAGTTGGATATTTTTCTAAACATTTAACTCGTATTTTTTTTAACATACAATAATAAAATTAAAACTCTCAACTACATGAAGAAAAACACTTCTATTTCTAGATTTTTTTAGGATTAAAACACAACTGGATTTGAATTCTTACTTTTGGTTGTGTTAAAATGAAGAGCTGATTTAAGTAATTGATCTTAAAGTCAAGAGTCTAGATTAATTAATAGAAAAGTGCTAGTGGTTTTGTGCTTATTGAAAACAGTAGACGTCATTTTATAGCTAAGATCCATTGTTAAAATAATACGTAGGAACCAGTAATTAATGATGTTTGACAGCAATTTAGAATTTTGAAAAACCAATGAATTGTTAATAGTTGTTGCTTACTTAAAATTATACGTAGGAACCAGTAATTAATGATGTTACACAATTTTGAAAAATAATAATAATTTAAACTAAATATTACATAGATAGTAATAAAGATCTGTTTTATGATCTCGAGTTTAATAAATAAAAGAAAAAAAGAGAACTAACAATATAAAAGAAAGGAAGACAAATGAAAATATATACTTTAGTATCGTATTTTAGAGTTTGAAGAATAAGAAGAAAAAAGAAACAAATTAATTTGTGTTTTTAGGTTGAAAAGGAGAGAAAAAAGTTATAATTATATTATTCTACTATAAGAACCATAGATCATAACTAGGTTGAAAGAGTAAATTGGTCAATTATATATAAAAAATTATAATTGTAGTCGATTAGTTTCTCTTCAAATCTTTCTAATTAAGAAAGAAAATTATGATGGAAGATTATTAATTAACCAGACTACAACCCTGTGTATTACACGAATTTAATAAAAAATACTAAATATTTAATAGTGCCGAGTTAGAAATTGTAAGATGTTAAATATAATATATGATTATAATTACGTATGAATAAGTGTAGGAGCGTTTAAGGGTCACTTACAACACAATAACACAATGAGAAGAGTTGGTTAGAACACTTAACAGATCAAATGTGAACTATAAACCAATTACATTTTGATACTAAGAAAAACAAGTAAAAAGAGACCGAACAAGAACAAGAACAATAACACAAGTGTTTGATTTTCAAAAATCTTGTATATTGCTCTATAGTTCCTTACAAGTGTTACAAAGCATAAAGAAAGATACAAGGGACCAAAGATACTTTATATTACATCTTACAGCCGGCCATACTTTGATAGCTAGTTGGATACATGATCTAGACAACAACAAAATCAATGTAGAGTCAAAAGGTCGATTGTCTTTGACTAGTGATTATGACATGTCATAGTTCACATCCTAATATATTACAAAAAAGATAAAAGTATATAAAGTAGAAAAAAACAAACTCAAGACATCAATGTACAGTTTACCAAAAGAATAAACATTTCACCAACTTATGTAAAGTTAGTGTCTCATCAAAGTTGCAGCGGAAAGTGGTCCAGCTTTATGGAAAAGATACATCAAATAAAGCATGTACTCAAAAGTCTTCAAAAGAAATCTGTCTTCATGTGTTGGCTCAGAAGACTTTGTCTTTGAAGCTTCGAAAGACTTCATGTTTGGCTTCGGAAGATATTGGTCTTTGCTTCGGAAGATATTGGTCTTTGCTTCGGAAGATTTCACACTTAGAATGTTTTCTAAAGCAGAGTGTGAAACTTCCGAAGCATTCTACTTCAGCACTTAGTGCATGCATGCAGAATAGACTTTGGATGTTTTGGGTTGCACCAGCCTTATGTGAAACCTTACAATAAGTACTTGACTAGTTAAGAAAATATTTTTATTATTTTTTAAACTTTCATTTTATAAGAATATTGCTTTGAAAAAAATTCATTTTTATCAATATCTCGTTGTTAAAAAACTTCAGGCATGTTTTGTATAAATTATTTTTATATAAAATTTTATTTTCTTAAGAAAACTGATTTTAAAATATTTCATAAATTAAAAAGCTTCATTGTTTTAGAGAAAAGTCATAGATATGGACAACTTTAACATTGAAAAATTTTATTTTAATTAAAATAACTAGTTGTTATTTAATAAAAAAATTCTTTTAAAATTTATTGATTCACAAAAATATTTGAATTTATAATACAGAGAAAGGAGTAATAAATCAATATTAGTTATTGATATTTTAAAATGAAGTTAGTAGTTTAGGCGGGAAAATTAATGGAAAAGTTGCTTAGAGAATGTTTTATATTGTAAGGCCCCGTTTCCGGAAAGTCTCACAGTTGGTTAATCATAGCATAAAATCATTTTAGTAACAAAACAATGCAATTGAATAAAATAAACATTCACTTAAAATTTGTAGTTCATATTGAAATCATACATCTGTCCTTCAATTATAATAAAAACATAGTATTTTTTCTTAAATTACAATAAAAGATTTCATAAACAGGAATGTCATCCATTGACCTCCACGTAGCTCCCAACCTGGTGCCATCCTCAGCATCAACATTTACCGACCAACTATTATGCATAAAAGTTAGCTTTGCTGAGTGAGTTATAGTTTTAAATAATATAAGAAAATATAAACTTTATCCTTCTTATAATGACCACGCATACATCATAATATATAACATTTTGCGTCTTAATAAGCATGTTCATTATCTTTCCTTCTTTCATTATCTTTCACTTCATCATGAACGAGATTGCACAAAGCAAGAGCTCCCTGTTGATCGATAACAAATGTCAATCCCTGTCGGTACACATCATCATGGTAGCTAATGTCACACCCCCAACCATGGCGGTTTCCCGCGGGGCGTGAACATCATGGAAACCATAGTCATTGATCGACCACTACATGGTTTAGTAACATACGTTGCAAATAAGTTTAAAAATACATAAATTTTTCAGAGTTGGATTGCGGAAGTAGTAGAGCTAATGTAATTGTTTTCAAAACATGACAAATACAACAATAAATGACCCAAATAGCATGAATGGCCCTATATGTGACGTGGACCAAGCTAGCTTAACTTGATGCAAATGTTAAATACCTGAGAAAAACATGCATGAAAATATGTCAACATAAAGTTGGTGAGTTCACAGTGTAATGGACCACAAGTCTTTCCATGATTTCATTATTGATCATACAATACTAAAATATTATATAAGCACCGCAACCGAAGCTAGACTGTAACTGTAACAAATTTCCCCTACCCATGCCTACCGTAACCATGAGTATGAACTGGCTAATAATGCACCCGTTTAGACCTCCAGTCAAGATTAGGGTAATTAATCCGGGTGGGGGTAGTCAAACCCAATAGTACTATCCATGATTACCTCGCTTTGGGAAATAAACTAACGGTCCGATAACAGGGGACTTTATACGGTAAGTAAACAACTTATATAACATGTGAAATCATTAACAAGTAAATGTGTCCTGGAAAATAGTAATTTGCATGTAATCTCCCCCAAAAGGAAAATAAGTAAAATAGGGTCGTGAAACTCACCTGTAATGACGCGTGAATTCTAGCAATAATCTGTACGTATGATTGGTCTAGGAATCTCCTAAACAAAATCACAATATATTCATGAGGTCATGATTACTAACCCTATATGGTCATGCATAACTCATCCACAAAGTTAGTTTTGAAAATGTCACTTGATTAGTTACACACGTTGAGCCGTTAATGTTTTATTTAGATTCTTGTCTTCATAGTTATCTTCATAAAAACACATAATGTATTGGATGGGTTTTATATTAAGTATAATAACATTATACTTTTCATGTGTATGAGTTTATTTTCATCAAATACCTCCAAAAGTGTACTTTATAATAATATGGACATTGGATAGAAACTAGAGGATTTTTAGGTCTGGTTGACATCCTCTTTTCATGGTATAAAGAATTTTATAAAATTTGATATTTTTACCACATCTAGATCTATGTCTTAGGTTTCCAAAAAAGTATATCTTGTAGTATGTAACTAAGTTTAAGTGCCTCGAAATGGGTCATGAAGTAACAGACGTCAGTGCAGCATTTTTCTATACATGTCCATGGATTTCACCTTTTTGAGGGGTCAAACCTACATGTACATGTCCATGGATTTCACTTCTTCTGCATGATACCTCCTCAACCCATGATCTTCCTGCACCTTCTACCATATAGCATCTCATAAGAGGGCATACCAATGTTGTCATGATAACTATTGTTGTATGAGAACTCGGCTAACAGTAAGTGTTCGTCCCAACTTCCAACAAAATCAATGACGCATGTCTGAAGCATATCTTCTTGCGTCAAAATAGTTCCCTCTGATTGACCATCTGTCTGAGGATGGTAAGCCGTATTGATATGTAATCTCGTCCCTATCGCAGCATGAAATCTCTTCCAAAACATGGATGTAAACAAGTGTCACGGTTAGACACGATAGACACCGGTACACCATGACGAGTTATAATCTCTTTGATAAATAGATCCGCCAATCTCTCAGCTAAAAACATCTCACAGATCGACAAGAAGTGAGAACTCTTTGTTAGATGATCAACTATCACCCATATGACAGCGTATCCCTTTTCCGTACACGACAACTTTGTAATGAAGTCCATGGTGATGTGCTCCCAAATCCACTCAGTTATTTCCAAGGGTTGGATCTTCCTGTATGGATTTTGATGTTCTGCCTTCACTTGAAACAAGCCAGGCACTTGCTCACGTACTTAACCACGTCATGCTTCATTATTGGCTACCAGTAATCTTTCTTCAAATATTGATACATCTTCGTGATACCGGGATGAATGGAATATCGAGTATGGTGAGCTTCATCCATGATCCTCCCCGTAGATCCCCATAACAAGAAATCCACATCCGCCCCGATAGGGTCCTGACACCAAGAGTGTTCTCCCCCAACTCGACGACTAGACCTTTCATCCTTTCGGAGTTAATCTGATCTTCTTTCAGCGCTTCGTCCTGGAATTCTTTGACATGCTTCATCACATCGGAGGTTATAATCAACTGGGCTTGGGTCTCTCCTTTCGGCTAAGGGCATCTACCACCATGTTGGTCTTGCCCGGATGGTAATGAATTTCACAGTCATAATCCTTGATCAGTTCCAACCACCTCCTCTTTCTCATGTTGAGTTCCTTTTGTTTGAAGAAATACTTCAAATGTTTATGATCAATGAAGATGGTGCACATCATTCCATACAGGTAGTGCCTCCAAATCTTCCATGCAAACACCACTGCCACCAACTCCAAATCATGGGTAGGATAATTAGCCTCGTGGACCTTTAATTGTCTAGAAGCATATGTTATCACCTTCCCTTTTTGTATCAACACACAACCCAATCCTGCATACGAGGCATCCGAGTAGACTACCAGATCCTCGTTCCCTTCAGGTAACGTCAAGAAAGGGGCTTGAGTTAACCTCATCTTTAGTTTTAGGAAGGCATTCTCCTGATCAATATCCCATTCATACGTCACATCCTTTTGGGTTAGCTTAGTCAAATGAGAGGCGATCTTGGAGAAATCCTAGATAAACCTCATTTAGTAACCTGCCATGCCTAAGAAGCTACGAATCTCAGATGGCATCTTCGGAGGTTCCCATTGCATTACCGCTTCAACCTTCGTAGGGTCAACCCTGATCTCCTCAGGATTAACCACATGACCCAGAAATTGAACTTCTCGTAGCCAAAATGCGCATTTAGAGAACTTAGTGTATAACTTCTCACTTTTGAGCATCTCCAATACTTCTCGAATATGGTCGGCATGTTCCTCTTCACTTGTTGAATAAATCAAAATGTCAATGACAAACACTATCACCCAATTTATCCAACATCGACCAACATACCCGATTCATGAGATCCATAAAAGCAGCTGGCGAGTTGGTTAAACCAAAGGACATGACGAGAAATTCGTAGTGTCTATAACGCGTATAGAACATTGTCTTAGGAATATCTTGTTCTTTCACCTTCAGTTGATGGTAACCAGACCCTAGGTCTATACTTAAAAACCAACTAGCACCTGAAGCTGATCGAACAGGTTGTCAATCCTTGGTAACGATATCGATTGTTTACAGTCAGCTTATTGAGCTCACGATAATCAATGCACATTCGCATGCTACCGTCTTTCTTCTTGACAAATAAAACCAGAGCACCCCATGGGGAGATGCTCGGTCGGATGAAGCCTTTATCCAATAAATCTTGCAACTAAGCCCTCAACTCTACCATCTTTGAAGGAGCTAAACGATACGGTGCTTTAGCGACAGGTTGTGCTCCCAGTAGCAAGTCAATCTGGAATTTGACTTCGCGGTCATGTGGCATACTAGTTAGGTCCTCAGGAAAGACATTGGAAAACTCGTGAACTATCGGCACGTTGGATAATTGTGGCTCTAGCGCATACACATCCTTTACATAAGCCAAGTAAGCGATGCACCCATGTCTAATGTACTTTCCAGCTGTGATCATCGACACGACCTTTGGTACACAACACACCCTATCCCCACGAACCATAACAGAACTACCATCGGCCGCTATTAGACGAATTATATTCTTACTACATACAATATTAGTTTTATAGCTAACTAACCAATCCATGCCTAACACCTACATTAAAACCTCCTAAGGCCATAACATGCAACCTAGCAGGGAACTTACAATATTCTAACTCAATCAAGAAATCCTCAACCACCTCTTTACCTTAATGGACTTACTAATGGTTGTTTTCTACATAAAAGGGAGGGTCTAACTTCCTACTCTTATCATGCAACAAACATCAAAAGGTACCAGACACAAAACTCCTACTAGCACCAGAATCAAAGAGCACAGAAGCATATTCATGGTCCACCAGAAACATACCTTAAACAACTTCCGAATCTGCCATGGCCTTCTCACGAGTTATGTGGAATGCCATCGCATTTGCATTCGAACCGTCATTCTTTCCTTTATCTCCAGCTTTAGCCGCTCTTGATCCTCCTAATTTTCCTTTCTTGCGGTCCCTTTCCACATGTCCCATCTCGCCACACTGTAACACTTAACCACCTTGTAGTCTTTAACATAGTGGCCCTCGCCTCCATATTTGAAACATTTTCCCGTCCCAACTTTACATTCCCCTGAATGAATCCTTCCACACCTTCTGCAAACACCTCATTTACCTATATTTCCTCACCTCCCTAACTGATCCTCAGTCCTTATTCTCTTCTTTTCAGCCCTGAAGTTTTCAGCCATATTTGTTTTCACTCCATTTCTCTACCTTCTTTTGTACGGGCATCGGATCTCTCTCATCGTACAGTCTCCCAGCTAAATCCACCACAGACCTAAACATGCCTGGTTTGCCGCAATCATGTGCCTCCTGATATCAACGAGCAAGCCCTACATGTATCTCTTGATCTTCTTGGATGCAGGTGTCACCATGTCTGGCACAAGTCTAGCAAGTTCGCTGAACTTGGAGGTGTACTCTTGATGAGTCATTTTCCGAGCCTCCAACTCCTTCTTAATCTTGTCTAACTCTCGGTGGGGACAATACTCCTCCAGAACCTATTTCTTCAACTCAGACCACTTCATTTTGGCTATCAATCGCTTTCTCTCAGCTTGGACAATATTGTCCTACCAGCACAACGCTGAGTCAACAAAAGAATGAGTGGCAAACTTCACTTTATGATGTTCCCGACACTCGATGATGTCCAGAACAACTTTCCATCTTTGTGATTCAACGGTCAGCGGCAGTAGCATTGCCATTACCATCAAAGGTCGGGGGCTTGCACCTTTGAAATTCCCCATAGTTGCACCCCTTAGTAGTCTCTTTCTCGGACTCCTCACCATTATCATCATCATGAGCTACCACCTTTGGGTTTGATGGCTCCTCTTCGGATCCCTCTGTCCTCCCAGTGGACATTCCTGGATCCTTCTTATCTTTCTTACCTTTCTTCTTAGCTTTCTTCCCATCCTTGACTATTTTAATCACCCCAGTCACCACTAAGGGTAAGATATTTTGCATAATATTGTAGACTTCGTCAGCGATAGCCTCCTTTACAATTAATTTGAGGGTGGCCGCTCCCTCCCCCTCCGGGTGACTATGGAGGTCCGAATACTCGTGAACAGTCTCGGGGGCCTTAGCTTTGCTTCGGGTAACACGTGGCTCAGTAGTACGCCCGCTACAAGCACCTCCTCAGGTTGCCTTTCCTGATTTTCTACCAGCCACAACTAATTCTTATAAGATTCAAACACCAAAATGGTTATTCAAGATAAATGCTCAGATCATTATAAGTACGGTAAGTCCTTAATTATAGTGGCCATGTGTGATTAACTACTTACCTTACCTTCCTATCCCAAGCAATTGCTATCCTAACATATATCAGTATTTAAATCTACAAGCACATAAACCAAATAGCACACACACAAAATCCTAGTTTAACATGAAAACTTTTACCTGATGGCACGTAGCTACTTAGATTGACATCCTTCATTCGCTCCCATTTTCAGTTTAAGTTTAGGGTTTTGAAAACAACTTACTTAATTCTCAGCATCAGCATTTACCTACTGATATTTATGCATAATAGTTTGCATGCTAATGCTGAGGATGGCACCAGGTTGGGAGCTACTTGGAAGGCAATGGATGACATTCCTGTTTACGAAATATTTTATTGTAATTTAAGAAAAAATACTATGTTTTTATTACAATTGAAGGACAAATGTATGATTTTAATATGAACTACAAGTTTTAAGTGAATGTTTATTTTATTCCCTGTATTGTTTTGTTATTAAAATAATTTTATGCTATGATTGACCAATTTTGTTCCCGGAAACGTGGTCTTACATATATCAAGAAGTGTAAATCCTTATTAATATAGATATTTCTTTTTTTCTTTTTTCAATGACTTTCTATATTTTATGGATTAAGAATAAGAAAATAAAAATAAACTTGTTTATTAGATAAAAACAAATAAAATATGAAAATAAGGGGCTGATTGATTTCGGCTGACCGAGTCTGCCGACCACCGTGTTTAATGTGACTGTGTTGTGTTCTGGTCGGGTTTGTGGGTTCTGACCCAGACCCTAAATTAAACAATATTGACCAAGAAAAGGGGTGTTGCCCCTCCCTTTGCTAACCCCCACTGCGCGACCCGCTCGGTCAAAACCCCACCGCGTGACCCACTCGGCATGATCTTCCACCCGTCGATGACCCCCATCTCTCTGGTGCCCTCCCTTCGTCGTGCTCCTCCTTTCGAATCCCTTCCTCCACCATAGAAGTACTGATCAGACCCATCAAAGTTCATCTCGAGGCCGAGGAGGATTAAGGCGCGTTGAGCTCGTTGACGGTGATGAGATCGTCGTTGTTTGTGTCAAAGAGATCAAAGGTCCGGCGGAGGAGAAAAGAGTTCAACGACGGTGATCGGAGACGGAAGGAGGAGGATTTGAGGTGGCTCCCCTTGGTGGTAGTGGCAGTGCTATGGTGGTTAGCTACGGTGGTCATCGGAGAGTCCATGAGTGCTCCGCCTCTAGAGGTAAGGTGAATTGGATTGAATGTGTAAGGTGAATTGAAGGTGATTAAATTGAATTGGGGGAAATAAGATTTGAGGGTTGAAATAAAGGTAAATTTATGTGGATCAGCTTTGAATTGGGGGAAATGAGATTTTGGGATTTTATCATTGAGTAGAGTCAGTCAGATCTATCAAACAACCAAGTTTCAGTCAGATACAGAATCAGTCAAAACTTCTAATTGGGTCAGCTTCTGACTCAGTCAGATATTACTGAGTCAGTTGCATCAACAACCCCTAAGTGTCCACAGAGATATAACAAGTGTCACCGTTATTCATTTATTAATTACGTATAGACACGTCAAGTCCTTATGATATGTCTAAATTCCATCCATAGGTTAGAAAATTTATAGATTTCTCCCGTTTTGGCCTTAATTTTTAAAAAAATAAGTGATTTACCCCTTATATATAAAAACAGAAGAATTATAAATCAATTTACAAATCCCCTTACCATTGTGTTTATTCTTTGCTGACCCTTCTGCTCGGACGACACTATTCTTATAAACAAAATCTGGTCACCGGTCATCCTATCGGATCACATAATCAAAATTCTTAACGAATATCAATGAGACCATAACATCCAGTGACATATAACAATGAAAGCATAAAATTTCGGAATCATAACCATATCGTAATGTAATCACATGAGTCACCATTTGGGCTACCTGCTTGTATTAGTACCAGACTCCAATGACATAATTATGTGAGAAAAGACTCTACTGACATGCTTGTGCAAGGAAGATTCAAGTGATTATGCTTGCTCAAGGAAAATAAATCCAATGTTTGTGCGATTCAAGACCCTAGTGACATGTTTGTACAAGGCAAAAACTTCAGTGACATGTTTACACAAGGCAAAAACTTCAGTGACATGTTTACACAAGGCAATACTCCAGTGACATGTTTCCATGAGGCAAGACTTCATTGACATGCCTAGATGAGGCACAACTCCAGTGACTATGCTTACAAGAGGCAAAATAATTTGGTGACAAGTAAACCTTATATGTGCCCTTCATAGCATATGGATTCACATATAGAATTGAACGAACCTATACTAGAATCCTAACCCATTGCACATTGACTATGAATAGTCATTGATATTCTTTGATCCCTAACATACTATTACATTTGACATTCATTTGTAGTGACCATTAGTCCATTTTCATTTAATGATGAAGATACTTTGAACAAGAAGTGACTATACTAGTGTACCATCTGATACAAAAGCTTTAAGTTTGGTCAGTGAATACATTCTAGGTCTCTTGAAATTTGACCAAGTGTTGGAAGATGCAAAACCTATAGTTACATGTGGAGGTATACTCACTTACTGGGTATCTAGGAAAATTTTAAGTGTTGAGAGTTATGAAGGCATAAATATAAGTTATGTAGGCATAAATATCATTTATGTAGGCTTTGAGATAGATACAGAGGCTTTCATGATCAGTGAATTAGCTGAATGTTGTCTATTGCGAAGAGTTCAGTTGTAGAGGTTATAACCACATAAGGAGGGTAACTCTTTCTGTGAAAGTGAAACAACCAAGTATACCCAATTATAAGAGTTCACTTGCAGAGGATACAAATAATTTGGACAAGGAAAACTATTCTTAGTGTGGTACAGTTAAGGAGGTATACTTATAAAGGTTCACTTTGTTTCTATACAGGTTAAGTATAGCTAATTGCAAAGGTTGAAGCTCAGCTAGAAAAGTGGTGACATCTGCATAGTAGACATAAAAAATATTGTCGAGAGGTGAAAAGATACATTATCAGTTTAAAGATTGTAGCTTACTTATGGAGGCAAAATGTTACTTGCGTAGGCATGTAGAGTTACCTATTGTTCAATTTCTATGACATTTTTAAACTAACTCTTCATCTATAACTTTGAATACTTTTTAACATATGAGTATAGATTAGGGATCTTTACGTATATTGTGTACCCAAAAAGATGCTCTAAACATGAAGCCTAATCATTTTATTAATCAAGCACCAACTTTATCGTAAAATATGCTAGATTTATGAGCACAAACAAGTTGTATAGCCTTATTATCCTTGAAAAATAGTGAGTAAAATGAGGATCAAGAACTCATCTTTGTAGAAGCTATGAACAAACCCTAAGAATAAGGGTTTCTTGTCGAAATCTAGCAAAAACATACTAAAATTCAAACTGTAGTACACTTATCCTTAAATGATCTCCTAAGCATGCTTCATGCGTGGATCCATACTTTTAACATGAATCAAGGTATCAAATGCAAACCTTTTTGCTTATCTCTCTCATCAAGGTATCAAATGCAAACCTTTTTGCCTTTGTGGACACCAAATTTTTCCGATACCAATATGCATGTATTAGCGCCATCTAAACCATGTTGAACACATGACCAATATTTTTCATGTTCTATTCAATTCCAACATGCCACTAAACAGCCCTTCTTTGCTTATAACTTTGAAATCCCAATCTAGATCCAAGTATACACCTTTCAAGCAACATTCTATCCTCAAATGGTGTGTCGAGTCGGATATAATGATTCCAGTGTAAGAAAATTCAAGTGATGCTTTGTTCACTGATGTCAAGTCTAATGCAACTCCAACTTGCACTTATGTCCACAAGAAATTATCTAAAGTAGAACCGACAAAGCTTTTTCTAGAAAAATATATTACGAATTATGAGCAAATCCATCACACAAAGGTTCAAACAAAATTCGTTCCAAATTTTGTTCGACACCAAATTGGACAAGTGGAGGTTCGTTTACAACGTAAAGATGTGACATCTTTCCTACAATCCACATGATCTAGCCTTTTTAAGAACCAGAACCGGTGCAAGCACCAGCACCTACTACAACCCAATATTGGTACAATGTATGTAACGGCCAAAGTTGTCTGACTGACAAGGCATACAAATTTATCACAAAAATATTAACGTATCAAGGAGAAAGGAAAAAAAGGTCACAGAGGAATTTAAAGAATGGTTTAAAGTAGGAGATGCTAATGTTAGACTCCTTGGAGAACCATCATCCAAGTATATCCAAGTATGACTACTATGTCTTGTTTGGCAACTCGTCAACAGAACTCGATGCAATACATGAGGCATGTAATCCTCCATTGCTCAAAGTACTAAAGAAAGGCAAGTGACATTATTCATTTGCGTGAAAATAATTGAAGCTTGTGGTTCTTCTCTGGGATATTGTTTATCAATGGAGCTACATTACATCCTTTGACTACTACATATGTATCTTATCATATGGTTTCGATAATAAAGCTACACATCAAGACATTTATTCTAGAAAGAAACGATTTTCTGGTTTGGAGCGGATGAAGAATTTATCACCAGAAAAACCAATTACAAATAAAAAATAGATTATTAAATAACGTATTTGATGCTTGACTTAGTTTCTCCTTTGCGCTGGGTCCAAAGAGAGGCCGGATCATGAAACGATCTGACGTACGTAACCTTACCACACACTTTTTAATGCAAGAGCCTGTTTTCCACGGCCAACACTTCTGACCTCAACAAATGACACATGGTTTAATGCATCGTAAGACACGGGTCTTTACTCTAGTTAAATACTAAGGTAAAAATATACCCAAAAGTAGACATAGTTGTAATTTTTATAAAATGCTCTAAATAATAATGGAGACCTTTTTACACGCACTGAAAACAAAGTGATAATACTCATATTAAGTTAACAAAGCAACCAAGCACAAGTAAACACAATGTCAATACACAACACAAAAAAAACATCATCATAATCTCAACCCTAGTTTGTGAGTTCCATAATAGCCGATACTATGTCTCCATCTGCAGCCTTTAGAGCCTTGACCGCCTTTGCCCTGGACACACTGGCTTGAGTCATGACCAGCTCGATGTCCTTGGGTTCCACCCCAGTCTCATCAACGTCTTCATCATCCTGAGCCGTGGCTGCGGGCTCAGGCTCGGTTGCCATGTTGCTAAGATTAGGTGCTTTAAACTGCTCTGCTGCCTGGCTTTGTAACTGTGAGCTTAAATCTTCTATTTTTGCCTCACCAAATATAACATAAGTATCTGAAGCAGGGCTTTTGAATACATCTGGCTTTGAAATCACAAACAGAATCTGCACGAGTGTAAATATTATTAATATGTGAACAAAATCATCAGGTAACAAGTAGAGGTGGTGGGTTTTCAATCCATTCACTTATAAACGGGATCAATTTAGGTTATGTTTTATTTCTAAGTTCTAACCTGTGGTAATATTATAAAACTAGCTGAAAAGAAAATGGATCAAAACTTCAAAAGTTGTCTCAAGTAACCATGACACAAGGTTGCTTAAAAAGTAAATTTTAGTTACATTTAATACTTTAATTAAAAATTTGATATGAGAAAACTCAACTCAAACTGTTTGAACCTACACAAAAGATCACCTGTTTTGACTAGTTACCCGACCCACCTGTTTTCCTATCTCTACAAGTAACATGTTTTCTAAGAACAAAGAAACTTACATTTTTGCTCTTTTTGACAGTAACACGGCTAACACCAGGGATAGGCTTCATCCCAAGCTTTAACATAGCTTTTCGACTCTTCTTTTCACTTCTACTTTGCTTAGACCTCCCGCTTGCATCTCCATGTCCTGCTTCCACACAAGTCAAAGAGCATTATAACTTCTATTTGTTTATAGAAAACTGAAGCACTAAATATGAATACGTAAATTATATAAGTTTTGTTAAGAGTTAAAAGGACGAACCCTTGTATGTACTAGAAGCATACGTTGAGCGACTTTTTATCTATTTAACTTGCCTAACCCATTTTTACATTTTTATTCTTAGCAAAAAAATTTATTTGCCCTATTTGAGATAAACATAAACAAAATCAATCTACTTGTAAATGACTGATGGCCTGAATCAGGAAGATTGTTGAGAACAAAGAACCAAATTACAAATTATGCACACAATTGAAATTCATTCCCACCTTCAACGTCATCTTCATCCTTGTCATCTTCATCATCATCGTCATCTTCATCATCATCATCTTCAACCACAGGTTCCTCATGCTGCAAAAAATGCATCATTCACACATCAGATAAATATCTTGTTACCAACACGTTTTCAAGGATAAAATCTGCACAATTCCACAACTACAGAAACAATGTATTCTAATTTCTTTAGTACATTATGCATTATTTTAATATGCACACAAAAGCAATCCAAACAACAATCTAACTTGTTACTCATTTGCTTCATCACCCTAGTACGATTCACAGTTAAATTGTATGATTTAGCCTACAAATATCCGAGGAGAAAAGCTACTTTAATATAAGAAAATTATTCAGAAATTCACTTTAATTAATCCTAAAGATTAATACTCAGAAATCTAACTCTTTTTAGGTCCTCATTTTTATAAAATAACTATACTACTTGAAACAGAAATCTTACTCTTTTTAGGTCCTCATTTTTATATAATAAGTTAATAACTATACTACTTGAAACAATAATCGGCACAATTCCATCAACACTATCCTCATAGATACCCAAAAGCCAAAAACATAGTAACAGCAGTTTTCAAATGCTTTGACCAAAGACAGTAAACATAAGTATTAAGTACTGGATATATAATCACAAAATATTCTTATTATCACTTTCATGACCTATAAGAATGAATCACGTGCCTAGCTAGAAAGACTCAAACCAAGAAAACACCAATCCGTCATTTACTTAGTCCACACGCCTAAATTACAAGATAAACACACAAGCAACAACTATCAGTTCTTTTGATGAAGAGATCATAAATAATGTTAATATCTTGAAGAACTTTACCCTTACTAAAACTTCAATAAAAACACCAACTTTTGATTTCAACTTATTAAAAAATAACTCTGATTTCTCCTCAACATTGGGGAGCTTCATTAGGGCCAGGTGGCCGCCGCCCCCCTCCTATTTTTTCGTTCGTAGTGTAAATTTTTGACTAGATAGTGTAAATTTTTGGCTAGATAGTGTAAATTTATGGACCGGTAATGTAAATTTTTATATAAATATCGAGTTCTCCAACCACCTAATAATAAGAAAAATACATGTATGTCCACACTCTCATAGTCACCCTCTTCAGTTCTACAAGAGGCAAAAACTTCAATCTGATAGTAAATGCATACAGTTTCACATGATCAACTCAAGCAATTAAATTCGAAACATTACGCAGTAAAATCAGTAAATCGAACTTGATTCAACGAATGATAACAATTGGAAGCAGAAGCAATAAATTAACAAACTGAAATCACTCGAACAGATCCTAGTGAAAGATGAAGTTATCGATCAGAGTGAAAACTAGAGTTCTTACATCAATCTTCTGTTGCTCAAGGTGAGCTGCGAGGAGTTCTTCTTGAGTTTGAGCAGTCATGATGCACAGATTTTACAGAGAGAAACGGGGTTCGCCGGAATGAAATCAGAACAAGGTTAGGGTAGATCCGATGCAAAAACCCTAAAAGTCTCAAAATCACGCGACACAATGGCGGTGGGTATGAAATCTATATTCGGACGTAGTCGGGTCGGGTTTTAAAATTGTAATAATTGTTCACTACAATTTTATATATGATGGATTTGTTTATGTTTTTTTTCTGACAACAGATACTTTTTATTTGTATTTAAATTGATGGTTTGCTTGTTATAATTTTCATCATAATAATTTACCTAAGTAGTTTAACACCAAAATAAAAAATTATGAAATTCTACAATATTACATTAGATTATAGTAATGTAATAGCCTAAATAAATTATCTATAATAATGTGACAATAGTCTAATTAAAAAACTATAAAAAAATTACATTAAATTGAAAAAATATATCTGAGATGATGGTATATTACACTCAACATTGTTTATATTTTCATTTGTGTAACATGTTGAAAACACCAAAACAAGAAATCTAATAAGGTTTAGAAATACGTTAGTGCAATAGCCGTTGTTTTTATCAAAAAAACATGTTAATATAATAAGGTTTAGAAAATAATTAATATAACTACCAGTTAGTGTAATTATATTAATTTAATTACAATGATATATTGATGTTACTTATGTTTATATTAGTATTCTATTTTTTTCATAAATTATTAGTTTTTAAAACTATTTAGTAAGGACATGCATGGTCGGTTTGGTTTGGTTTTGACCTTAAACCAAAACAAAAAAAAATTTGGTTTTTGTTTTTTAAAAAATTTTAATTTTCTAAAACTTTTTGGTTTATAAGTGAATGAATAAACCCAAAACTACAAGTTCAATTGTGTGGTTTCGGTTTGGTTTTCTTAATTTTTGTAACATTTAATCTAATTGCAATATAATGTAATAACACGTAATGTATGTAAATGTAATGTAACATCATTGTAATGTGATGTAAATTGTTGTAATGAAATAATAACTTAATGTAACTAAAACATGTTAGCATCACAATTTATATTCTTTGTTAATGTAACAAATACGTTAGTTTAAGTACATCACATTAATTAAATTATTCTCATGTTGTAATTAGTAGTCAATAATTACAAATAAACTATGTAATGTTAGTGACTAGTGTAATATAATATAATTTTTTAGTTTTTAATTTGGGTGTTGTATAATGTTGCATAAATGAAAGTATAACCTTGAGCATAGTATACAATCATTATATATGTATTATTTAATTTAATTTAATTTTTTCATAGTTTGTTTAATTCAATCATAGTTACATTATTGTATGTTAATTTTTTTTGGGCAATGCACTAGTGTAATATAATGTAATCTACTAAAAATTTATAGTTTTAATTTTGATATTGCACCCGAACATAGTATACCATCATTATAGATGTATTATTTAATTTAAATTTTTTATAGTTTTTTAATTCGATCATAGTTACATTGTTGTATGTTGATTTATTTTGTCCAATGCACTAGTGTAATATAATGTAATCTACTAAAAATATATAGTTTTTATTTTGGTATTACACCTGAGCATAATATACTATCATTTATGTAACATGCTATAACACCCAAATTAAAAACTAAAAAATTTTAGTAGATTAGATTAAATTACAGTAGTGCATGAGCATAAATAAATTTACCTAAGCAATTTAACACCAAAATGAAAAACTATGAAATTCTACTAGATTACATTAGATTAAATTAGTGCAATAGCATATTGTAATTTTTCATAGCCTACTGAAATTCTATAAATGTATTTAATTTAATATAATTTTTTATAGGTTTTTAATTCAACCGTAGTTACATTGTTGTATGTTGATCTATTTCGGTCAATGCACTAGTGTAATATAATGTATGTAGAGATTAATTAAGAGGCTGATGCAACCTAAACATCTTTAGTCTCTCCTGCATGCTGCACAAGTGCATTGAAGTGGAATGCTTCGGAAGTTTCACATGTGCAACAGAAATACTCTAAGTGTGAAATCTTCCGAAGCCAAGACCAACATCTTCCGAAGCCAAAGATGAAGTCTTCCGAAGCCTCAGAGACAAAGTCTTCCGAAGCTTCAAGTTCATGAAGACAGATTTCTTCCGAAGACTTTTAACATATGCTTTATCTGATGTACTGTTCCATAAAGCTGGATACCTTTCCGCTGCAACTCTGCAAGTCACCAACTAACATGGTTTGGTGAAAAGGTCCATGCTTTTGGTAACTGTACATTGAGGTCTTGAGTCTGTATACTTTCTACTTTATGTACTTCATCATTTTTGTAATAGAAAAGGATGTGAGCTATGACATGTCATAGTCACAAGTCAAAAGGCAATATGCCTTTTGACTCTACAATTGATTTTGTTTGTGTCTAGTCAATTGTATCCAGGTGGCTTTTAAAGTATAGCCAGCTGTAGGATGTAGTATAAGTATCTCATGTTCTTGTATCTTTTATTTATGCTTTGTAACACTTGTAATAGAACATAGAGAAAGCAATATACTGCATTCTTGAAAATCATATACTTGTGTTCTTTGTGTTCTGTCTCTTTCATTACTTGTGTTCTTAGTGTCTTATCTTGGTTAATCCAGTTTACTGTTTGATTAAAGTTTGGTTAATCTCCTCTTTGTGTTGTTGTGTTGTAACTCACACCCTTCAACGATCCTGCAATGTAATCTACTAAAAGTTCATAGTTTTTATTTTTGTATTGCACCTGAGCATAGTATACCATCATTATAGATGTATTATTTAATTTAATGTAATTTTTTATAGATAAATTTATTTAGATCAATACACTCATGTAATCTAATGATATATACTATAATTGTGTTCTTTTTAATTTTGATGTTGCAACATGTTGCACAAAAGAAAATATAAATATTGTTGAGCACAATATACCCTTATTTTGGATGTATTTTTGTAATTAACGTATTTGTTTTTCATATTTATTTCATTAGAATATAGAAACAATACCATAAGAAAATTTATTTAGGTCAATATACTAATGTAATCTGCTGAAATTTATGTAAAACCTCCCTTTATGTTACTTTTCTTAAGTTTGTTGTTTGTTTACGTTCGTTGTTTATGCTCCAATGTCTAACATTACTTACAATGTATTGTGAAGTATATAATGTAATGCATGTAATGTAACGTAATGTTAGTGTGATGTAATGCAGTGTAACATTTGATGTTCGTTAATGTAATTTAATATGTTTACATGTTGTTTTTTTAAAACTAAAATAGTGATACATACATCATAATGTCAATTATGCATCCTAACATAAATAAGTAACAAAAAACAACTCATTAAAAACTAATACTATATCATGTTCTAAAAACCAATACTGTATCATGTTCCGGTGACTTTTTTTATTTTTTTCTTTTTGTAATTTAATGTATTTGTTTTTCATATTTTTTATTAGAATATAGGTACAGTACCATAGAAAACTTTATTTAGGTCAATGTATTAATGTAATCTGTTGAAATTTATGTAAAAACCTCCTTTTATGTTACTTTCCTTACGTTTGTTATTTGTTTACGTTCGTTGTTTATGCTCATTTGTCTAACATTACTTACAACGTAATGTGAAGTATATAATATAATGTATGTATTTAATGTAATGTTAATGTGATGTAATGCAGTGTAACGTTTGATGTTTATTAATGTAATGTAATCTATTTACATGTTATTTATTTAAAACTACAACAGTGATAAAAATTATAACAACATAATATCTATTATGGTAACATAAATAAGTAACATACAAACAACTCATAAAAGACCAATACTATGTCTTCTTCCAGTAACTTTTTCATTTTTTTATACGTTACATATTATTACGTTACATATTATTACGTTACATCACTACAAATTAAAACTATTTATAATGTAATGTCAACATTATGTAATTTAAATTTTACTAGAATCGTATGTAACTTAATGTAACTAATATACATTAATATATTTTTATTGGGTTATGTAAATTACATCATTCGTATCTGAAAAGATATGTTTTTCTAACATCAAATTATATGAATAATCTCCCATTTACAACATAATTTTATGGGGTTATATGCATTTAGTTATATTTAAGTTATTACATTATATTATAGTATTTTATATCACATTTTAATAAAATTACAATGCATGTTATCACATTATATTAAATTATATTTTAATTTAAGCAACTTAACAATCCATTAAGATAGAATAATATAATAAATTTTCATTATTAACTCTCTCATTTGCATTCATGCAGCTTCCATAAATAAATAAAATTATTGTATTTTTTTCTAAATATTAGTTGTCCATTAACTCGATGACCACTAACTATGAAATAAAATAACATAACAAACATAGAATTAATTAATTAATATAAACAATTTACAATTAGCTAGGAAACTAAATGCATAAAATAAGAGAAACAAAAATACATAACATAATAAAGAATTTATATATATATATATAAAAACACGTGGGGAGTGAATTCATACATTAAGAATTGATTGATGTGATGTTTGCTTTTTACTAAAAGAACACTAGCATTTAATGTGAAATTTACCAATTTACCTCTCCTGGCTAAGCCGACAAATAATTAATATTACCAAATATTCTAGTCCACAAGATTAAAATCTTTGAAGATAATCAATGGCTTCAAATTAGTTAAAGGGTTCTTACAATAAGGTAAGGTTTTCATTTGAACCTTATCTATATATGATTTATATATGTATTTTATAGTTATATAAAATTTAACTATATTTGTATATCCAACGTTATAATTTATGGTTTAACACTAAACCTCTTAAAATTTTTAAAAAATACCAAAAACCGGTCTGAACCATTCACGTTTCCCGGTCTGACCACCTGTTCGGGAAGAACCGACCGGTTCGACCCCTTAAAAACGAGTCATACCAAACCGGACCGGACATCGGACCGATCCCCGGTCGGACCGGCCGGTCCAATCCGGTCTCCAAAACATTGAAATAACCGTAACGATGTAACTAAACCGGAAAAATTGAAACCGAACAATAACTGACATCTTCATTTGAAGTTTTTTCGGTTTGGGTGTCGGTTTTGACTGATGCAAAAACCTATATAACTAAACCAAACCATATTACAGCTAAACTTAACCATATTCGTGACTGAACAATACCAAAACCACAAAAACCGAAATGGATTATTTTAGTTTCAATGTACTTTATTTGGCATTACATAATTAATATGTGGCATTACACGATTAATAAGAACATATAGATGTTTTTAGAGACTGACAAAATTTCAGTTTTAAAACCTAACCTTAAGTAAAATTCAAAACCAAAACCATAGTGAAACCAAAAACCCAAAGAAACTAAAAACAAACTGATTTATAAGCCTAAAAACCGAAACATTGGTTATTGTTTTCGGTTTTAGACTAAAACCAAACCAAACCGACTACCCATGCACACCACTAGAATAGTTGTTTAATTTTGAACTAATTATATAAATCTGTTTTAAGTATTAAATGACTAGTGACATAATAAACTACTGATATATAAGTTGTTGTGATTTAAAAACATAAAGCATATCGATTAACTAGTTGCTCAATAATAGCATTATTCATGAGAGGAAATTGCATAACCTTGTTATTCCTAGCAAGACGTCATGAAAAGCTTGCAAACTTCGTTTCTATCTAATTGCCTTTTGAAACATGTTACACATAGAATTCTATTTTGTTAGTATAAGTAAATTCATAATTTGTGTCTTCTTTTACGTGTACTAAAAAAGTCATATATTTTACTGATTTAATTTTACTAAAACTATATTTTACAATTAAGTTGATAATAAGTGCAACACGTCATGAAAAGGCATCATCATCAATTTGGCTACATTTTAATTTCAGTCTGTTTACTGTAACTTGATTATTTGACGTGTTATCAAAAGAAATTTAAAAAAATTGCTTTCTAATTTAAGAGTTTTAGTTACCATGTCTAAAATCTAATAATTTCCATCTATGTGTGGATATCCAAACAATTCAAATGTAATCATATGCTTTATCATTTTGCCACATATTAAGGTTTACCAAATGAGCAGATGCGCAAAGAATCAAGTCAGGTAAAACATGGAGAGTCAACCAACATAACAAGTTAAGTATACACTGTTCTCTAAGCTTGCAAATCCTAATATTAATTCACTTTTAGTTTTTTTTTTTACATTTTTAAACAATCTCTTTAAAGGTAGCATGACTTATGTGAGTATAGCATGATTATAGAATTTGTTGAATAAGCTGACTTATATGTTTATTGTTGAAGTGGCTGAATAACAAGCTTTCTTAAATCACAAAAAATGTGTCATCCTCTCTTGAACCGCATCAACGTTGCAAGAAAATTAGATTTCATTCGTTTGTGATACTTGCTTGACCTCTCGTCGGTTCACTATTAAACGCATTGTAATATTTTCTATGGTTTTTCAAAGTCGTGTTTGCATCTTATTAAATGAATTGATGACATAGCTTTCAAAGCGTCTTACTCTGTCTATTCAATATTTCACACAAATCAAAATGTTGTCAAGTTGCTTGGTTCATCGACCTTGAATTAGCTTTCACCACCAACCAACACCAACTAAAAATTGTGATTGCCCACTGCTAGAAAGCCATTTCAACAGTGAAATTTAATTGTTTTCGCAACTAATGAGTGTTTTCTTAGAATTTGAATTTTGTAATTCAATAACACATCCACTACCTATTTATTATATATACTAGTTATTAACTATGTTTTATGAGTTGTAAAATATGTTTTAAGGGTTGTATCAAAATTTTGTCTTATTTTTTTTAAATTTTTTCATTTTAACTCAATACTTTTACATCTATTATAATTTAACTCAAATGTATATTTAATTTTAGTTTTAACTTTGGTCCCTATACTTTTATATATTAAAATTTTTCGTTTTACGTTTCGGTATACATTTTGCGAGTTAACACCGTGCAGTTAGGGGTGTTCATCGGTTCGGTTATCGGTTTGTACGGTTTATTCGGTTTTGAAATTTTTCAGGCATAACCGAAAACCGAGCCAAACTGAATTGGGAATATGGATAACCGAACCGAATTCAACCGAATTCATTCGGTTCGGTTTCAGTTAAAAACCAAAAAAACCGTATTCAACCGAAAAAACTGAATTCCCTATTTTCTAAAATTTTTACGATGTTGTTAACTTTAGATCGCTTGTACGAGAATCAATCTTCATATATATTTCATCAAAAATTATATATCAAATAATTACACTCTTGAACTATTAACAAACTCGTTTTCTAAAAATATAAATAGTCGACTTTCACTATTTAAAAAAAAGATTTGACATTCAATTTTGGTAATTGAAGTTGGTCTAGCATATAAATTATTAGTTATTTGGTTTAAATAAAACACCTTGAACCTTACGAAGTTGGGCTAAACTTACAATTATAAAAAATAAATAAAGTATACATATTGAATTTGGTTAAATCGGTTAAACCAAACAAACCGAACGAAAAATTTACTCCGAACCGTAAACCGAATTCCCAATTCGGTTTCGGTTACAAACCGAACCGAAAAACGAATTCATAATTCGGTTCGGTTTTTTCGGGTTACAAATACGGATCGGTTTTCGGTTTCCTTCGGTTTTCGGTTTTTTTGCACACCCCTACGCGCAGTGCGTGTGTAGTTCAATATTTTTACTTTTATTTTTTCCCGTTTGATGGTACCGTCGTAACACGCTAGTCCATGATCAACTTAGTTATTGTCTTATATGTTTTACATTTTGCCTAACGGTGGTATGTCCTTGGTTCTACGTGTCAGTTGGTGGTCGCTAACGGTGGCATGTCTTTAGTGATACTTAGTATGGTTTTACATCCACTGCAACACGGAGACTTAATACTAGTATTATACTAATCATCAACTCTTCTATACATAATGGTGTTGTACCGTATGCATAAAGGTTTTCTCAAAAAACATTGAATTTCACTTTTAACACAAAGTTTTTCCTTTTTACAATTTAACTTCTTAAATATGACTTTTTTCACTTTTAGCCCAAAACTATTCATCTTTTGTAATTTAATCTCACAATTTTTATATTTTCAATTTGTTCTTCTATACTTTTTATATTTTGCAAATCTTCGTTTTACGTTTTGTTCTAAGTTTTGCAAGTTATTACGACATAACATGCATGTGCGATTCAACATTTTTACGCTTTATGTTTCATTCTAAATTTGGTAAGTTAACACAACACAATGTGCATGCGTAGTTTAATATTTTTTTGTTTATTTTTTCCTTTTGAAGAGTTCGTCACAATGCACAGATCTAAAATCAACTTAGTTATATTTTTCTATGTTTCACGTTTTAGTCTAAGTTCTTCGTATTAACACACTGCAACTTAGTGTTGATAGTCATTAGAGGTACGGTGACATTTGTGTTATTTGGCACGGTTTTACATCTTCGCCGCAACGCGCAAAGCTTATTTCTAGTTCATACTAACATATAACAGGCAAAATGGTTAAAAAAATGTTTTTTTGATTGCTTTTTCTAATTCAATCATTCAAAAGACTTATGTGGAACCGGTTCAGGTTGGGCCAGTTCCCAACCCGCTTTGTTTCAAATTAGGTGCGCGCAATGAAGCTCAAATCGGTCCAACCCGTCAGTTTGAACCTTAAACCGGTTTAGGTTGATGTGCAACTGATTTGTAGACCGGGCTCGTCTCAGTTTTCGAAACAAATTTGGTCCACGATTGGATTTTTTGGCCCATCTCTAAGCTACAAATAATCGGAACAATTACTGAGTCCCTTACTTGGCAAAAAGTGTTATTTATTTAAAATTGGGCTTTGGCCCGTGAGCATGAGTCTGATCATATGTCATTTTAGTTTGCTTGGCATTGAATTTGAAAGTATCAATATCACAGAAATGGAACACACTGATATTCCGTTAATGTTTGTTTATTGTTTTTAATATTTATATGTATTCTTGCGTCCATTGTTCTTGAGTAAAGTATGCAAACCCCAATCACTTTAGTTGAATTTTTACTTCACATTATGGTTACTTACACGTGTGTTTCTTCTTATAGATAACATTGAAGTTAATCTTGATTTGAATTACTTCGAATTATGGTTTAGATGTGTTTGACCTCTTGTGTTTGAGTTTGATTTAATCTCCTAGATTTATGGTAGGTTGGTTATTGTAATCCTCTATTTAAAGAGGCTTCATTTGATGAATGAGAGTGAGGAAAACAATCACGAACCATAATGACGGTAGTATGAGGATGTGTATCGACTACCGTGAGCTGAATAAGTTGACAATAAAGAACCGATATCCGTTACCAAGAATTGATGATTTGTTCGATCAACTTCAGGGTGCCAGTTGGTTTTCGAGGATAGATCTTCGATCTGGTTATCACCGGTTGAAGGTGAAGGAGCAGGATATCCCTAAAACAGCTTTTCGCACGCGTTTTAAACACCACGAGTTTCTCGTTATGTCTTTTGGTTTGACTAACGCGCCAACTGCTTTTATGGACTTTATGAATCGAGTGTGTTGGCCGATGTTGCATAAATCAGTGATTGTGTTTATCGATGATATCTTGATTTATTCCAAGAGTGAAGAGGAGCATGCCGGTCACATTCGAGAGGTGTTGGAGCCGTTGAGGAGGAAGAAGCTGTATGCTAAATTCTCCAAGTGCGCATTCTGGTTGCGCGAGTTTCAATTCTTGGGTCATGTGGTGAATCCCGAGGGGATTATGGTGGATCCGGCAAAGGTGGATGTAGATACATATGTACCTAGTTTCTGAGCTTAATGTAAAATGTCTTTATTGTCTTACACATATGTAATAGAATGTTAATGAAATATAATGTGTGGTTGTGCTTATAATGTTGAATATTTCATTGCTTAGTATGTAATAACGCTTATTGAATTAGCTATATAGGTTTGTGGTGTTTGAATAGATCTAAGTCAAATAATGATTGTGAAACATATTTAAACTTAATCATATGAAGTTCTCATGCGAATGGCCCATACTAATGGACCATACGCATGAACAATTTCATGCTAATGAACCAGTCGCACGACTGAACCAGGAGACTGGATCAGTCGCACGATTGTAACATGAGATTGGCTCAGTCGCACAACTGAACACTCAGTCGTGCGAATGGATCAACCGCATAACTCAACCGCACGACTGAACCATACTAATGGTCCAGTCGCCCGAATGAGAAACCCTAACCTATAAATACCACTTAAATCGTGGAAAACACAACACTTCGAAAAACCTACGTACTAAATCGTACCCTAGCCGTCCAGAGACCTCTAAGAAAGATCACACTAGATCGATTACCAATCGTTCTTAACGTTTAGATTCAATCTACAATTGTTTCTGCGTGCCTTCTCACTGATTGGATCGCCAATCAAATAGGATTCTGCACTATTTGATTCGGTATACACGTATTTCAGTTAGTATTTCATCCAATACACGATCCTAACAAGTGGTATCTGAGCTTTGGCTCTTGATTTACGTGTGATTCAATCGTTTTTGATACAAAAATGTGTTTTTACACTAAAAACACAATCTTTTTGTGTAAAACAGTGTCTTAGATGTTTCCAGTTCGTAAAGTTAACTTTTTCTGGCATACGGCAATTAGGGTTAGTGAAATTCGAGTTTTTGCGTCCAAAATACCTTAAACCTACGAATTTTCAAGTTTCAGGAGCTTCAGTCGCACGATTGACTCAATCGCCCGACTGAATTCATACGCATCCCTCATACGCACGATTGGACTCATTTGTACCTTCATCCGTACGACTGAACTGTCTAGTCGCATTGTTCATTCGCACCTATCCATACACACGATTGATTCATCAGCATAGGTTCATTCGCACGTTTGAGCCATCCGCATTGTTCAATCACACGTTTAGCCCAATCGCACACCTCCATTCGCACAAGTAAAGCAGTTTGTTCCAAAGTTTAAAGTTTATTACAATGGAAGACCAATATTTAGCGTTCACTGCAGGGAGATATTCGAGGATCCAGAATCTATTGCTTTTGGAAAACAAAGTGGGGAATCACAACAAACCCCCAAAGCTAATTACGTTAGATGATTACCCGTAGTGGAAGCAAAGATTTGAGATTCACTTGAATGGCATAGATCCCAATTTGTGGGAGTCGATAGAGACGGGGTACAACATGCCTGTAGGTGCAGATGGAGTCAAACTTACATTAGGAGGCATGACTGATGGACAAAAGGTTAAGTACAATGCTGAGAAGAAAGTCTATGCGTTGCTCCCTCAGTCAATTCCGAAGGACATTTTCCATCAATTTTCTGAGAACAAGCAAGCTAAAAAGCTATGGGATGCATTGGAAAAGAGGTATGAGGGGAATGCATCGTTGAAAGCTCTGAAGGCTAAAGCGTTGAAGAAGGAGTTTGACAACTTCTCGTCAATGGGAAAGGAGAGCTTGGACGATGTCATTGATCGTTTCTACCATCTGATGAGTGAGCTGCACACTCATGGAGTTACTACGTCTATGGAAGACAAAGTTTCAAACTTTGCAGATGGTTTACCCGAGAAGTGGAGTTTTTTTGTCTCCAACCTCAGACAGAATGATATGCTCGCAAAGTTAGACATCAACAACTTCATTCTGAAACTGCGGGAAGAATAGTTGAGGATGAAGTACAGGGCACAAAAGTCTACTTATGATCAGAACCCAGCCTTGTACAACTCAACTCCTCAACCCAAAACATCTGAAGCTCCACTACAAACAGCCTTTGTGTCAAGTTCAGTTGGTCCATCTCAAGCCTCTTCTTCAGGATCTGACACGTCAGGGTCGTCTGGTACCCAATACATAGCATCTGAAGCAAATGCTATAAAACTAAAGACCGAGAATCTCGGGAATATGACTGTTGAGGTAGCAAAGGAGCACATGGACCTCTTAGCAGCGGTAGTCCACTCTTATGATGGGCTAGTTGCTGGGAAAACTGGGAACTGCCATCTGGCAGATGAGGACTATGAGCAGGTAGACGAAACATAGCTGGAACGGATGGACATAATGTGGGCCTTAGCAAGTGCTGTCCAGAGAGCTAAGAAGTTTGTCAAGAAGACCGGATAGAACCTGATTGCCACTAAGGACACAACCTTTGGCTTTGATAAGTCAAAAAGTTACTTGTTTCAATTGTGGGGAAAAGGGGCACTTCAAACGTGAATGCGTGAAGCCCAAGAAGACGGAAATGGGAATCCATTCTCATCTATCTCACGTTAGGAGAAGCCCACAAACAGTCCTACTTCGTCGAGCAAGGATCCAAAAGCCTTAACAGCTCATGATGACGAAGGACAAGATTGGAGCTTCCGGTTTGTGTCTCCGGGAGAATCCAACATCGCTAGTGTTGAGGATCTAGATGACGACTCAGCAAGCGAAGGTGATATTGTAGTAGAGTTCGCGATGTCAAACGTTGAAGAATCTATAATGGTAGTTGATCATCTACCTAAAGAAGGGACAAGTACAACAAGTCCAGAATCACCAGAACCAGAAACGCCAGACTCTGCCTTGATGGCTGATTCAACCACTCCCTCTCAGGTAAGTTCCACTACTCAACTGTTCAATAATCATGCTTGTTTTGATTGTAATAAATTTAGGGAAAGCATAAATTTGCATAGTTGGACTAGTTCATCCCATATTATCCAACACTTAGTGAGAGGCGTAATAATAGGGAGCGGTTGGGATATAAAGTGGTTCCATCACCACATGAGACCTTGATGAATGCAAAAAGTAAAACAATAAATGATAACCCAATCAAGGATCATATGGTGTCCACTCCTCTGGTAAGTGACCCAGATACCACATGTACAACTAATGAATCTAGCACTAAACTAAAGGAGGCCACTTCAAAATCACAAGGTAAAATGCCTTGTGTCAATCTGGACAAACAATTTGAAAAGGTTAAAGTTAAGTCTGGGTCAACCAAGTCTAATTCTGAACCTAAAAAGACCAAACATGTTAACCACCCACATGCTTCATGTCTAAGTCCAGAGAGACAAAAAGGTAAAGATGTTAAAAATGTTCAAACAATTAATTTTGATAAACCAGATAAAACATCTAAGCAAGAAATGACAAAACCCAAACAGAGTAAAGTCACACGTGTGCCACATACTTCTCCACAGAAACAGGTAAATCGTCAAGTTGAAAGCAGATCATGCTACAACTATGGCAAGTATGGGCACATAGCGTCTTATTGTCCTTATTATTAGATGCCAAAGAAGAGGGTTGAACTTTACGACACTAAATTAAGCTCTTCCAAAAGAAGATCCATGACTCCACCAAAAGGAGTCAGTCAACCTAAACTTCAACCTATCAACCAGACATCTGTCTATCACAAACAAGCATTGCATAAGACTGGCTTATGGAAAGAGAAATCTATCCATGAATCTGATAATGAAACAAGAAGACCATAGATCTTCCTCACCCTCAAAAGGTCAATGGGTTGAGTTTATGATGTGTGATGCCTTTGGGACACCCAAGCCGGTTAAGGCTTGGGTCTCTCACCTTAACTAATCATTTCCATTGAATGTGCAGGGTGTTCGTTATAGTGCTGAATCATTTCCATTGAATGTGCAGGGTGTTCGTTATAGTGCTGAAACAAATACCTGGATCGTAGATAGCGGCACATCTAGGCACATGGCTGGAAACCAGGCTCCTGTCAAATGTTAAACAAATTAAAGGAGGTCATGTTTCCTTTGCAGGAAATAAAGGAGGTTACATTACAACTCAATGGGAGATAGGGAACGTGAAAGTAAAGTTTGATAAGGTAAACTATGTTCAACAAATACAAAACAATTTACTTTCTGTGTCCTAAATATATGACAAGGGTTTTAAGGTAGTTTTTTATAACAAAAAGTGCTATGTCCTGAAAAAGGACTATGTGATCCCGGAGGACCAAGTCTTAATGTCAGCCTCAAGATATAATGACCTTTATGTCTTGGATCAATCAAAGGCCTCCACAACGGATCATCAAGTACAGTGCTTCCTGTCAAAAGCTAGCGAGAGGGATTCAATCTCCTGGCATAGGAGAATGGGGCACATCAATCCATGGAAGATGAACCACTTGATCCAGAATGATCTAGTGCGAGGAGTCAATGTCAAGAACTTCCAACTCCTGGATTTTTGTATCGCTTGCAAGAAAGGAAAACAGACAAAGAAGTCTCATAAGGCAAAGAAAGTTAATTCTATAGAACTGCCTCTTGAGCTTCTCCACATGGATATGTTGGTCCAGTCAGTACAAGAAGCATTGCAGGCGATTTGTACTGCTATGTAGTTACAGATGACTACTCAAGATTCTATTGGGTGATGTTTCTGAAATCAAAGTCAGAAACATTTGAGTGATTCAAAGAATTGGTAACTACACTGGAGTCTCTCTATAAGCTGAAGGTAAGACAAGTACGCTCAGACAACGGAACCGAGTTTAAGAACCAATGGATGGTGGATTTCTATAAAGAAAAGCGAATTGTGCATCAGTTCACTTCCACTTACACTCCTTAGATGAACAGGGTTGCTAAGAGAAAGAATCGCAGCTTAATAGAGACAACACAGACAATGCTAGCAGACTCAAAGCTGCCTATCCAATTTTGGAATGAGGCAGTAGCCAATGCGTGTTACACGTTAAATCGAGTTCTGGTAGGTAAACGCCATGGAAAGACGTGTTATGAGTTACTTCAACGACGTAAACCAAATATAGAGTATCTCGAACCGTTTGGCGCTCCGTGCACACTACTAAAGAAAAATAAGGAGGGAAAGTTTAGCGAGAAGGCTGAAGAAGGAATCTTTCTTGGATACAACATACCGAATAAGAGAGTCTACAACAACTCAACGGGTCAAGTAGAGGTGTGGTGTAACGTTGATGTCCAGAGATACATCACCCCTCCTGCTGGAAAAGGACCTGCCTTCTTTTTCGACTATGATGGATTCTTCAAGTCATTCAACATCCCTCTCTCCACGTCTGATGATGAGTTAGCATCCAAAATGATGTATGATGTTCTAAACACACCATCACATGAATCTACATCTTCTGGCTCACAAGGTGAATCACCAACCATCTCAGGGGGAGCACTCGAGGTAATTGACTCTTCCTCTGACGATGAAGTCGTAGAGAATGATTAGAACACTCAGGAGGAACAGGTTCCCGTTTCTGCAAGTCAACAAGCATCTGACATTGATGCCTCTGAGTCTTCAGAACCTCAAACTCCTACTGCCTTAGATACAGAAACAAATGTTCATAATCTTGGTTCTGAGGTAGTTGTTCCCACCACTCCTGGATCACGCATTAATGTCTATCATCCTCTGGACAATGTCATTGGGGATGTTAGATCAGGAGTTCAGACAAGAAATCAGCTGTATACAGCTGATTATGCCTCGGTAATGAAGAAAGGGTACCTTCACGATGGTGCTTATAGTTGTTTTGTGTCTCAGTTCGAGCCAAAATACGTTAGTGAAGCCCTAAATGATGAGGCATGGGTAAGGGCCATGCAAGAAGAACTTCTTCAGTTCAAGAAGTTAGGTGTATGAACACTTGTGGATAGACCTAAAGGTGCTAAAGTCATTGGTACCAAATGGGTCTTGAAATGTAAGGAAGATGGTCAAGGTGTCATCATCAGGAACAAGGCTCGACTTGTAGTTCAAGGATTTCGACAGGTCGAGGGAATTGATTACAATGAAGTATTTGCACCTGTGGCGAGAATGGAAGCCATCCGTATCTTCCTAGTCTATGCATCATACATGAAGATTAAAGTCTATCAATTGGATGTAAAGAGTGCATTTCTTCATGGTGAAATCTGGGAAACAATGTATGTCTACCAACCCGAGGGATTTGAGGATCCATATCATCGAGACAGAGTTTACAAACTAGATAAGGCTCTCTATGGGCTTCACCAAACCCCGAGAGCTTGGTATGAAAAACTCTCAACTCACCTGGTGAAACATGGATTTCGCAGAGGTGTAATTGACTGTACACTGTTCATCAAAGAGAAAGATGGTGATCTGCTGCTGGTTCAAATCTACGTTGATGACATAATCTTCGGTTCCAAGAATGAAGAATTATGTAAAGAATTTGAAGCAGTGATGAAGGCAGAATTTGAAATGAGTGCCATGTGAGAGATGAAGTTCTTTCTCGGGTATAGGTGGATCAAACACCAAAGGGAATTTTTTTTCTACATCAGACCAAGTATGTAGGAGATATTCTAAGTCAGTTTGACATGGAGAATGCTTCCGCAGTTGGGACTCCACTTTCTACAAACTATGATGTAGCACCCGACAAGAATGGTGATCTGGTTGATGCCACCATGTATCGAGGAATGATTGGATCTCTCATGTACCTCACTGCCTCAAGACCTGATATCATGTATGCAACGTGTCTTTGTTCAAGATATCAGGCAAAACCAAAAGTAAACCATCTTATCGGGGTCAAGAGGATATTTCGTTATCTGAAGGATACACCCACACTTGGATTGTGGTATCCTCATGACGATGAATTTGAGCTTACTGCGTACAGTGATTCGGATTATGGCGGATGCAAGATGAATTACAAATCTACATCAGCAGGTTGTCAATTCTTTGGGAGAAAATTAGCCACGTGGCAGTGTAAGAAGCAGACATCAGTTGCGTTGTCAACTTGTGAAGCTGAGTATGTTGCTGCGGCAAGCTGTTGTTCTCAAATCATTTGGATTCAACAACATATGCGGGACTACGGTTTGCAATTTTCTAACACCCCTATTTTTGTTGATAATTCTGCTACAATAGCTGTTACTAAAAATCCAGTCCAACATCCTAATACCAAACACATCGGCATAAAATATCACTTTATACGTGATTGTTTTGAAAAGAATCTAATCGATGTTGTTAAAATAAATACGGATTTTCAACGCACTGACCTCTATACAAAAGCTTTTGATAAACCACGTTTTCTATACTTGTTAGAGGTCAACGACGTTTAAGAGAAAAGTGAGGTAATTCAAGAAGATGACCATGCTTAGTCCGACGCATAAAGTCAAATTTTCTTTTATTTTCTTTAATTTTAGTTTATTTTATTTAATTAATTTTATTGTTGTTATTTCTTCGCCTATTAAAATCCTAAAAACGTAATTCTTTTACGGTTTTAGAATTTTAGGGGGAGAATAGGCTAAGTTAGTAATTAATAAAAAAATGAGGGAGGAGGACAGACTAGCTGATAGAAATGAGATCGGCTCTATGAAACTGATTCAATGACTGTGGAAAATGATAGTACACAGAAACAAATTATTTGGGAATTTAAAATATTAAATTGAATTAGATGCAAAATTCAAAGTATAAGTCAGAGAAGTCTGTGCAATATAAAAGAAAAAATGATAGTACACTGGCTACTACTAAGGTAATGCAAAGAAAGTAGATCTAGAGGTTGTTAGACCACTACATGATGTGTCGGTAGATTCAACACAATAGATGATTATACCTTATTGGTGAACTAAATTTAAACTAAACTGTTCAACTGACTGTGGGTTCCCATCTTATCACTGGTTAACACAATCAGTTATTTCCAATAAGGGTTGATGAGCAAATAAAAGCCACAAATGTGTGTGGATGACCACTAAAAGAGCAAAGCATGAAAAAAATGAAAAACAAACGCAATCAAGCTGATAACCTATGTTGTTGGTGCGTTATGTGCAAAATAAAAAATTATGCTCTAACAAGAAGATAGGTTGTGTGTATCTCTGCTGTGCAATGGCATTGACCTGAGGATAAGCATAACCTAGATATTCTAGAATTCAATGTTGTTTGCCGCCTCTCTGCTGTGCGATGGCACTGACCTGAGGCTTGGCTTCTCTTTGAAAGCTCTAAGAATAGTCTCTTCTTGTCAAAATACCCGTAGACCGCTCAAAAATCTCCTGAGGAATGTTGATTACCATATAAGCGTGGGATCCATAAATGTTGGTTGAAATAATATAACCTACTTTATCACCAATCTGTGTCAAAAGTCTGTGTATGGATTTAAGTGGACAATTATACTGACAATCAGTGTGGTTGTAATTCTTTAAAATCCAAATCAACGTATGCACCTCGTAGTACCGGTATGATTTCCTAAAATTGCTAAATGACCCTCGATGAAAACAAGAATCTAGCATCAACTGAATTCAGAAACACGTCCTCAATGATTTGATTACCTGTATGATTCCATAATGAATCGTTTCACTTATGGTCAAAATAACTTAAAGCTGCCTGTTCGATGAAATAAGTCTGGTAGATTTCTATCTTAGGATTTCCACTCCATATAAAAACACAAAAACACAAAAACAATTTAGTTCTTTTAGTTGTTAGGACTTGGTATTTGAACGAAATACCTAATGATTAACGTGTAAACCAAACAAATAGTGCGGAATCCTATTTTATTAGCGATTCAATCAGTGAGAACGCACGTAGGATCAATAAAGTATTGAATCTAACGTTAAGAATTGATTGGGAATCGATCTACTACGTTCTATGAACTTGGAGTATCAACTTGGAGGTTTCTGGACGGCTAGGGTACGTCTGGAATTGAAATCGAATAAAAGCTCTCGTTTTTCCTAAATTGGGTTGTATTTATAGGTTAGTACTGTTCATTCGTGTGACTGAACCATTAGTATGGTTGAGTCATGCGATTGAACAATGCGGTTGATTCATCCGCATGACTGAGTGTTCAGTCGTGCGCTTGATTCAATCGCATGAAGTTGTTCAGGCGTATAGACTATTTAGGCGCATGGACACTCAGTCGCATGGCCATTTGGACGCATGACCACTGTACGGCTGCATGGTCCAGTCGGATGCATGAGAACTTCACTTCATCAAGTTTGAGTGTATTCAATATTATAACATTATGCATAACACTTCAAACAATCACAAACCTAATTAACCAATTCAACATCAACTCATTAATGAAATATTAAACATTATAATTAACAAATAACAAATATCATTTCATTAATCATTCCAAACATTACATCAAAATCAGACAAACAAGATCTATTACATTCATATCATGATCTAGGGACATACATGTATCAACAAACTCCCCCTTGGACCTAGATCTCTCTAATGTCTTGTTTTCTTCATTACCTCCTCATACTTCTTGTACTTATCCTCTTTTGTGACTCCTGTATGAATCTCAAATGCAAAACAGAGTCTTATGACATTCTGGAACTGGAGGGCTTGTACTATATCCTGCATATCATAGAACAGTGGCCACTTGTATAGAGTGTAAACATCATTAGCTGACAAGTTGGTAAGCCACATTGGGTCAAATACCCTGATAGTATCCATTTGGCCCTTTTTGTTTAGGACTATGACCGCTTCTCCTGTCCTCCAATCATAGTACCATCACTTAAAGTGTGGAGTGAAGTCCTGTGGCATTTCCCTGAGTGGGATTCTTGACATCGTGCGCGGAGGACTCCACTTCAACACTATCTTTGGCTTTCCAGTAATGGCATTAACTTCAGACCTTCTGATGTACCTTGTAGGCTATTGGGGTCTGAAGTTAACCCACCTGGTGTGGTACTCCTTCCTTAAGGCAGCCTCAAACCAGCCTGACATTTTTCTCGGGTCAGCATACAACAGCTTTAGTTTGGCCAGCTGGTTGAGCTCAAAACCTGGTAGAGTCTTTAGATCATGTGGAAATCTAAAGTACTCTATGACCTTCTCCCTCTTAACAGCATAAACATTAAGGTCCTCAAAATATGCTCATGCTATAATCCTGCCTGACACCTTAGGATGTTTCTTGACTCTGTAGAGTTTGGTGTAGGCGTCCTGTTTAGGTGCATCACGTTGGGCTCTAACTTCTTCAAAACAAGCTGCCCATTCAGCCTTTCGGATATCAACATCATCATTTGAGGCTTGGGCCGATCCCTCTTTCTTCTCTGACTCCTGCTCCATTTTGTCTAACACCTCAAATGTATCACCGACAAGGGATTCACCCAGATTGGGGACCACATTTCCCTCATTGTCAGCATACTGAGGGTAGTGCTCTGCATTGACATCTTCTATCTCTATTTCATCAACGCCGTTGAGCTCTTCGTCACTTGTCGAGTCGCACGTTGGAGCATCCTTTACAATCTCATCGGGATTTAGCTTGAAGATCTCAGCTAGTTGCTCATTGATAGATCGTGAATTATTTCCCTTTCTTCAGGGGTATAACTCACCGACCTTTTGACGATCCCTTGCAGATCAAGAATCATATAGTTAGCTGAGTCTTGATCTGCTGAATGGGAGCAACATCGAACTAATCCCTCTGATAGTTTGGATCTGTTTGATATAAACATGTAGCACATCAACCATTAGCTAATAATCAAAACAGAATAGCATTAATCTTAACATAACCATTAAATACATAATTTTAAATACATGATTCAAATACAAAAGTAATCAAATACATAGACATCTAATTATTACTTTTGTCTTGGATAACTGGGTCATCACTTGGTGGAGCAGAGGAAGAAGCTTGTTGGTCTTGATTCTTCTTAGACCTCCTTTCTTGACCTTGAGCAGAGGTAGATGCAACTGCATTGCCTCCTTCTTCATCATCATCCTCATTCCTCTCCTCTGTCCTCTCATCCTCAATCCCCTCACCATCCTCAGTCTCATCATCATCATCTACATCATCATCATCACCATCATCACCATCACCCTCTTTAATCTTCAAAGGCTCATCTTTAGATCCCTTAAGTTTGAGCATGATGGTCTTCTTAGCATTCTCCAACTCCTCAATCTTCTTAGCAGAAGTGACCCTATGCTCTTGGAGTTGGGCGATCTCGTGGCTCTGAGCAGCCATTTGCTGGGCCTGCTCCTCGATCAGCCGAGCCTGCTCCGAGATTTGGAGTGACTACGCAGCTGTGAGATCTGCAAGCTGTCGGATCTACGCAGTCTTCTTCATCAGCAGCTAACAGTCGTATCACCATACGGTTTAGCGCTGAAAGCTGGTCCTCTACCCCAAATTGAGGTAGATGAGATCCATATACATGTGTGGGATGAGATGAGGGTCCTGCTTGGTGGCCAGTGGTGGTGGTGGTGGCTGTGGTGAAAAAGGGGTTGGGTCTGTGAGATAGTGGAGGTGATGTAGGAGTGAAAGATATAGTGGTGTTGGCATATGTACAGTGGTGAGAGGTGTGGTAGTGGTTGTGGTAGCTGTGGTGGCTGTGGCGGTGGATGGTGTGGCTGTAGAAGTGGTAGTGGTGGTGGTAGATGTAGTGGCTATGGCGGTGGATGGTGTGGCTGTAGAAGGGGTAGTGGTGATGGTAGATGTAGTGGCTGTGGTGGAGAGGAAGGTGAGTCTTCTCCTATTCTTCTTCTGGCCGTGGGGCTGAGCCATCCGTTTCTTCCTCGATCCAGTCGAGGTGGATGCTCCCCCTAGAGCATGGCTAGCAGACTCAGGAGCATAGCTGGGATCTGCAGTCATTTCTCCCGAATCCTTGGGGCGTTCACCAACCGCTCGGAGTCCATTCTGTGGGAACAACCTTGCTTCCCACAGTCCTAGTCAATGGCTCCTCGTCTGACTCTTCTTCCTCCTCACCAGGTATAAAGTCCTGGTAGAACCCGGCTGACTCAGCTATGTCTCCCATGGAGGCAGATACTGGAGGTATAACATCTGTAGCTTCACCCCTCGGTGGAATGGGCATGTCATCTCCAGCATCCCCACCATCATCATCATCAGAGTCATCGGCGGGTAGAGCAATCTGCTCAACATCAGAATCACTGTTGTCGTGGCGCCACTTCCTCCTAGCTGGCACCACATAGTTCTCACGATCCAGATGCCCAAACAATCTCCTAACAGGGGGTTTTACCTGCTTCCCCCTGTATACCTTCATCCAGCCCAAGATGGTATCATCCATCACCTCAAGCACTACGGCATCATCCTTCTCCTTTGGCAGGGAGGGGAGCTTCTGGTCTATAATCATCTGCATAAATCGGGGGTACATGCAGAAGCCCTCCTTCCCTTTCCCCTCAATGTTCTCCACCAAGTAGGTGAAGATCATCCTGGAGAAGCTGAACGGATGGTTCAGCACCAACGCAACATAAGCGTTCTGGATCTGGTCAGACAACTCATCAAAGCCTCCCTTTCTGGATGCTATGCATTTCAGCAATACGTGAGCAAGGTACTTGAACTGGGGACAGAGGTTGCTCTTGTTGAGCACCCCAGCATTGATGTCCCCAGAGTACTTGGCTCAAAGAAAACATCCTCTGACAGTAAGGGGGTGTAATTTAGTAGGACAGTCAGCATCGTCCCCCAACTGTAACACGATCCTTAGATCCTCCTCTGTGATAGCTATAGCCTCTCCAAAGATAGTACCTCTGATACAGTGAGGCTCAGAGGATCGATCAACTACCGCACCTTCCTAGAAGGCCTGCTGAATAGACCGATAAGGTGTACATGGAGCAGATATAGCGTGTGCAATCCTCGATCTCCTGAGGAAGGAGATAATGCCAGAGAAGTCTGAAGCATTTCTGGATGTGAGATCCAGATGAGCACAAATATTGTGCTTCGTACTCATAGTCCAACGGCTGGCCATCTGTTACACAAGGAAAGTAAACATTAGTACCCATTGGTTAAGAATGTCATGAAACACTTGGACTTGAACAAACTTCTTTTCTGTCATGCGAATGAGGCTGTGCGACTGGAATTCAGTCATGCGAATGACTCCATACGTACTACTGAGTGTGCGACTGGAGTCATGCGTATGTATCCTCATGCGGTTACACCGTCGTGCGACCAAACTCATACGCATAGTTCTGTCGTGCGGTTAAGCTGTTTGCACTCTTCAGTCGTGCGACTGAAATCATCAACCTGTCCATTCGCATGTCGTTCTGTCCGCCTCAATTAAATTTATTTTTCACCAATTTTGAGTTTTAGACTTCGGTTTTGTTCATTAGGCTCGGAATCCATTAGTTTAACATCTAAAACCTTTAATTTCATTTGTTTACGTCGTTTGGTTAGGTTATTTTGCCACATAAGTCACGGTTTTTCTAATGAGTCCAATTGTCCAGATTTAGTGTCAAATTGGATGATTTGGTAGTGTTTCTACACCGCAAAGTACCTGTAGAATCAATGCAGAAGTCAGTATGAGAATCGAGGGTTTATAGTGATCAAATGAAATTTGGGCAACGTAACGTTAGTCGTGCGATTGAGGGTAGATTTGAGAGTGGTGAGTCTCTGCGACCGACTCTCTCTCTATTTATACTAACCCTAAATTTAATCGTACGACTGGGCTCATACGCACCTTTCATTCGGGCGAATGGGCCTCAGTCGTGCGTTGGTTTAGTCGCCCCATTCAGTCGTCCGACTGGAGTTCAGTCATGCGACTTACTCATTTGTTCGCACTTAAACATCCGACTTGGTCATTCGTATGGGACATTCGGTTGGATGGTCCATACTCATGGTCCATTCGTGCAAATGGGTCATACTTATGAGATTTTCTGCGGTTCTTACCATTTTACATTTAAACCCTTTTCAAACTATAGTATCAACATTATAAGCATTTGATCATCTCAGACATGATCCTTTTAACTTGAAAAACTTTTGATCACCTCAGACGTGATCCTTTTAAACAATTTAGTCACCTCAGACGTGACACTGTTAAACTTTGAAAACACATGTGGCCATCTCAGACATGACCCTTTTAGGTGAGTTAATCCCATACTGATTTTCATGATGTAGTCCGACGAACAGACAAACTAAAATGACTAACTAACTAGAACCTTAAACTAAATACAAAAATAGAACTTGTTTTTGACTTTTTGTGAGAGATAAATCCTAAGATAGACATCTCCTGGATTTGGTTCCAGAATAGGCAGCTTCAATTTAGTTTGACCACACCTGGAACAATTCACTTTTGGAATCATACAGGCAAGTCAATCATTGGGACTCGTTATCAAAACCTTTAGATGCTCAATTCTTGGTTTTCATCCAGAGTCGTTAGCAAATATAGAAAATCACACTGGTACTATTAGATTCCCACATTGATTTGAACTTTCAAGAATTGCAGCCACAATGATTGTCAGTATATTTGTCCTCTTAAATCCATGCACAGACTTTAGACACAAACTGGTGATAGGTTTAGGTTTAATTATTTCAACTGACATTTGTGGATCCCACTCTTATATGGTAATCAACATTCCTCAAGAGCTTTTGAGCGGTTTATGGGTATTTTTACAAGAAGAGACTATTCTTAGAGCTTTCAAAGAGAAGCCAATCCTCAGGTCAGTGCCATCGCACAGCAGAGAGGCGGCAAACAACAATGAATTCTAGAATATTTAGGTTATGCTTATCCTCAGGTCAGTGCCATCGCACAACAGAGAGGCACGCAACCTATCTTCTTGTTAGAGCAGCTAAATTTTCTTTTGCACAGAATGCACCAACAACATATGTCATTAGCTTGATTGCATTTGTCTTTCATTTTTTTTCATGCTTTGCTCTAATTTTGGTCATCCGCACACATTTGTGGCGTTTACATGCTCATTACCCCTTATTGGAATATTGTTGATTGTGTTAACCAGTGATAAGATGGCAGCCCACAGTCAGTTGAACAACTTAGTTTGATCTTGAAATCACCAGTCAGGTCTACTCATCTATTGTGCTGAATCTACCGACATATCATTTGTGGTCTAGCAACCTCTAGGTCTACTTTCTTTGTGTTACCTTAGTAGTTACCAGTTTTTCTATCATCTTCCCTTTTTATATTGCTTAAACTACACAGACTTATACTTTGAATTTTGCATCTTTTCGAAATTAAATTTTAAAGTCCCTTTTGATTTGTTCCTATGTACTATCATTTTCCAAAAGGTTTGAATCGGTATCACAGATACGATCTACCTTATATCGGCTATCTACTCCTTCTTTCTCGTGTTTTTTTTATTTTTTTTTTATTTTTTAATAATGTTACTAGCTGACCTACTCTCCCCCTAAAAGTCTAAAATCATACTGGATTTAATTATTTTAGGATTTTTAACAGACAACTAAATAACATGAATTTAATTTAAACAGAATAAAATAAATAAAGAAAAATTGAAAAAGAAAAATATAACTACAATGCATCGGACTACACATGATCATCATCAGGAATAACATCACTTTTCTTTTTAACGCCGTTGACCTCTAGCAAATATAGAAAACGTGGTTTATCAAAGGCTTTTGTATAGAGGTCAGCGCGTTGAAAGTCAGTATTAGTTTTTACCACATCAATTAAGTTCTTTTCAAAACAGTCTCTTATGAAATGGTATTTAATACCGATGTGTTTGGTCTTTGGATGTTGTACCAGATTTTTAGTTACTGCAATTGCAGCAGAGTTGTCAACAAAGATAGGAGTAGAAGAAAACTTTAAACCGTAATCCCGCATTTGCTGTTGAATCCAGATGATTTGTGAACAGCAACTTGCAGCAGCAACGTATTCAGCTTCACAGGTAACGACTGAACTATGCGATGGGTTCAATCGTGCGGCTGAACTAAGCGATTGGTTCAGTCGAGCGAATGAAGCTGATGCGTATAAACACTACGAACGGATGGTTCAGTCGTACTAATGGAGAGGCGACTCAGTCAAATCGTGCGTCTGGAGTATGCGAATGAGTCCAGTCGTGCGAATGGCTCACTCGTGCGACTGAAGCTACTGTTTTGCGAAAATTTCTAGGTTGAACGTGTTTTAGCCGTAAAAATTCGAAATTTTGCGAACCCTAATCACCTAAGGCCGTAGAAACCGAAACTTGATGAGCAGGGTACGTCCAAGACAACTTTTGACACAAAAGATTGTGTTTTTAGTGTAAAAAACACAAACTTTTTATCAATCTTGATTGAATCACACATAATCAAGAGCCAAAGCTCTGATACCACTTGTTAGGACCTGGTATTTGAACGAAATACCTAATGATTAACGTGTAAACCAAACCAAATAGTGCGGAATCCTATTGATTGGCGATCCAATCAGTGAGAACGCACGTAGGATCAATAAAGTATTGAATCTAACGTTAAGAATCGATTGGGAATCGATCTACTGCGTTCTGTGAACTTGGAGTATCAACTTGGAGGTTTCTGGACGGCTAGGGTACGTCTGGAATCGAAATCAAATAAAAGCTCTCGTTTTTCCACGAATTGGGTTGTATTTATAGGTTAGTACTGTTCATTCATGCGACTGAACCATTAGTATGGTTCAGTCATGCGATTGAACCATGCGGTTGATTCATCCGCACGACTGAGTGTTCAGTCGTGCGCCTGATTCAGTTGCATGAAGTTGTTCAGGCGTATAGACTATTTAGGCGCATGGACACTCAGTCGCATGGCCATTCGGACGCATGACCACTGTTGGGCCGCATGGTCCAGTCGGACGCATGAGAACTTCACTTCACTAAGTTTGAGTGTATTCAATATTATAACATTATGCATAACACTTCAAACAATCACAAACCTAATTAACCAATTCAACATCAACTCATTAATGAAATATTAAACATTATAATTAACAAATAACCAATATCATTTCATTAATCATTCCAAACATTACATCAGAATCAGACAAACAAGACCTATTACATTCATATCATGATCTAGGGACATACATGTATCAACATAGTTAAGTTTTATTTAGTTTAAATTTGTTTGAGTCAATGTAGTTGTATCTATCGGACTATGGCGTGGAAGTCAATTTAGAATTTATATCACTTAAAAGGGTCACGTCTGAGGTGACCACACATGCTTTCAAATGTAAAATGAGTCACGTCTGAGGCAACAAATTGTTTTAAAAGGATCACGTCTAAGGTGATCAAAATTTTTCCAAGTTAAAAGGATCATGTCTGAGATGATCGTTTGCTCAAAATGTTTAATCAACAGATAAATGGTGTAAAATGTCAAATGGTCATAAAGTCAAAATCTTGAGTATGATCCATTCGCACGAATGGACCATGAGTATGGACCAATCGTACGATTAGACCATACTTATGCCCTAGACAAGCGAATGGAGCATGAGTATGAACCATTCACACGAATGGCTTACAAGATTGATCCAGTCGCCCAAATGGAGTTGACCGAATGAGTCAGTCGCCCGACTGAAACCCAGTCGGCCGACTAAATGTGATCGACTGAACCAATCACACGACTGAGGTCCAATCGCCTGAATGAATAGAGCGAATGGGTCTAGTCTCTCAATTGAAATCAAATTCAGTATAAATAGGGCCATAGTCGATCGCATAAACTCATCACCCCCATTCGCCCTAAAATCGCATAAAGTACCGTTACTCTACCGAAATTTCTCCAGACCTCATTTGCCTACATATTTTGACATTCTGACATTTTGTGGTGATTATATAGGTATAATGCGGTGCTATTCAACAAAATTTCGGTTGACTTGAGCCCTAAATCACGACATTTGGCCCTAACCAAGACCGAGATTGAAATTAGACAAATAACCTAACTAAACTAAGTAAAATATTGAAATCTTGGTTATTAGATGATTAGTAGGTTGATTGCGAGTCTAATGAACCAAAACATGGCGTCTAATTTTAAGAATTGGTAAAAATTTGAATTCCATTCGAACATACAGTAGGTCAGACGACTGGACACCCGGATGAACTCCAATCGCACGACTGAGCTGGCCGAATGACTCAGTCGGCCGAATTGATAATCCGAATGAGCTCAGTGAACCAATTGCAGGCTCAGTCACCCAATTGAACTCAGTCGCATGTTCAGTCACCCGACTGTATTCAGTCGCCTGTTAGGTCAACCGACTGAACTCAGTCGTATGGTTCAATCACATGATTGAACCAGACTGATCTCAAACAGGTTAACTTGAACTGAACTTTGTTGTGTGGTGATCTAATGTCTATGTGTCTTGTGTTACAGATTGATGGCTGAGAGGTGGTCCATCAACCCCAAGCACAACATTTGTGCCCATTTGGATGCCACAACTCGGAACGGTGCCGAGTTTGCAGGGATCATTGCATTCCTAAAGAGATCCCGGATTCACAGAGCTATATCCACACCGTGCACTCCCTATAGGTCTATACAATAGGCCTTTTAGGAGGGGGCATGTTGATACATATATGTACCTAGATCCTGATCTGAATGTAATATGTCTTACACTTTATGTAACTATTAGGTACTTAATGGAATACAGAATATTTGGTTGTGTTTATAATGTTTAATATTTTATTAATGAGTTGATTAACGCATATTGACGTAATTATATAGGTTTGTGATTGTTTGAAGTGTTATGCATAATGTTATAATATTGAATACACTCAAACTTGGTGAAGTGAAGTTCTCATGCGTCCGACTGGACCATGCGCCCCAACAGTGGTCATGCGTCCGAATGGCCATGCGACTGAGTGTCCATGCGCCTAAATAGTCCATACGCCTGAACAACTTCATACGACTGATTCAGACGCACGACTGAACACTCAGCCGTGCGAATGGATCAACCGCATGGCTCAATCGCACGAATGAACCATGCTAATGGTTCAGTCGCCCGAATGAGCAACCCTAACCTATAAATACCACCTAATTTGTGGGAAAATTAAGCATTCATTCCTATTCGACTCCAGACGTACCCTAGCCGTCCAGAAGCCTCCAAGTTCGTACTCCAAGTTCATAGAACGCTACAGATCGATTCCTAATCGATTCTTAATGTTAGATTCAATACCTTATTGTTTCTACGTGCATTCTCACTGATTGGATCACCAATCAAATAGGATTCCGCACTATTTGGTTTGGTTTACACGTTAATCAGTTTGTATTTCGCTTAAAATACAAGATCCTAACAAGTGGTATCAGAGCTTTGGCTCTTGATTACGTGTGATTCAATCAATTTTGATACAAAGGTTGTGTTTTTTTTACTAAAAACACAATCTTTTTGTGTCAAAAGTTGTCTTGGACGTCCCCTGCTCATCAATTTTTGGTTTCTACGGCATAAGACGATTAGGGTTGGTGAAAATTCAGGTTTTTACGGGCAAAACACGTTAAACCTAGAAATTTTCAATAAACTGGAGCTTCAGTCGCACGATTGACCCAATCGCACGACTGGACTTCATTCGCATACCCAGACGTACGATTGGACTCAGTCGCATCTTCATTCATACGACTAAGCCTACCGGTCGCATTGTTCATACGCATCAGTTTCACTCGCACGACTGGACCAATCGCTTAGTTCAGCCGCACGATTGAACCAGTCGCATAGTTTCATTCGCATCGCTCCATTCGCACTAGTTAACAGATTGTTTAAGAGACTTAAAGTTAATCGAGATGGAGGATCAGTTGTCAGCGTTTACAGCCGAGAAGGACTCACGGATTCAGAACTTACTACTATTGGAGAGTGAGGTGGGGAATCATAATAAACCCCCGAAGCTTATAACATTAGATGAGTTCCCCACTGGAAACAACGTTTTGAGATCTACCTTAATGGAGTGGATCCAAATATGTGGGAAGCTATTGAGACGGGATACAGTATGCCGGTGGGTGCCGATGGGGTGAAACTTACTTTAGGAGGAATGACTGATGCACAGAAAGTTAAATATAATGCTGAAAAGAGAGTATATGCATTGCTAACACAGTCTATCCCTAAGGATATTTTTCACCAATTCTCAGAGAATAAGCAAGCCAAGAAGTTATGGGTTGAGCTGGAGAAAAGATATGACGGGAATGCTTCGTTGAAGGCCATTAAAGCTAAGGAGTTGAAGAAAGAATTTGACAACTTTTCATCGATGGGAAATGAGAGTTTAGACGATGTCATTGATAGATTCTACCATTTGATGAGCGAGCTGTACACACATGGTGTCACAACTACCATGGAAGATAAAGTGTCAAATTTTACAGACGGGTTGCCAGAAAGTTGGGCTTCTTTTGTTTCAAATCTGAGACAGAATGGATTGCTATCAAGGTTGGACATCAATGATTTCATACTAAAGCTACGAGAAGAAGCACTAAGGATGAAGTATCGAGCTCAGAAGTCTTCGTACACTCAGAATCCAGCTTTTTACAATGCCACTCCTCAAGTTAAGACGTCTGGAGCACCTCTTCAGACTACCTTTGTGTCAAGCTCATCTGGTCCTTCACAAGTCTCTCCTTCAGGATCAGAAACGTCAGGGTCTTCTTGTACCCAATATATTGGATCTGAAGCAAATGCTACACCACTGAAGACTGAGAATCTCGGAAACGTGACAGTAGAAGTAGCTCGAGAGCACATGGATCTCTTGGCAGCAGTGGTCCATTCCTATGATGGACTTGTTGCTGGGAAAATTGGAAACTGCCATCTGGCAGATGAGGACTACGAGCAGGTTGATGAGACTGAACTGGAGAGGATGGATATTATGTGGGCCTTAGCAAGTGCTGTCCGGAGGGCAAAGAAGTTCGTGAAGAAGACCGGACAAAACTTGGTTGCTACTAAGGACACTACTTTTGGCTTTGACAAGAGCAAGGTGACCTGCTTCAACTGTGGAGAAAAGGGGCACTTCAAAAGAGAATGTGTGAAGCCAAAGAAGACTGGAAACGGGAATCCATTCTCGTCTTTCACTCGTCAAGACAAGCAAGCTAGCAGTTCCACTTCATCAAGCAAGGATCCAAAAGCCTTGACCGCCCATGATGATGAAGGACAGGACTGGAGCTTTAGGTTGTCTCTCTCGGAGAATCCAATATTGCGAGCGTGGATGACTTAGATGATGATTCCGCGAGTGAAAGAGATATAGCAGTTGAGATAGCGATGTCAAACAGTGAAGAGACTGCAACAGAGGTCAGCTACAAGCATGAAGAAGGGACGTCTACAACAAAGACAGAATCACCAGAACTAGAGACATCTGATGCTGCGTTGATGACTAATTCATCAGAACCTCCTCAGGTAAGTACTACTGACCAACTTTTCAAAAATCATGCTTGTTCTGATTGTAATAAATTTAGAGAAAGCATAGATCAGAAATTTGCTAGGTTATTAGATCATAATGACAGCTTAGTAAAGGATTTGCAACTATGCACCGAGGCAAATAGAGTTTTAAAACAAAATGAGCATAGTTACAAAGAAAAGATAGACCTTTTGAATAAACAACTTAGGGAAACTGAAGTAGTAGCATTTAACCAAGCTAATGACATTAGGTACTATCTTAACTCCCTAGAAGACACTAAGAAACAAAAAGCAGTTTTAGAAGTAGAAGTCAACTCTTTAAAGCAAAAACTGTACAGTTGGACAAGTTCATCTCATATTGTCCAACACTTAGTTAGAGAGCGTAACAATGGGGAGGGTTTGGGTTATAAAGTGGTTCCACCACCACCTGAGACCTTGATGAACACTAAGTGTAAACCAATAAATAACAATCCCATCAAGGATCATGTGGTGTCTACTCCTCTTGTAAGTGATCCAAATTCCTCATGTTCTTCAATTGAATCTGGAATAAAACAAAAGGAGGCCACTTCAAAGGCAATGGGTAAAATGCCTTGTGTTAATCTGGAAAAAGAATTTGAAAAGGCTAATATAAAGTAAGGGTTAAACAAAGTCAAATCTGAACCTAAAAAGACTGTTAATGTTAACCTTTCACAAGTCTCATGTCAAAGTCCAGTTAACCAAAATGGAAAAGTTGTTAAGAATGTCAAAATAATTAAGTTTGTTAAACAAGAGCATATATCAAAAGAAGTAGAGTCAAAACCCAAATAAAATGATTTCACTAGGATGTCACACACATCTCCACAACGAAAGTTGAATCATAAAGTTGATAGCAGGTCATGCTACAACTGTGGAGAGTGTGGACACATTGCTTCTTTTTGTCCTTACTTTCAGACAACTAGGAAGAAAATTGAACTTCAGAACTCAAAACCAAGGTCTTCTAATAGGAGTTCTTTAACTCCACCTAGAAGAACTAGTGAACCCAAAGTTCAACCCATTAGCCAGTCATCTATTTATCACAAACAGGCCTTACACAAATCTGACTTATGGAAAGAAAAGTCATCCTCTGTGTCTGATAATGATGACAATAAGGCACCTGAGCTACCCTCACCTTCTAAGGGTCAATGGGTTGAATTCATGATGTGTGATGCCTCTGGGAAACCCAAGCCAGTAAAGGCTTGGGTTCCTAACCTAAACTAATGCTTTAAATTGTATGTGCAGGGTGTTCGCAACAGTGCTGAAACCAACACGTGGATTGTAGATAGCGGAGCATCCAGGCACATGACAGGAAACAGGGCTCTTTTATCAAATGTCAAACAAATAAAAGGCGGGCATGTTTCATTTGCTGGTAACAAAGGAGGTTATATCACAGCTCAGGGAGAGGTTGGAAATCAGAAAGTTAAGTTTGATAAAGTGAACTACGTTTAACAACTTCAAAACAACCTACATTCTGTTTCCCAAATATGTGACAAAGGATTTAAAGTCATATTCGACAACAAGAAATGTTACGTCCTAAAGAAAGACTATGTGATTCTAGAGGACCAAGTTCTGATGATAGCTTCAAGATATAAAGACCTTTATGTCTTGGATCTCTCAACGGCTTCTACAACGGATCATGAAGTTCAGTGCTTCCTATCAAAAGCTACTGAGAAGGACTCCATTTCCTGGCATAGGAGAATGGGACACATTAACCAACGGAAGATGAATCACTTGATTCAGAAGGATCTAGTGAGAGGTGTTAACGTCAAAAATTTCCAACTTCCGGATTTCTGTGTAGCATGCAAGAAAGGCAAACAGACAAAGAAGAAGTATCATAAGGAAAAGAAAGTTCATTCTATCGAGCTTCCTCTTGAACTTCTTCACATGGATCTGTTTGGTCCAGTCAGTACAAAGAGCATTGCAGGTGACTTGTACTGTTATGTGGTTACTGATGACTACTCAAGATTCTCTTGGGTAATGTTTTTGAAGTCCAAGTCAGAAACATTTAAGTCATTCAAGGAATTAGTAACCACACTAGAATCTTTCTACAAGCTGAAGGTGAGACAGGTACGCTCAGACAACAGGACTGAATTCAAGAATTAGTGGATGAAGGCTTACTGCAAGAAAAGGGAATTGTGCACCAGTTCACTTCCCCCTACACACCTCAGATGAATGGTGTTGCTGAGAGGAAGAATAGAAGCTTGATAGAGACATCACGGACAATGCTAGCAGACTCAAAACTGCCTATCCAATTCTAGAATGAGGCAGTGGCAAATGCATGTTATACATTAAATCGATATGGTAGTCAAGCGCCATGGCAAGACATGTTACGAGTTACTACAACGACGTAAACCTAATCTGGAGTATCTCGAACCATTTGGTGCGCCGTGCACACTTCTGAAGAAGACTCAAGAAGGAAAATTCAGCGAGAAGGCTGATGAAGGGATCTTCCTAGGATACAACATACCGAACAAGAGAGTTTACAACAACTCAACGGGTTTAGTAGAAGTGTGGTGTAATGTTGATGTTCAGAGATATACCACACCACCTACTGGAAAAGGACCCGCTTACTTTTTCGACTATGATGGATTCTTCAAGTCCTTCAACATCCCTATCTCTCCTTCTGATGATGAGTTAGCTACACGAATGATGTATGATATCTTGAATACACCATGTCTTGATACAACATCATCGAGCTCACAGGGAGAATCATCTCATCACTCAGGGGGAGCACTAGAAGATAGTGACTCCTCCTCAGAAGATGAAGCTGAAGAGGATGACCAAAACAATCAGGAGAGACAGGTTCCAATTCCTGCAAGTCCACAAACATCTAACAGTGATGCCTCTTCGACTTCAGAACCTCAAACTCCTTCTACCTCAGATGCAGAACCAAATGTTTATAATCTTGGCTCTGAGGTAGTTGTTCCTACCACTCCAGGATCACGTCTAAATGTCTATCATCCCCTAGAAAATGTCATTGGGGATGTCAGATCAGGAGTGCAGACTAGAAATCAGCTGTACTCAGCTGATTATGCCTCGGTAATGGAAAAAGGATACATTCACGATGGTGCTTATCGGTGTTTTGTCTCGCAGTTTGAGCCAAAATACGTCAGTGAAGCACTGAATGATGAGGCATGGGTGAGTGCCATGCAAGAGGAACTTCTTCAATTTCAAGAAGTTAGGTGTATGGACACTAGTAGATAGACCTAAAGGCGCTAAGGTCATTGGCACCAAATGGGTCTTGAAATGCAAGAAAGATGACCAAGGTGTCATTATCAGGAACAAAGCTCGACTGGTAGTTCGGGGATTTCGACAAGTTGAGGGGATTGATTATAATGAAGTGTTTGCACCCGTGGCAAGGATGGAAGCCATCCGCATCTTCCTTGCCTATGCATCGTATATGAATATCAAAGTCTATCAATTAGACGTAAAGAGTGCATTCCTTTATGGTGAAATTCGAGAGACAGTTTATGTCAGTCAACCTGAGGGATTTGAAGATCCTTATCATCGGGACAGAGTTTACAAACTTGACAAGGCCTTATACGGGCTTCATCAAGCTCCAAGGGCCTGGTATGAGAAACTCTCGACTCATCTTGTGAAACATGGATTTCACAGTGGAGTCATTGACTGCACACTGTTTATCAAAGAAAAGGATGGAGACTTACTGCTAGTACAGATCTATGTCGATGACATAATCTTTGGTTCAAAGAACGAAGAGTTATGCAAAGAATTTGAAGCAGTAATGAAGGCGGAGTTTGAGATGAGTGCCATGGGGGAAATGAAATTCTTTCTCGGGTTACAAGTGGATCAGACACCCAAAGGGATTTTTCTACATCAGACCAAGTATGTGGGAGACATTCTCAGTCGGTTTGACATGGAGAATGCTTCTGCAGCTGGACTCCACTTGCTACAAACCATGATATAGCACCTGATGAAAATGGAGATCTGGTAGATGCAACAATGTACCTAGGAATGATTGGATCTCTCATGTACCTTACTGCCTCTAGACCTGATATCATGTATACTACATGTCTATGTTCTAGATATCAGGCTAAGCCATAGGTTAACCATCTGATCGGGGTCAAGAGGATATTTCGTTATCTGAAGGGCACAACCACACTTGGGTTGTGGTATCCTCATGATGATGACTTTGAGCTCACGACGTATAGTGACTCGGATTACGGGGGTTGCAAGATGAATTACAAGTCTACATCAGCAGGGTGTCAATTCTTTGGGAGGAGATTAGTGACCTGGCAGTGTAAGAAGCAGACCTCGGTTGCGCTGTCAACCTATGAAGCCGAATACGTTGCAGCTGCAAGTTACTGTTCTCAAATCATTTGGATTCAACAGCAAATGCGGGACTACGATTTAAATTTCTCTTCTACTCCTATTTTTGTTGATAACTCTGCTGCAATTGCAGTAACTAAAAATCCAGTACAACATCCTAAGACCAAACACATCGGTATAAAATATCATTTTATACGGGACTCTTTTGAAAAGAATTTAATCAATGTGGTAAAAATAAATACGGATTTTCAACGCGCTGACCTCTATACAAAAGCTTTTGACAACCACGTTTTCTATATCTGTTAGAGGTCAACGGCGTTAAAAAGAAAAGTGATGTTATTCCTGATGATGATCATGTGTAGTCCGCTACAGTTTAGTCTATTTTTTCTTTTTTATTTTCTTATTTGTCCTATTTTGTTTTAAATTAAATTCATATTATTTAGCTGTCTATTAAAATCCTAAAATATGTAAATCGGTTATGATTTTAGAATTTTAGGGGGAGAATAGGTCAGCCAGTAACATTATTAAAAAAAAGAGGAGAAGGAGAGGCTAGCTGACAGAAGGTAGATTGTATTTGTGATACCGATTCAAATACTTTGGAAAATGATAGTACACATGAACAAATCAAGAGGGACTTTAATATTTAATTTAGAAAAGATGCAAAATTCAAAGTCTAAGTCTGTGTAATCTGAGTAATATAAAAGGAAATATGATAGAAAAACTGGTATCTACTAAGGTAACACAATGAAAGTAGACCTAGAGGTTGCTAGACCACAGATGATATGTCGGTAGATTCAACACAATAGATGATTAGACCTGACTGGTGATCTCAAGATCAAATTAAGTTGTTCAACTGACTGTGGGCTCCCATCTTATCACTGGTTAACACAATCAACAATATTCCAATAAAGGGTAACGAGCATGTAAACGCCACAAATGTGTGCGGATGACCATAAATAGAGCAAAGCAAGAAAAAAAAGGCAAATGCTATCAAGCCAATAACTTATGTTGTTGGTGCATTATGTGCTAAAGAAATTAACGATGCTCTAACAAGAAGATAGGTTGTGTGCCTCTCTGCTGTGCGATGGCACTGACCTGAGGATAAGCATAACCTAGATATTCTAGAATTCATTGTTGTTTGCCGCCTCTCTGTTGTGTGATAGCACTGACCTGAGGATTGGCTTCTCTTTGAAAGCTCTAAGAATAGTCTCTTCTTGTCAAAATGCCCGTAGACCACTCAAAAGCTCCTGAGGAATGTTGATTATCATATAAGCGTGGGATCCACAATGTTGGTTGAAATAATAAACCTTAAACTATCACCAATTTGTGTCAAAAGTCTGTGTATGGATTTAAGAGGATAAATATACTGACAATCATCGTGGATACAAATTCTTGAAAGTCCAAATCAATGTGGGAATCTAATAGTACCAGTATGATTTCCTAAATTTGTTAACAACTCTGGATGAAAACCGAGAAGTGAGCATCAAATGGTTTTGATAACAAGTCTCAAATGATTTGACTTGCCTGTATGATTCCAAAATTGGTCCAGGTATGGTGAAACTAAATAGAAGTTGCCTATTCCAGAAACGAATCTAGTAGATTTCTATCTTAGGATTTACTCTCACAAAAAGTTAAAAACAAGTTTAATTTTTGTACTTTAGTTTAATTTTCTATTTATTTAGTCATTTTAGTTTATTTGTTGTCGGACTACATCATGGAATTCAGTAAGGGATTAATTCACCTAAAAGGGTCATGTCTGAGATGACCACATGTGTTTTCAAAAGATAAAAGGATCATGTCTGAGATGATCAAATGTGTATAATGTTGATTCTAAAGCTTAAAAAAAGGGGTTTAAATGGAAAATGGTAAGAAATGCAGAAAATTTCATAAGTATGACCCATTCGCATGAATGGACCATGAGTATGAACTTATCATGCGAATGGGAGCTATTCGTACGAATGGACCATGAGTATGGACCATTCAACCGAATGACCCATACAAATGACCCAGTCGAATGTTTAAGAGCGAACGAATGAGTAAGTCGCACAACTGAACTCCAGTCGGATGACTGAAGGGGACCAACTGAACCAATCGCATGACTGAGGTCCATTCGCTCGAATGAAATATGCGTATTAGCCCAGTCGTACGATTGAATTTAGGTTAAGTATAAATAAAGGGAGAATCGGTCACAGAGACTCACCACTCCAAATTTGCCCTAATTCGCACGACTAACGTCACTCTGCCCAAATTTCGTTTGATCACCATAAACTCTTGATTCTCGAGTACTGACCATTTGCACTGACTTTCCAGGTAATTTGCGGTGCAAAACCATTGTTATATCACTCAAATTGATCCATAATCTGGACAATTGGACTCCTTAGAAAAACCGTAACATTTGTGTTCAAAGAACCTAACTAAACGACGTAAACAGATGAAATTAAAGATGTTAGGTGTTAAACTAATGGATTGCGAGTCTAATGAACCAGAGCACGAAGTCTAAAATTCAAAATTGGTGAAAATTTGAATTTGAATTGAACAGTCAGAACAACATGCGAATGGACAGGTTGATGAACTTCAGTCGCATGACTGATGTGTGCGACTAGCTAAACCGCACGACTGAACCATGCGTATGAGTTTAGTCGCACGACTGGTGTAACCACATGAGTTTACATACGCATGAGTCTAGTAGCACACTCAGTCATACGTATGGGTTAATTCTCACGACTGGAGTTCAGTCGCACTGCTAATTCGCACGACTTGATCTCAGTCGCACAATCTCATTCGCATGACAGAAAAGAAGGTTTTCAAGTCCAAGTGATTCAAGACATTCTTAGCCAATGGATACTAATGTTTACTTTCGTTGTGTAGCAGATGGCAAGTCGATGGACCATGAGTACGAAGCACAACATATGTGCTCATCTAGAAATAATTCAGAAGTTACCAAACAACCTCTAAGTCCAGGATAAGATGGGTCTTCCTGATGCTAGAGAAGCTATTTGGATTGAAGTTGTTGGAGCTTCCTCTTGTTGCACATCCTCAAGATGTTCTGACTTATCTTGAGGTTTGGAGATGGATCCATCTTTCTTCTTCTTCTTAGACTTTGGTTTAGAGGCCATCCTTTTTCTCCTCTTTGAACTCTTCAACTGAGAAGACTGGCCTGCAACACCTTGTTGATCATCCTTGTCTTTCTCAATTGGGTCTTCCTCTCTCACAGGTTCAGATTTAGAGGGGATAGAACCATGTTGTGGATCAGAAGACAAAGCTTGCTGAGACTCAGCAGGAGGTCCAGGTTTAAACTCCACCTCTTGAGGAACCTGACTTGGTAGGGAGTGTAAGTTAACAAGTTATCCTCTTTTAATCTTCTGCTTGATTACCCTGATGTGCTCAGCCATAGTGGATAGAGACATAGGGCCAAGTCTCCTTCTGGAGAATCCATATAGCTTCAAGAAGCTTATCATCTTTTGCCTATCAGCAGACTTCTTCATACTCTTTTGGATGATAGCTCTTGACTTTGTAGCTTCTTGTTGTCTTTTTTTCTTTGAGTAATTCAAGTTCAAGTTGCTTAATATACTCAAACTCAATGTACTCAAAGGACAAGGAAGAAATGCATCTGCCTGATAGAGACCTGTGGCACTCAGGTAGTTGATCATGTTGATCCTATTAGTTTCTTTGTCTACCTGAGGTTCTTGTGGAGCCACAGCCTCTTGTACATGGATTTCTTGAACTAGGGAGAGGGTAGGAACATCTTTGTAGAGCCTTTTCAATCTCTTTTCTTCCTTAATCTGAATAATCAATCTTGCATCCTCTATCTCCTTCCTTTCCTTTGACATTTCCATATCAGCCAATTCATTTAGTTGCTCTAAGGGAAGAGCAATTATCTCATCAATATCATAGTTCCTGGTCTATAAATAGCTTATCCTGACTACCCATAACTTATCATTCCAAGTGTTTGGTCTGGGGGCAGCCCAGATTGCAGCTTCCATAAAGCCTGCAGACCCAATTAAACTATCTCACATTAGCTTCATTTTCCTTTCTCTCTCATCCTCCTTAATCTCCTCAGGAGTTAATTTCCTTTTCCCTTTGTCACTCGCACACCTTTGTGACTATGGGTGGAGAGAGCTTTGGCCTTCATTGCTTGGGGTAGCATCCAAGGTTTGGCTAGAGAAAGGTTGAGATACGCCTTCACCAGTAGGTGTCTTATCAAGGGAATGAATCTCTAAAGAAGTTGTAGGTGTGATAGGACTCTCAAGTTCTATCACTAGGCCTTCAATCAAGGTTTTCCTTATAAAGCTAATCTCAGGGTCTTCCTCAATATCCAATTGACCAATGACATTGCCTGATTGCCTTTGTCTTATTTTGAGGCTGAACTCTTCAGTGATCATGTCTTGAATCCTTTGAGCCAACTTGTCAGCTTGTCTAAATTGGCTTGGATTGACAAGTGGCATGCTGATAAGGTCAAGACCTTCATAGTAGTTCAAGGTCTAAAAATTGAATACCTTTGCTGCCATTGAACTCTGTGAAGAATAAGGGCTCTTCTGTCAGCATCATACCTCCACCCAATAATGTAGTTTGAAGTTCCTTAAGGTGGAGATAACATAGCCCTTGGAATATCTTCCTCAAAGAGACTCTGAATGAAGGAGTCTCTAGAGTCCACATCAATATGGACTTGAGGAAGTTGTTGAGCATAAACAGTTGCATGTAAGGATGGGAGTCCTCAAAGTCCATGCTCTGTGAGGAACTCCTAGGTTCTATTATTGTAATGACTTTCTCCCCCTTTTGGTAGCATCACCCTCTTGCATAGGTGAGCTAGGAGTTAGGTCAATCACACCCACAGGTTCTTGTGTTTCTTATATAAGATATCTCAAATTGCGGATCATGGACCCTACTTTGTAAGGTAGTCACCTAAGATTCCAAGTGACTAACCTTAGAGACTAAATAGGTGCATGTTTTGACAGTTTTTGCACCTTTAGTCTCAGATTCCCCTCCTCTTCATCAGAAGATTTATTGGGGGATGAGATAATTGGACCAAAGTCCTCAATCTCACCACCAGCATGATGTTTTTGGTTGTTTGTTTTCCTCTGCTCACTGACTACTTCAAATGGAGTATCATTGGGCTAAGTTGTGATGGTTGAGGTATTAAAGATGTAATCACTTATAGAAGTGAGAGCCTTTTCCATATGGACCTCCAGAATAGATTTAGGGAGATCCACCTCAGTAATGGGTTGATGATATGGGCTAGACATGGGAGAGTTTGGAGCACTCATCTCTCTTTGAGTAGGGGACAAGTAGAGTGACTCATGGTACTCACTGAAACCCAAGTCTTCATCATCATAGAAGTCAAGGCTAGGGATGGTAACTTTCCCCTAAAGGTTGTTCACTTGAGTGTTGAAACTCATAGTGATGGCTTAAGGTTGTTAGGCTAATGAGCTCATCATTCTGAGCATGAGGAACCTCAGGACTGATTGTTAAAGTGATGGGAGTGGTTTGCTCCTTAGGAGAAGTGGGAGCTCCAGTGTCCACCGCCTGTTATGTGGGTAGTAGTATGGGGGCCTGCACAGACTAAATAGCATGTGCGGGGGTTCATTTGGATTTTCTTTGGTAGTTGAGGGTGATTTGTGGTGGTCTTCTAGGTTGAGAGGTAGAAGGTGTGGGTTCAAACTAGCTTGTGTTGTTAGATTATCACCTTGAGCAATGAGCTTTAACATTTTGGGGACAAAGGTTTTTTCTATCCTAGAGAACCCAACAGTTGGCTTCTTCAAGATTTTAAAGATGTCAGGCTTCATCTATCTCAATTTAATAATATTATCTATTTCCCTAAACTGTGAGTCCAGTTCACAGTTAAGAATGTGTTGAACATATTTAGGAAACATATAATACTCAAAGGAGTCCAAGTTAGCAAGCAAATTTGTATAAACAAACTGAGAGTACATGAACTTGACCCCTGAGCCATCCCATGCACTATGAAGGAGAGATCTTCAAGAATCTAGTACCAGTCCCCATGCTTATTAGACAAGCTATTAATGACCACATTAAGTAAGTACTTCCACTGGGAGGAGACCTTCCCTTTCTTGAAGCTTTTGATAGAAAAATCTCCCTCATAGCCCATATGCTGGAAGGATTGGTTAATAGCTTCTTTGGGAAAGGACAATTCACCTTCCTCATCTTCCAGCTGAATGTGGGTGCTGATGATGGCCGGAGTGATGAAGATTGTCCTCCACTACACTATAGCAGACATTGCCTTCTCCCTATCAAGGATGACCTCTTGACAGGTCTTTCAAATTCAAGCAAATGATCCTCATAAAGAACAGGATCAATAGTAAGGGAGGTGGAGTAGTTGGATAGAGCCAAAAATCAACAAACCTCTGAGAAATAAGGATCTTTCTCAGAGTGCAACAGAGCAACCTGATTGTGTTGCCTGTGTAACTACATGGAGAAGTTTGGGTCATTTCTGCGGTTGAGGTTGGCCATTTCAAAAAGCTTCGAGGTGAAGGAAATAAAGAACAAAGGCAGTTTCAGAGAAAATTTAGGAATTTAGGTCTGGGAGTAGATGAAGATGATAAAGAAATAGGGAGAACTATTGTGTTTATATATGAAATGAATTTCAAAGAAAGTTAATGAAAGAAGATAAACTTTGAAATCCGGATGTCGGTCCCACCTCTGAAAAAGTAGCTTGTTTTTTGCTCAAAAAGTAGTTTTTTGGAAGTCAAAATCTTCCGAAGCCAAAATGGCTTTGAATGATATTCCAGAGAGTTTTGAAAATTTTGCTGCGGAAGAAAATTAAGACTTGGATGTTTTATTCAACTAAGAATAAAGCTTCCGAGAGTTAATTGTCTTCGAAAAAAAATTGTCCTTGAAAACATACAAGTACTTAAGAGAAGAATTAAGCTTCAGATGATATTTTAAAAATTTCTTCTGAAGGCAATTTTACTTAGGCAATTGTTTGTTTTAAAGGCATAAATTTCTTCCGAAGATAAATACATATCTTCCAAAGGACTAAAAGCAAGATTTTCAAAAATATAAGGAAAGTTTCTAAAAAAATTCTCTTCCATAGAAAACAAGAGCTTATGAAGGTGATATAATAGACATTTAGGACACATAGATTTTAGAAATAATATGAATTAGTTTTAAGAAAAAGCTACTCAAAGTTAATCATCCCAATAGCTTATATAAGATACTTAAATCTCTGTTCATCAAAAGCTTTGGTGAACAGATCAGCATATTGTTCATTTGCGTTAACTTTGACTAGTTTGATTAATCCCTTTTCAAAATTATCTCTAATCAAATGATACCTGATATTGATGTGTTTTGTCCTTGAGTGTTGCACAGGATTCTCTGTAATAGAGATAGCACTATTGTTGTCTATGTGAATGGGGGTCTCCTTAAAGTTGAACCCATAGTCTAGCATCTAATTCTAAATCCAAAGCGCTTAAGCACAGCAACTTGCAGTAGCAATGTATTCAGCTTCAGCAATTGATACAAAGACACATGACTGCTTCTTGCATTGACATGAGACAATCCTTCCACCAAGAAACTGAAATCCCCCTAATGTAGACTTTGTAGTCATATTGCATCCACCATAATCACTATCTATATATTCATACAAATTAAAGTCAAAATTCTTTGGATACCAAAGCCCAAGTGTTGAGGCACTTTTAAGGTATCTTAAAACTCTCTTGATAGTGATAAGATGTGACATCTTGGGGTTGGCTTGATATCTTGCACAAACACATGTGACAAACATGATATCAGGCCTGCAAGCTGTAAGATACATAAGAGACTCAATCATAGCCCTGTAGAGGTGTTCATCCACACACTCCCCCTCAAGGTTAGGCCTAAGAGAATGGTTTCTTGCTATGGGTGTCTTAGCAACCTTGCAGTCAGTCATGTTGAACCTCTTAAGTATATCCTGAACATACTTTGATTGACTTATAAAGATGCCATCTTCAACTTGCTTCACTTGAATTCTCATAAAGAAATTGAGTTCCCCTATGGCACTCATTTCAAATCTGTCCTTCATCAGTTTCTCAAAGTCTTTGTAGAGCTTTGGATTAATTGAACCAAATATGATGTCATCTACATATACTTGAACTAGCATTAAGTCATTTCTTTGTCCTTTGATGAAGAGATTTCTATCTGTAGTACCCCTTCTATATCCATGCTTGTAGAGATACTGAGATAGATTCTCATACCACTTCCTTGGTGCTTGGTGCAGTCCACAAAGAGCTTTATCAAGCTTGTAGACATAATCAGGATGATCAGGATCTGTAAAGCGAGGTGGTTATTTGACATACACCTCTTCATCAATCACCCCTAGAGAAAAGCACACTTGACATCAAGTTGGTAGACCTTGAAATTATTGGGTGCAGCAAAGGCTAAGAATATCCTAACAGCTTCCAGTCTTGCTACAGGAGCAAAGACATCTGTGTAGTCAATACCTTCTTCTTGTGTGTTTCCTTGAACAACTAGTCTTGCCTTGTTTTTTTATGACAAGTTCTCTATCATCCTTCTTATTTCTAAAAAGCCATTTGGTTTCTATAGTAGTCTTCCCACAAGGAACAAGACATAGGTTCCAAACCTTTTGCCTTTTGAATTGAAGCATCTCCTCTTGCATAACTTCAACTCAATTTCCATCATTCAAAGCCTAATCAATCTTCTTAGGCTCTATCTAAGATAAGAAACAAGAGTGAAGACAAACATTTGCATCATGGATTTTTCCTCTTGTTCTTACCCCTGAATCAACTTCTCCAATGATGTTTGAGGTGGAATGAGACTTGTAGCTTCTTAGCTGAGGAATCATAATAATTTTTTGAGAAAGATCTAAATTAGAAAAATTTAGATCTGGAATTGAGGTTTCTCCCACCACATCATCATACTTATCAAGTGAAACTTGATCCAATGAGTGTGTGACATCATTGATGTTGTCTTCAATGGAGTGGTTATCAGCATCAAAAAATTCTTGATCACTTTCACCACCACCATAATCTTTTACATTTGAAGTTTCTTTATATGGTTATTGAACCTCTGAGCTGGAAGTTGAAGGCATCTCAGATGTATCAGTTGAATTTGTCATTGTTATCCTAATAGAAACTTCATTTGTAGGATTAGTTACAACTGGAGCTGAAGTTGTATAGCTTGAAGGTCTTCTCAACTCAATTCTTGGATCAGGATCACCTATTGGTAAAATATTTGTAGACCCTGAAACATTCTCACAAGATTTGTTAAAACAGTTGGTAATTAAATCAAGATCAAATAGCCGATCAGGACCAGCACCAGTTACACTAGGTATGTGTTTAGTGAAAGTCACATTGGCTGACTCCATAACAATTCTAGTTTTGAGATTGTATACTCTATAAGCCTTAGCTTGAGAAGAGTATCCAACGAAGTGTCCATCATCTGATGTCTCAGCAAACTTGGCAATTTGATCTTTGGTATTCAAGATGGTGCAAGGACATCCAAATGACCTGAGAAAACCAATGAAAGGTGTTCTCTTGTACCAAAGTTTATAAGGAGTCCTACCATGTGTCTTAACTACTAAAACTCTATCTTGCACATAGCAAGCAGTGTTGACTACCTCTGCCTAGAAGGTGATGGACAGTTTAGAGTCAGACAACATAGTTCTTGCAGCTTTAATAAGTGTCATGTTTCTCCTCTTAGCAACACTATTTTGCTGAAGAGTCCTGGGAGCACTATATTGTCTTGTAATACCCTTTTCATCACAAAATGTATCAAGGATTTAGTTCTTGAATTCAGTTCCTTGATAACATCTTATGGTTTTGACCTTGTGATCACATTGATTCTCAATCTTTAAGATGAAATTCTTCAGAATCTCAGGAGTATCATCCTTAGTTCTAAGAAAGAAGACCCAAGTGAATCTTGTAAAGTCATCTGTGATCACTCAGTAAGAGGTCCTTCCTAGACTTATTACATTGGTGGGGCCAAAAAGATACATATGTAACAAGTGTAGGGGAGTAGTGATTGAGTTTCTTTCCTTTGGCTTGTGAGATACCTTATGTTGCTTCCCTTTTAGGCATGCAACATAGTGGTCATCACTTTTAAACTCTTTTTTGGCATTCTAGTTACCAAATCATTCTTAATTAGCTTATTCATGTTTTTAAAGTTTACATGGCACAATCTTTTATGCCAGAGGAAAAACTCATCACTATTTGCTTTAGACAAAAAGCATGAAACTTCTCTTGAGGGAGATGTTTCTTGCAGATCCATCTTGTACATGTTCCCTTTCCTAGGGGCTTTGAGCAGGATATACTAATGAGAAATGACCACCCTGGGCTTGAGAATAATGCACTCATGCTTAGTGAATAGCATGTTATGACTCTGATCACAAAATTGAGATACACTTAGAAGATTGTATCCGAGCTCCTTGACAAAGTTTACATTCTCAATGTTGAGCTTACCATTTATGACCTTGCCTCTTCCAGATATGTACCTTTATCTCCTCCAAAAGCAACTGGCCATTCATCAATTCTTTCAAAGTTTTGGAGTAGTGACCTATTGCATGTCATGTGTCTGGAATAGCCATTATCAATGATCCATACATTCTTGATTGTCTTGAGCTAATCCTGCACAAAAGAGATGATTAGTTACATTTGGGAACCCAAGCCTTATTGGTCTTGGGCTTATCAGAAGAACGTGAAGGTAATAAAATAGTAATAGATCCTATAGTCATGTTTTGAGGATCTTTTGTTGTTATTGATAGAGAACTTTCAGTCACTTGGTCTTTCTTTTTCTTCCACACCACCTTTGGAAGCTTAGACTTGACCTTTATTACTTCGGAAGTTTTACTAACTTTGGAAATTTTGATGACTGGACATTCGGAAGATCTTGCTACCACTGCAACAGACTTTAGTGCTTCGGAAGTATTCCCTTCTTCCGAGACCAAATTTTCTTCCGAATGCAATTTTCCACTTGCCTTCATCTTCATTTTGGAGCTTTCGAAGAAAACAAAATTTCCTTCCGAAGCTTGTTTCTTCTTGAAACTCTTAGAAGTCTCTTTCTTGGTCATGTAGAGAGTACCTTTTGGATTGTAAGAACAATCTTTAGCAAGATTAGAGGAACTCTCACACATAACACAATCCATTTTTTTCTTCCTAAGAGCCTTCTTTTATGAACAAGGCTGACTTTGATCACTTTCCTTCTCCACCTTCATCTTTCCAGATGCTGAGATAGTTCCTTTAGGGTGAGAACTGCTTTTGGAGCTGGATGATTCAGGCTGTGTAGCAATGGTACACAGTTGATCGGCCTTCTTCTTATTGCTAGGATGATTTGAACATGAACAAGAACTCTTGGTACTAGAATTCAAGTTGATGTCTTCAGTCTTAACCACTTCAAACCTTGCAGAGATAAAGACTTGTTTCTTCTTAGAGTTAAAAGTACCCTTGATCTCTTGAGCCTTCTTTGCTTTTCTTTTGCTCTTCCTGATCAAGCTCTTTCTCATAGAGTTGGTCATCATAGTCTTCTTACTCTCCTCAGAAGGATAGTGACCCTTCTTAGAATCTTGTTCTTCACTTTTCTCAGAGGTATTCTCCGCTATCACTTCTTCATCCTCTTTAGTCAATGGGTCTTTGAGGGGAAGCTTATCTTCACAAGTTTCACACCTAGGATATCTTACAGACAAGATGGTGTGTGGAGGAGCTATTTCACTAGATCCCAATCCCTACTTATTCTGATAACAAACTTTCGCATGCAATAATGAGGATATAATGTTCTTGAAGGTCTCTTCTTCAAGAACACATTCTTCTGCCCTGGCTTTGCTGATCACAAGCTCAACCTAGTATTCAGTCAACTTCATTATGAGATATTTGATCAGAATCCTAAAGTTAGTGTGCTTATGTTTAAGAACTGAAATGGTTTTCTCTAAATCCTCTATTTTCAGTTTATAGTCATTTTTAGATCTTTTAAAATCAAATTTTAAGATATTCAAGAACTCAAGATCAGATCTCATCTCTAAGTTGTAGGACATGTATCTATTAACTTTAGCAATACATTCAGGTGTACAGAGATGTTCCAATACATTTTCTTCATCATGGTCAACCATTAATGCTTGATTTGGAGATGCATATTCCACTTGAAAGCTCCAGTCAAAGCCTCCTTCTTCAACAACAACTGTAACTTACTACTTTGGCTTCTCATTCTGGGTGGCTTTCTCCGTGTAGTTTGGTCTGTTTGTGTTTGACCACCATTTGTCCTTGGTGCCTTATACTCCCTTGCAAAGTGGCCTATTTGGTTACAGTTGTAACATTTGACTTTGCTTTTATCCAGCCCAAACTTTCCACTAGCTGCATTGCTTGGAAAATCCCTTCTTGTCCTCTTGTAGAACTTTTTGGCTCTGTGAGTGAAAAGAGCCATCTGCTGGACTATTTCCATATACTCCAGATCATCTGGATGGATATAGTCCAGGTCATCAAGGGTGAATAGAAAGTTTCTTGAGCTTTCTTCAGAAGACACAAAGGCATATGAAGAGCTTGTCTCTTGGAATGGGCTTCCAAGAGTGTAGCTTTCTCTTGGTATCTCCGAGAAGGTGATGAAAATACCTTTTTGTGAGTTGTCAGGGTAGCACATAAGATGATATTGAGGTTCTATGCTATCCTTTTTAGTCACATGCAGGGCAGAACTCATTTGATTGCTGGAGTTATCAAATGAACCTTGCATGTTTATCTCCATTTAGTATCCACTAAGAATACCATACAACTCAGTCAAAGTGAGGGTCTTAAGATTCTCAGTCCTCGTGATAACAACACGATAATGTGCCCATTGCCTAGGAAGAGAGGACATAAACTTCCTTACAATGTCCATGTTTTCAAGAGTCACTCTAACATCTACTAGAGTGTCCACAATCTCAACATACCTAAAGTATTGTTGAGTCATGGTTTCACCTGTTTTAAAGGTAAAGTTTTCAAACTGCTGCTTCAGGAGAATTTCTTGTTCTCCATGGCTTCAGTAGAACCCCCGTACATTAGTTTCAATGCATCCCACAACTGCTTAGTTGTTTTGCATTTCTTGAAACCTTGTTATAGAGTTTGGAAGAGCAGTCTTGAAGGGCTGTCATGGCTTTCTGATCAATATGTACTCTCTTTCTATCTTCACCAGAATAGTCAGCCATAGCCTTTGAAATCATACCACCCCTAGCAGTAGCTGAAGAGGTGCTTGGTATGTAAGGTCCTGAGACAACAGATTCCCATATCCTAGAGTCTTGTGACTTGATGAAACCTTCCACTATTTGGCACCAAGTGTCAAAGTCTTCAGGAGTGATCAGTAGGGACTTTGTTATGATTCCAGTTTTCATATCAGCTTTAGTGAGAACTGTCATTTGAGATGTTAAGTATTTTGGGTGTGAGGGATCCTAAGATGGTGAGATCTTACAATCAAGAGCCTGGAATGCTCTGATACCAATTGCAGGACTGTTTAAGGGATAGTCACTTACAACATAACCACAAAATGAGGAGAGTGAGCTAGAACACTTAACAGATCAATTGGGAAACTAAAAACCAGTCACACTTTGATACTAAGAAACACAACTAATAAAAAGATAGAACAAGAACAATAACAGTAACTCTAGTGTTTGGTTTTCAAGAATGTTGTATATTCCTCTCTAGTTCTTTATAAGTGTTTACAAAGCATTGAGTTGAAGATACAAAGGACCAGCGATACTTTATACTACATCCTACAACCTGCCATACTTTAAAGGCCAACTGGATACATGATCTAGATAACAACAAAATCAATGTAGAGTCAAAAGGCAGACTGCCTTTTGACTAGTGATTATGATATGTCATAGCTCAAATTCTAATGTATTACAAAAAGGATAAAAGTACATAAAGTAGAAAGAAACAGACTCAAGACCTCAATGTATAGTTTACCAAAAGCATGGACCTCTCACCAACTTATGAAAGTTGGTGAGTCAAACAGAGTTGTAGCGGAAAGGTGGTCCAGCTTTATGGTAAAGGTACATCAGATAAAGCATGTACTCAATAGGCTTGGAAGAAATCTGTCTTCAAGTGCTGGCTTCAAAAGACTTTGTCTTTGAAGCTTTGGAAGACCTCATATTTGGCTTCGGAAGATATTGGTCTTGGCTTCAGAAGATTTCACACTTAGAATATTTTCTAATACAGAGTGTGAAACTTCCAAAGCATTCTACTTCAGCACTTAGTGCATGCATGCAGGACAGCCTTATATGAATCCTTACATATATGTTATTAATTTTGGATGTTTTGAGTTGCATCAGCCTTATATGAATCCTTACATATATGTTAATAATCCGTTTGAATCATTTCATGCCCAACCCACTTACCAAATCAATCTAAGTTATCAGAATTGAAGTATTTGATTAATTCCAACCATCTTAGTTATTTCATATTTAAATATTTCTACTTGAAGAAGTACGTCAAGTAACATCATGTGAACATGAATGCATTTGTTCTTTGATCAAGCACATTCTGCTTATTATAGCCAAACTTAGGCATTTTCTAAATTTTAGTCTAAAGCATAATCTTTTTTATGAAAAGAATCTTCAATTTTAAGTTCGGTTTAGGCCTCCAAAGAAATATTGAACCCCCTTTGTAGAACCCAAAAACCATCCAGATGTAAACCCCCTAAGACCATGTGTAATAGAGGTGTACAAACCGGGTTTAAACCCAAACCGGTTTGGGGTCCAAAACGAAACCGAAACCGGTTTGGCGTCCAAAACGAAACCGGTTTGGTCAACGTTGGTCAAAACCGGTTTCGGTTGGAAACCGGTTCCAAACCAAAATTTCTGAACCCTACCAAACCAGTTTGGGTCGGTTTGGAAACCTATTTGGGCCCAAACCGGTTCGGGCTTTTTTTTTTGAAATTTGGATTTATCATATAATAATAATTTTTTTAAATTCAAAGAAAATTTAAAACTTTTTACTAAAATATTTAAAATATAAATACAACTTATACAAGTTAAAACATTTATACAATTTAAAACATTTATACAAGTAAAATATTTATACAATTTAAAACATTTATACAATTTAAAACATTTATACAATTTAAAACATTTATACAAGTAAAACAATTATACAATTTAAAATATTTATAAACATATATATACAATTTTAAATACAAGTAAAATATATAAAACATTTATACAGTTTAACAAAATACAAGTTTAAATAATAATTTCTAAAACTAAACATTTAGCATAGTTGTTTCTTCGTTCGTCTATTACATACTTGTACGTTTATTATTCGCCACTAGAACCGGAACAGTTACGAAGATAGTCATCATATGCCGCTTCATCATCGGTCATTCCTGGTATCAATTCGCTCTCTACCTTGTCATCGTATAATTCTGCTTCGTATTCCAGTTCTCCTTCAAGTGAACGTTTGTCTTGTACTCTTTCCGCTGCATCCAAATAATCTTTCAAACAAATTGACATTTCAACTGCTTGTGGAGTGAGTCGAGTTCATCTTATTGATATAACCCCACCACTAACAAAAAACAGATTCCAAAGTTACCGTGGAAGCTTGGACGGTTAGTAAATCTCGGGTCATGGTGGATAGGATGGGAAAATGATATTTCTTACCTTTCCACCAATGTTTTTTTAAAACCGGATCAGATATTGAATCGGTCTTGTTACTGGTTCACTGGTTAAACCGGTCGAACCGGAACTAAGAACCGGATAATATCATAAAAATAATATATATATATATATACAAATGATAAATTATAAAAAGAATAATGTCTAAATGCAAATTAATAATAAATAAAACATAAAAAGTGAAAGCATATTATATTATTATTTAGTTTCAAAAAAAATCTGACATTTAATATTCTTATAGTTTTTTTCATTTTCAATACAAAAAGTCGAAGTTATAATTTATTCTCACTTTTCTTCTCTTCATACTTCTCTCTACAATAATACTCTTCTTCTCCCTTCTTCATCTCTAAATAATAATGCAAAGAAAAACAATCAAAGCTAGAGACGGTCGGAGGGAGGACCGGATAAGGCAAATTTGGCCAGAGAAGTCGAGAGGGATGACTGGAGTAGACGAGGAGAGCTGCAGATTTGTAGAAGATGGCACCACCGATCCAACCAGAAATTCGGCAATTCCTGGTCCAACCGCAAACTCGGGATAAACCGGTCGGTTCTTGCATTGCGAAACGATCTGATGCTACTCGGTTCGGTAGACCCTCTGATCCCCAATCGAACCAATTGGACCGGCCGTTCCGATCCAGCCTTCAAACCGTTGCTTTCTGCCAAGCCAACAAGTCAAAAATTTTAAAATCTTGTGGAGTCATGGTGGATAAAAAGTTTGTAAAACCATACCTCCCGAGTTCACTACTCGGAGTGTTACCACGTTGACGTTTATTACATTCATCCCTTAAAGTATTATATAAATCAAACACTGGATCACTCGAACTTTCGGCATATGCCGCATGCCTTAAAGACTCATGGATTTGAGAAATTCCTCGTATTTTAATAAATAAACATCATATATTTTTTCTAATTGTTTGTAAAAAGTAGCTTTTAAAGTTTTACTATACATTGGGTTACCAACTTCTAAATCAAAATTAAAAGTAATTTTATCAAGTAAAGTTTCAACACCTGACAAATTTAAACAAGGGTTTAAAGCAGCGGGACATGTAATAACCGGAGGCATTTCTTTAAAACATTTTATAAGTTTTTTTTCATTGGGGGTATCATATTTGAATAAGGTCTACCTTTACATGACATCTCATTTAATATAAAGTTATTAATAAAATTTGGTGAAGTACTAACGGACTCGTTGGATAATAAACTCCGGAAAAACACGTAGTTGCTTTTTTTTTAAGTTGAAGCATTTTTGTTACTTCTTCAATAACGGTCCAACCTCATGGATGGTAAGAATTTGTCTTTCCACGACTTACCAAACTATTATAAAAGGCTATTAAACTTTTTTTTTGTTCAATAGTCTTTTCAAACATGTTACAAGTGGAATTTCATCGTGTTAGTACGTCCCAATTCATGCCTAAACATTTGGTATATGCGTTTTTACAAAACTTGCGATATTTAGTATATCTATGGTTATTGTTAAAATTGTCTCGTAATATTTTTTAAAACAATCTTTCACTGTTTCAATTGTGTTTAAACCGTTTTGAATAGCTAAGTTTATAATGTGCGCAACACATCGACTATGAAATAACACACCCTCACACGTTGGTTTATATTTTAATTTCAAATGATCTATTGCAAGAGATATTTATTTGACGTGTTATCAAAAGATATAGAAAATATTTTCTTTTTTTAATTTATACGTTTGAATAACTTTATCAATAAGATAAAAAAATGTTTTGGCCAGTATGAGGATAATCAAACAATTCAAACGCAATCGTACGTTTCATCATATGCCACGAATCGGGTTCAACCCAATGGGCGATGACACAATATATGAGTCCGGTGAACCATGAGGTGTCGACCAAACATCACTAGTTAAGTTAACACAAGTTTGTAAATTTTCAAAATAAGATATTAATTCATTTTTAGCTTTTTTCCATGTTTTCAAACAATCTCTTCAAATAGTAGCATGACTTACATTGATGTAACATGGTTGGAGAGTCTGTTGAATGAGTCGAGTCAAACGTTCGTTGTGGAAATGTTTGAATGGCAAATTTTCTTGAATTACAAAATGCGTCATTTGCTCCCGAACCGCATCAACGTTATGAGCCCAAAAATTTCCTTCGTTTTGTCATCGAAGCTTGACCTTGAGAAGGTTTACCTTTCAACGCTTTACAAAATTTGTTTGAAATATGGTTTTTCAACGTTGTGTTTGCATCTTTTTTAAAAAACTTATGACAAAACTTGCAACGAGCCTTGTTTGGACCGCTAGTCATTCGACATAAATCGTAATTGCACCATACTTCAGGGTTCCTAGTCGTAGGAAGGATTGCTACCACCACATTGCTTAAAGACGCTTCACAACCAACGGATAATTAAGCACTTGATGAAACCATTTGAGAGTTTTTTGATGAGAGCATTTAAAATGAAAGTATTTGGGAGAGCGTGTTGAGACTTTTGAAAGTAGAAAGTGTTATAAGTTGTTATGATTCAACCAAAACATCCAATACATATATATACTAACCTAATGGGGATATAATGATAAAAAAAACCTCAAAAAACGGTCAAATGGGTACAAACAGCTATATAGCCGTTACCCAACGGTTATATTTTGAAAACCGGTTTTAAAATTTGGTGACCGGGTTGTGAACCCGTTTGAAAACCAGGTTGAGAACCGGTTTATAACCCGTTCGGTTCAGAAACCGGTTTCAAATCTGAAAAGATCAAATCAAAGAGGAACCGGTCGGTTAGAGTCGGGTTCAAACTGGTTTGGGGCAAACCGGTTTGGGCCTTAAACTGGTTTCGGGTTTTCCAGCCAAACCAGTTCCCGAACCGGTTTTTGCCCACCGATAATGTGTAATGGTTAAAACCCGTAATAAATATTTTTTGTCATGTGAATGTCACCTCACATTATTACAGGTTTGATGATGTGTGGTTTATTAAAATAACATTTGGGTTTTTTCTTTGACATAACGCCGCACACCATAATGGTGATGGAGGCATTATGTGACGTTTATGAGCTTGATGTCCCGTTACACATGTTCTAATTATAAACTAAAGAATGGGAGAGAATAAAGTCAAATTATTTAATTAAGGCTCATGGATCTTTTACATTACCCGCAAATCAAATTTTTATGACCACTAAAAGAAAAAAGGCCAAGAAATGTGCAAAAGCGGGTTCGCATCAGCCTACAGAAGAGGGATCACGAGCTCGGGTTTTTCATCAATTTCATCAGCCTGTGGCAACGGTTTCCCCGCCAAAAAACCTCTAAAAAGAGCAAGTGATCTCCCGGGTTGTGAGAATGGAGCTTCGTGTGATGCCCCTCTAATGGTTGCAAAAGATAAAAGCTCACCATACACTTGTGTCCATCCACCAACCTGCTCAATATTAAACTTTATAAACATAGAGAACCACCCAAAAGTATGTGTCAAAATGGTCGGACCAGGTGAAGTGTTATAAGTTAAAACTTATAAATAACCTATATTATTTTACTACTATTATATGATAAAATAATATAATAGTTTGGGTCATGAAAATACTCTATTACAAGTTATTTATTTTGTAAATAATTTGTGTCAAATATTATTAACAATTCATTCTTTTACTGTATTAAATTACGCTCCTTTAACCCCACTTGACTCGTTCGATTGATTTCCTTGTAAGCGATATGACCCATTAGAAATAAAACATAACTTTGAGTTGACTGGTATGAGTTAAAATTCTCAGATACTTTTTGACCTTTAAAAGCAAAATCACAATATCTTATTCTAAGATTAGGTGTGTTTATCGGATCGGACTTCGGATTATTCGGATCGGATTATTCGGATTTGAAAATTTCACGACCCTATCCGAAATCCAATCCGATCCGAATAAGAATATCTCTATCCGATCCGAACAAGAATATCTCTATCCGATCCAAATCTATCCGAATTCAATTCGGATCGGATTCGGATATATCCGAATGATCCGAATAAACCAAATAACAAATTTTCTTATTTTTTGTTTCTATTTTTTTCTTTGCTAATTTTTTTTCTTAACATTTTATAAGTTTAAAATCACAATAAAATATATAAAACTAAAAAAATACAAATTTAACTTGAACACCAATTCAAAACTAAAAAAAATAATAGGTAATTGTATAAAAATGAAGATTAGAATATCTAATTTAGAATAACAATCGAATATTATATAATTGTTTAAAATTAGATGATTAGAATGTGTCAAGATTTTTAAGTATTAAGTTTGAAAACATAATAGGTAGTTAGTAACAAGTGTTGGGCTAAAAGCGTAATTAAATTCTTATTCGGATTAATCGAATATCCGAATAACCCAAATAAAATAATTGCGAAATCCGAAATCCGATCCGAAATCCGAATAAGGAATTCGGATTCGAGTGAGATCCGATCCGAATATCCGAATAAGAATTCGGATTGAAGTATTTGGATTCCGATACGGATCGGATTTCGGATTTTTTGAACACCCCTACCTAAGATCCTACTAAAAATGTAACTAGACCACAAAAGTGAACTAACCTGGTTGCCATTGAACCACGCCTGTATGGTAGAGTTGTGTTCAAGCCTAATTGCTTAGCCAAGCCATTGACCACCACTCGTGTTCCGGTTAGTGGAGGACAGAATCTTGATCCCCACTGAAAGTTAAATATAAAGATTAATTTTACTGTTAATAACTGTTCATGTATATTACACAAAATGATGTTTATGATCTTTTTATATAATGGGGGTAAGATTATAAAGAGGTGCCAAATGAACAAACCAAGTGAGCTCAGGTCCACAAACACTTTTGCCAATAATATTATTAATAATTAATGTTATACATAATTTCAAAAGCTATATCATTGCAATACTAGCATACCAATGCAGGAGGTTGCAAGCGCTACAATACACTTTTACATATTTTCGACCATCTTGACCCTTTAAACCCCTTAACCTGTTTTACTTTTACCTCAACTTTTTAGCTAGACCCTTTTAACCTTTTGAGATAATAACCAAATTGACTCATCTATAAGTAAATTGGTCAAACTCCCCCTTAGTTAAAGTAGTAGTGTTTTAGTATTTTAAGTTTATTTCTAGGATAAGAAACTTTTGGATGAAGACAAAAGTTTATGTTTTTTCTGCTTATTTTTAGATTATAATTTGTTTTCAATAAGCTGTCTGCATTTGATTATTTAACTGATTATTCTTGGTGGATTCAAAATTAGAAGCTTACCGTTAGATTGATATAAGTTTGTTTCTACTCAGCACACATAACCAAATAACCAATCCCAAATACCCCCTCGTAAACTGGAGATCACATTGGTCTGTTTAGGATCTTTTGTTTGAGAGAGTTTGATAGAAATCTGAGATGCATTGCTAACAAATGAAAGATTAGATGGGTTTACACACCCTTAAGTTTCTTGGAGGCTAAGTAAATATAACTACCCTTAACCGACTTAACTACCCTAACTTAGGTTATAATAATAATAATAAACTTATGATATACTCATATAGAAGAATTAATGCCAACATAAACAATTCCATAAAACGCAAATAAGCAATCAAGTTATTTGTCTTGCAAATATTGGATGTATTTTGGAAAGAAAGTTGGAAACTTACTAATATTAGAATTAGGATATCTTTTATGCATCAAAGTTGTTAAATTTTCATGCTCCATAATATTAAATCTGGTATTTACCAATAAGGTTCTTAATATCTTGTTTTTATAATCACTTAATTTGTTTTTTTTTGCGGAAGATGGGTTACTCACCTGTAAACAAGAATCCTAATACCAGATTTGAGAAGGGAGATCAAGACAGGAGTCATTGGTACCTCAAGATTGTCCATCTCATAGCTTAAAACCCTGTATATTAAACAAGAAATTATTATTAGTATATGATCTTTATATTGATAAACTGGAATACAATATTGAGTTGGTGTATTACTCACTACACGGGGTCCACCTACTGACACCTACAAGTTGAGCATTGAGAGCGGTTTGAACGTCTTTTCTGTTCAAATATTCAACCATTTCATCCTCCACACAAACATCTATCTTTGTCTCTTCATCTTGCTGCCAAGTGAAAACAGTCATTACAGATAATTTAAAAAAAAAAAAGTTGACCTGAATTGATGAAATTGGCAAATGTGAGGGTCATGTGGATTTGAAAACAGGTTAGAGTGGGTTCGGGCTATAAAAGACCAGTTCAAGCCCGTTTGAATAAAAATACCTTTTGTAAAAAAAATAACTTTTTGTATGCATTTACCGTGTCAAAAGAGACCAATTTAGGCCTGTTTGAGCCAAAACATATTTTCTCAAAAAAACATCAATCAAGTTTTTGATATGCACTTAGTGTGTCAATTATAATTACAAAATAATCTAATTTCTAAAAATGATTTAAGATGATTTATGCATTAAAAATATAACATGTATGAATTTTGACTCATTTGCTGATTCTGTTTAAACTATTCTTTTATAAATGTGGCAAAATAGACAAGTCATTGGTTGGGTAAATTTTAATCAAAAGACATTTTGTCCAAAGTCTGAACTTTTTTACAAAATATTGGTGGTCTACTATGATTACCGAAATTAGATTATTTCAATAACAATCTAACATTTCAAAAAAAAATGAGCTAATTTTTTATTATATGTTTTGATCCATTGGATATCATTAAAATCCGAATCAACCCATTCATAAGTAGGTTGAAACTGTTAGTCTGTTACTTCCACATATCATAAACACAATTAGGGAGTTATTTAACTTACATTTTGCTCAAGTACTAGTGATTGTGAAAAAACATTTGATAAACAAACGTCAAGAGTGATGTCATAAGCATTAACGAATCTACCAATCTCTTTTGAAGCTTGATTTGCAACCCGAGAGCAAGTAGGGGTAAGAGACCTAGATTGGGCTTGCCTTCTTATAGTTGAATAATTGCATATTGAATTGAACATATCATATGTAGCATCTGATATCAAACCATGAGACCAAAGATACTCCCCCCTTGAATTAAAATCCGTATTGAAGTCCAAAAGTGGATTACCTATCTACACAACGAAATGATTAGTTCACCCAAAAAACATGCATTTCATTTATAAAAATGGCAATCGTTGATAAAGCTCTACAATATCACAGAATCGGCAAACAAGTCCCCGAAATTATTTTTGGATGATCTAGTCCATTATTCAAAAGTAAATGGAAATGTCCACTATATAGAGTATATTGACTTAAACATATATTTAATTATTTAATGATCTTTTTTGCTATTTTGTAAGAAGTTGAGGATTTAATAATGCAAAAAAAGACTTCTTTAATAAAAGTGAAAGCCGAGATTTATCGCTAAGTTTATAAGCAAAAGGTATTTAACCATGCACGATCAAAGTTAAAAAAACTTCTAGTAGAAATTCAGTGAAAATTTATAAGGTATTTTATTTGTCTATTTCCCTGAAAAGGTTATTAAATTTACTTACTGCAATTCCCTTGAGATTGATCTTGGCTTTTGAGTGAACTATGAGATTTGCGAGTTGAGGAACATAGTGTCCTAGCAAAATCAGCACCGGGTAAGTGATAACGAGTCAAAACATTTTCAGCGGAACAGCAATTATAGATTTTTGGTACAAGTTGTGTTGACAAAAAAATGTCGCTTTGCCCGAAAAGTTTAATAAATTATTAATCTGTCAAATATGATTACAAAAATTACATTATTTTAAAACTATACAATTTTACATTTAAAGTTCTGGCACAACTTACCTGCATAACTTTCGCCTGTGATATAAAAGTCTCTATTCTTGTACTCTGGATATTTCTCAAACCACTTCTCAAGAAAAGCAAGATTGTCGCTGGCTGAAATGAAAGACAATAGTCATAAATTTTGAATTTTGAAAAAACGACAACATTAGTGCTTTAAAACAACATAGAATAATCTACATATTTTTAACCATTATAATGAGTCGATCATATTCATGATAACTGATAAGAAATAGCAAACCTGTAAGGGCATCATTGGCGGACGTATAAAAGGACTCTTCAACAGAATAAGAGAATCCCACTCCGGCTGGTGATTCCAAGTACAACATATTTGCTTCTGTTCAGAAAAAATGGAATTTCCCAATGTTATCTTCTAAAATTATGTACAATATATAAGAGCATCCAGCTAAGATATCTTTCATGTTATGACCCATTTTGACATAAATTGATTGTAATGATATAACTTAAGAATATTTGTTAAATTGATTGTAATGATATAACTTAAGAATATTTTTTTACATAAGGAGAAAGCACAGCTACTGCATATTTGCATACACCTTAAGGAACTGATAATTTGATTATTGCTACTTGAAATTGCAATAACAAATTATTGTAACTGGATAAACAAACTTTGTTTCTGTTTATCTGATTATTTATCGGTTAAATATGCAGTCTAGTAGCATCTGATTATTTAATGGTAATTAGAAGTTAACTATTTGCCTTTTCTTCTAACCTAATTTGATAGATTTTTAATTTTCAAGTATAAGAATATCATTGTCATCTATAATTTTTTTTTTGTAAATACTCACAACTTGCTAAACAGCCAAAGAACTAATAATCGAATAACAACTAACAACTTCAAAAAAAACTAATAATCGAATAAACCCAACTTCCCAAATACTGTATCCTATGTTTACTAGACTCAACACATACCTATTCCGTAACGCAAACACTGAAATCACAACTACCGACTATCAATTAATGATCTAGGGCACAATGCCCCTCTCTTCCACATTGAATGCTGCAATTAATAACCTCAACACAAAATCAACACTTAAAACCAGAAACGAAGATCCTCACTGTATATACCTTTATTCCAGCTATAATTGTTCTTCACCAAAACCCTACCACTCGGCTTAAAAGGGCCATGCTCAACAAACGCCCCTTCTCCAACCGACGAACACCCAGGCCCTGCAACAATCGCATCAATATCACGCACAAATCGAACGAATAAACAAGTGAGAATGATCGATTACGAACCTCCGTTCAACCAAAGCACAAGCGGTTTTGAAGATGAGTTGGATTCAGCTTCAACGAAGTAGTAGAACAGAGACCGCTGCTGTTTTGCTTCACCGACGGCGATGTATCCGGCGAATTGCCGGAAGTTCACCGGCGGTTGGCCGGGTAATTTCGCTACTTCGTCGGAGATTGAAGATGAAATCACTGTGTGCAAATGTGTTTGTGTTGATATTATTATTATTATTATTGTTACATACAGTAGTTTTGTGCAGAGGATCCATGGTGCAGATGACATGATGAGAGAAGGTTTTGAGATGGAGAAATATGTGAGACTTTGTGAGACTTGTGTTGTTTGGTTTATATTATAAACTTTTTGTTGTTACATGTTAACTTAGATGTTGGTAGTTAGCACTTCAAAATTTTTAGGAAATATCATTTACTTGTTACTTTTATAAGCATGTTATATGAGTCAGAATTTTATAGTTTGTATATGTATAACATGGGTTTTTAACTGGCCTTGTTTTTCTTATACTATAATATTATTGATGTGGGTCCAAATATAGATGAGCAAATTTTAGTATAAGAGCAGTTTTTTTGTTCTTATACTATATAAACTTTATGTATGTATTCCTGATTTTAGTCTGCGTTTACAGATTATTAAAGAGTTGCATGGGGAGGGGCACGTTGATCGTGATCGTACTCTACAATTGGTACAAGCTTCTTATTTCTGGCCTACCATGAGAAAGAAGTGGATCGTTATGTTAAGAGGTGTCGTATTTGTCAAGTTTTTAGGGCACAGCTAGTAACGCGGGTCTCTACATGCCATTGCCGGTTCCTTTACAGCCATGGGTTGATATTAGCATGGATTTTGTGTTGGGGTTGCCACGTACACAAAGGGGTAACGACTCTATCTTTGTTGTTGTTGACAGGTTTTCTAAGATGGTTCATTTTATTCCGTGTAAGAAGACAACTGATGTTGTTAATGTGGCGCGACTTTTCTTTTGTGATGTGTATCGCTTACATGGATTGCCTTCTTCTATTGTTTCTGATCGAGATATCCGGTTTTTGAGTCACTTTTGGCGGAGTCTATGAAGGATGGTGAATACCCAACTCAGTTTCAGTAGTGCTTATCATCCACAAACGGATGGCCAAACTGAAGTTGTGAACTGTTCACTTGGTGATTTGCTACGATGTCTAGTTGGTGAACATGTGAAAGCATGGGACCAGAAACTATACCAAGCTGAGTTTGCTCACAATCATGCTGTTAATTGAAGTACCGAGTTTAGTCCATTTCAGGTAGTTTATTCTTCTCAACCTCGAGGCCCACTTGATTTAATGTCACGACCTGTATCTGGCTGAGTTCCCAAGAGGGTTCAAGATTTTGTTGAGGGATTACATGAAGTTCATAAAGTTGTTCGTCATAACTTGACCCAAGCGAATGCCAAGTACAAGAAAGCTGCTGATAAAAAACGAAGGCATGTTGATTTTGAAGAATGTGACTTTGTTTGTGCTATGCTAATTAAAGATCGTTTTTCAGTTGGGGAGTACAACAAGTTGTCTGCCAAAAAGATTGGTCCTGTTGAGATCGTGCAGAAGATAAATTCTAATGTCTATCGACTAAAGTTGCCTAGCCATATTCGATGTTCTGATTTGTTTAATGTGAAACATTTGTTGCCATATCATGGTGATTCTTCTGATGATAAGACCGTTGGGAATTCGAGGGCGAATTTTGTCTACCCAGGGGGGAATGATGTGGGCCCAAGCTTGGATGAACAAGATTTAGCCTTTTTGGAGGCCCAAGTTCGCTTATCAAAAGGGGCTTCACTGAAACGATCATAAGTTGGGCTAGAAGTCTCCCTTTTGGGCTTGCGACCAGTCAAAACGACTGTCTGACAGAGGAGCCCGTTTTCACAAACAACCAAGGCGGTTTGAGTCATCGTTTCGGCCCAAAAACGGCTTATTTTAGGAGTTATTTACATTTTTGTTTTATTTTTACATTTTGTTGAATTTTACATTTGGTCCAGTTTTCGGCCCATTTATGTTTTGTGGCCCATTCGATTTTTGCTTTGTTTCTTTATATGTTTGTAAGAGATGGGTGAAAGGATTATTGAAGTTTATGAAAAATCTGTTTTCTCTCTAGCACTGTGTGTGTTAGTGTAAACCCTGATTATCAGTATTTTTTGTGAATCAACGATAGTTAGAATGATTGTTCCTTGTATTCTCGTTTAATCAACATGTTCAATTATCTATCTTTGTGTTTCCGACTGCATCAAGTATGCATAAATGTTTATTATGCTTCTTGTAGTTCTTAATTAATTAGAGTTGATTACATACTAAACGTGTCATTTAACCTTTATAGCTATAAAACGATAAGACAAATTAGATGTTTTATGTTTTACATGATTTATCATGATTCTTTCCAAAAAGACCAAAAGGATAATATATAACCTCTTTTTATTTTTATTTTTTGATTTTGATATTGTGAGTTGTGACTTTCATTTAAAAGTTAGTATTAACTTATTTTTAGTAAAATAAGAAAAAACTGTCACACCCAGTTAAGATGGGGCTCCTACATGACCAATTGATATCTCATTTAGAGAAAACATTAAAAAATTTCATATAAAACATATATTAATAATCAATACCTTTTATGATTTCTGCTACCACAAAAACATATATTGCAATATAGTTATAGAATAAGCAATCTTAATAATTAATACTTTTAAAGCACCTTCAATCTACTCCCGACCTTTAAAAAACTCTTACATAGAAAAGAAATGAGAAGGTGAATGAAAAATACAATAAACATGAATTAAAGAAGAGTGGTAGGCATGTAGCCCTATTGTCAAAAATTGATCTAGTAGAGGAAAGCGAATTGTTTTGTTTTTTTTTTTTTTTTATTTTAAGTGCGGGAAGGAGAGAGGAGAGAGAGATAGCTTCATGGGAGATCCCTCATTTGTGACATAAAAGTAATGGGGGGGTTTTGAATCATCATAAGTATAAGATTAAGTAGTAACAGGGGAAAACATTTTTTGGTAAATCCAAAATAGCGTACAACAAGCATGCATGTTGTACAACTTTGATTCGGTAGTCTTTTGCGTTTACCTCCTTTTCGGATTTTCCCGACACAACTATATCTTCAATACTTTATATTTTGTTTCCGTTTTACAACTATAAAATACTTAACAAAAAGAATATATACTTCTAGTCTTTTAGAGTCTAACGGCAAAATATACCTCTTGGCAACTTCTTTTCCTTAAATATAATTATTTGCCTGATTATCAAAAAATTTTATGATAGTTTATAGTTTATATATTAACTAGGTTAGTATCTCGTGTATTACACGGGTTTAATTAATAAAATAATAAATAATCAGTAATAAAAATTTATGAGTTATAAATTCATGTTTGAAGATAAAATATGATTATAATTTAATATGAATAAATATTTTTTAAGTAAATAAATAACAGATAGGTTATAGAGAGATAGATATATAGATAAATAGATAGTCTAGAAACTCATTACTAAACAGATTATAGTTAGTAATAAACACGAAAAGTTATAGTACGATATTTTAATATAAGATATGTATAAAATTATATATGCATACTTGTTCAAGAGGTAAAACAATTATACTATTTTTAAATATATTATCTAAATAGTTTCATTTTAAATATCCGTTTTAAGATTTTCTTATAAAAATTTATTGTTTATAAAAATCTTGTTTATTAAAAACCCATGTTTCTAATTATTCTGGTTGTTTTAATAAAACTACTTTTAGAAAATCCATATTTTTATAATTATTTAAAAAATATTGATTCAAAATATTTTGTTTCAACACGTTCAATGTTTTAGAAAATATATGAATTTTAATTTTATTATCAAAATTTATTTTTAAAAATATAGTTTGATTTAAAAAAAATGTAGATAAAAGATAAAAATGTATCAATTAACCAAATTAAATTTTGTGAAGATAAAGAAATTGTTTAACTGTTTAATTTACTTTAATACTCTTTTAAAGGTAAAATAAAATAAGGATGTTTAAAAGAATGATAAATGTCAAGAAGGTGATTTAAAAAGATGACAAGTGGCAAAATAAACCTTCTTTTATTAATATTTATAGATTTTTAAATCTATTATCTAAATAGTTTTATTTTTAAATATTTGTTTTAATATTTTCTTATCAAAATTTATTGTTTATAAAAATATTGTTTATTAAAAACTCATGTTTTTAATTATTCTAGTTGTTTTAATAAAACTACTTTTAGAAAATCCATATTTTTATAATTATTTTAAAAAAGTCTTGATTTAAAATATTTTGTTTGAACAGGTTTAATGTTTTAGAAAATATATGATTTTAGTTTTCTTACTAAAATTTATTTTTAAAACATAGTTTGATTTTAAAAAATATAGATGAAATATAAAAATGTATCAATTAACCAAATTAATTTTTATGAAGAAAGAGGAATTGTTTAAGTGTTTAAATTAGTTTCATATTCTTTTGAATGCAAAATTAAATAAATATTTTTAATAGAATGACAAATGTCAAAAATGTGATTTAAAAGGATGATAAATGACAAAAATAACATTTTTTTTATTAATTTCTATAGATATATTTAAAGATTTTCTATAAATAATAAATCTGTTTTATTGTTGTCGTATTCTCACATGTTTCCAATTACATAATTGTTTAATTTTTGTATGGCTGAAGCACGCGGTGAAGTGTGAACATATGAATATTATAGTGGTACAAATAGTCAAAGATCACATGTTACACCTTATCTCTCTCATAGTACTTATATGTTATTTTTCTTTTTATATTTAAACGAGTTGCATGTAAAAATAAAATATTTATCAACTTTTGCCGCGTTATTAGAGAAAATAATTATATCTATAATCTACATATACTAATAAAAATGTTTTTTTTGTTATTTGTAATAGTCTTAAACTATTTTTAGACAATTGTTATTTTTCTAAACATACTCATTTTATTTTTCTTTTAAAAATATATTAAAATGATTTAAATACTTAAACAATTTTTCTCTCTTCGTAAAAATTAATTTGGTTAATTAATACATTATTCTCTCATTTACATTTTTTAAAATCAAACTACATTTTTAAAAATAAATTTTATTAAGAAAGTTATAATTCATATCTTTTCTAACACATTGAACCTTTTGAAACTATTTTAAATCAGTCATTTTTTAATAATTATAAAAAATATAGAATATTCTAAAAGCAGTTTTATTAAAACAATCAAAATAATTAAAAACTTGAGTTTTTAATAAACAAAATTTTTATAATAATTAATTTTTATAAGAATATCTTAATAAATATTAAAAAATGTAACTATTTAGATAAGAGAGGTAAAAATAGTACAATTGTTTTATCTCCTGAACAAGTACGCATATATAATTTTATACATATCTTATATTAAAATATCGTACTGTAACTTTTCGTGTTTATTACTAACTATAATCCATTTAATAATGAATTTCTAGACTATCTATTTATCTATGTATTTATCTATCTACAACCTATCTATTGTTTATTTACTTGAAATAACTATTCATATGCAATTATAATCATATTTTATCTTCAAACATGGTTTTATAATTCATAAATTTTTATTACTAATTATTTATTGTTTTATTTATTCAACTCGTGTATTACACGGGATACTAATCTAGTATATATAAAAGGATAACTAAGATGCCACATGGCGCTCTCACATCACTCCTTGAAAAAAGTTTCCCGCCTAAATTAATATATTATTTTAGTCAAGTTTTATTTTAGAAATAAAATTAATAGTAATAATTTATTTTGTTTTGAATTTAATTTTTTATATTATCAACTTAATTGTGTAATTAATATTTTGAACTACACATATTTTTATAGCTAAGATTCAATTTAAAAAAATATAAAAAGACAAAAGGTAGTAATTGATATATTAATATATTTTAGTTTAGGGTGATCATTTTAAAACAACTGAGTTATATTATTCCAAAACCTATTTGAATATTTATAACTTATAAATGTAATTTTTATTTTTCATTGTTATAGTAATACGTAACTTAATCATTCGTAATATTTATACTTCTATGAATTATATAGTTTTTTATATTTTCAATATGTGTATTACATGAGTTTATTAAATCTAGTATGTTCTATATCAGTAAAACAACATTATGTCTAGTCACAGGAGTGGGTTCAGTCCTCGCACGATTCACAAAGTGGAAGTTACTATTTTAAAGTTTTTAACGATCAGTGGCAGAGGGAGACGGGGGGGCGAAATTAATTTTTTTAAAGGGAGGAACTTTATATTTACATAAAAATTTACACTACCGGCCAAAAGTTTACACTAACAAACTAAATTTAACATCATCGACGAAAAACAGAGAGAGGGGCGGCGACCCCCCCCCCCTTGTCTCTACTATCCTCCGCTAATATTAATGATTCACATCCGACGAAGGTCATGGTAAACTAAAACCAACCCAATTACTAAAACAAGTAATGAGCAAACACAAGTGGTGGACTAAGCAAAAGCAACCAAGGGTAATGAATGGTCGTTCACGTTAGAAGCAAAACCTATTGTTAGGACCTGGTATTTGAACGAAATACCTGGAGATTAGCGTGTATACCAGATCAAATAGTCCGGAATCCTATTTTATTGGCGATCCAATCAGTGAGAACACACGAAGAATCAATAAAGAATTGAAACTAACGTTAGAAATCGATTGGAAATCGATCTAATGTGTTCTATGAACTTGGAGAACGAACTGGGAGGTTTCTGACGGCTAGGGTACGTCTAGAATCGTAACTGATCGAGAGTCTTTATTTTTCACGAATTGAGTGTATTTATAGGTTGGTATTATTCAATCGTGCGACTGAACCATTAGTATGGTTCAGTCGTGCGATTGAACCATGCGGTTGATTCATTCGCACGACTGAGTGTTCAGTCGTGCGACTGAGCCAATCTTATGTTACAATCATACGATTGATCCAGTCTCCTGTTTAGTCGTCGTGCGACTGAGTCATTCGTATGAAGGTGTTCATGCTTATGGTCCATTCGCATGGGCCATTCGCATGATAACTTCATTATTTTAAGTTTGAATGTATTAATTAGTAAACATTATATGTAAACATTCACCAATCACTAACCTAATTAATTAATTTAATATCAACTTATTAATGAAATATTAATCATTACAAATCAAAACACCCAATATCATTTCATTAATCATATCAAATTACACCATAATCAGATAAACAAGATCTATTACATTTCATATCATGATCTAGGGACATACATGTATCAACAAACTCCCCCTTGGACCTAAATCTCTCTAATCTCTTGTTTTCTGCATAACCTCCTTGTATTTCTTGTACTTCTCCTCTGGTGTGACTCCCGTGTGAATCTCAAACGTGAAGCAGAGTCGTATAACGTTCTGGAACTGAAGAGCTTGTACAATATCTTGCGTATCATAGAACAGTGGCCACTTGTATAGCGTATATACATCACTTTCCGACAAGTTTGTAAGCCACATCGGGTCGAATACCCTGATAGTATCCATTTGTCCCTCTTTGCTTAAGACTATGACCGCTTCAACTGTTCTCCAATCATAGTACCACCACTTAAAATGTGGAGTGAAATCCTGTGGCATTTCCCTGAGTGGGATTCTCGATATTGTGCGTGGAGGATTCCACTTCAACACTATCTTAGGCTTGCCGGTACTAGCATCAACCTCAAACCTTCTGACATACCTCGTAGGCCGTTGGGGTCTGAAGTTAACTCATCTAGTGTGGTACTCCTTCTTTAGGGCAGCCTCAAACCAGCCTAACATCTTCCTCGAGTCAGCATACAAAAGCTTTAGTTTGGCCAGCTGGTTGAGCTCAAAACCTGGTAGAGTCTTTAGATCATGTGGAAATCTAAAATACTCTATGCCCTTCTCCCTCTTAACTGCATAGACGTTAAGGTCATCAAAATATGCCCATGCTATAATCCTACCTAACACCTTATGATGTTTCTTGACTCTGTAGAGTTTGGTGTAGGAATCCTTCTTTGGTGTAGTACGTTGGGCTCTAACTTCTTCAAAACATGAGCCCACTCAGCCTTTCGAATGTGAACATCATCATTTGAGGCTTGGGCTGTGTCTTCTGCTTTCTCTGTTTCTTGCTCCATATTGTTCAACACCTCAATAGTATCGCTGACAAGGGATTCACCCAGATTGGGGACCACATTACCCTCATTGTCAGCGTACTGAGGGTACTCCTCGGCAGTGACATCTTCGATCTCTACATCATCAACATCGTTGAACTCTTCATCACTAGTCGAATCACATGTCGGAGCATCTTTTACTATTTCATCTGGATTTAGATCGAAAAGCTCTGCGAGTTGCTCATTTGATAAGTCATGAATTATTTCCCCTTCTTCAGGGGTATAATTCACTGAACTCCTGACTATCCTTGCAGATCAAGAATCATTGTTAGTTGAGACTTGACCTGCTGAAGGGGAGCAACGTCAAACTCATCTCTTGGTATTTTGATCTGTTTGATTTAAACATTTCACACATAAATAATTAGTAATTCATCAACAAAAAGGCATTAAAGTAATATAAACATTAAGTACATTGTGTTCAATTACATGATTCAAATACAAAAAAAGATAAATACATAATCATCTAATCTTTATTTTTTTCTTGTATCAAGGTTTCATCACTTGTAGGGGCAGAGGTAGAGGCTGATTGATCTTGTCTGTTCTTAGTCCTGTTCTCTTGACCTGTAGCAATGGCCGATGCAGGTGCATCCCCTCCTTCTGCTTCTTCATCATCGTCACTCTCTTCATCTTCATCCACATCATCATCATCACTATCATCACCATCTCCCTCTTTAATCTTCAGAGGCTCATCTTTAGATCCTTTAAGTTTGAGCATGATGGTCTTCTTAGCATTCTCCAACTCTTCAATTTTCTTAGCAGAAGTGACTCTATGCTCTTGGAGTTGGGCGATCTCGAGGCTCTGAGCAGCCATTTGCTGGGCCTGCTCCTTGATTAGCCGATCCTGCTCCGAGATCTGATGTGACTGCACAGCAGTGAGATCTGCAAGCTGTCGGATCTGTGCAGTCTTCTCTTCATCAGCAGCTAACAGTCGCATCACCATACGGTTTAGCGCTGAAAGCTGGTCCTCTACCCCAAATTGAGGTAGATGAGATCCATATATATGTGCGGGATCAGATGAGGGTCCTGATTGGTGGCTAGTGGTGGTGGTGGTTGTGGTAAAGATAGGGTTGGGTCTGTGAGATATTGGAGGTGATGTAGAGTGAAAGATATGGTGGTGGTTGGCATATTTACAGTGGTGGGAGGTATGGTAGTGGTAGTGGTGGCTGTGGTGGCTGTGGTGGTGGATGGTGTGGCTGTAGAAGTGGTAGGGATGGTGGTAGATGTAGTGGTTGTGTGGGTACGAAGGTGAGTCTTCTTCTCTTCTTCTTCTGGCCGTGGGGCTGAGCCATCCGTTTCTTCCTCGATCCAGTCGAGGTGGATGCTCCCCCTAGAACACGGCTAGTAGACTCAGGAGCATAGCTGGGATCTACAGTCGTCTCTCCCGAATCCCTGGGGCGTTCACCAACCGCCCGGAGTCCATACTCGGTGGGAACAACCTTGCTTCCCACGGTCCTCGTCAAGGGCTCCTCATCTGACTCTTCTTCCTCCTCACCAGGTATGAAGTCCTGGTGGAAGCCTGCAGACTCAGCTATGTCGCCTGTTGGGGCAGACACTGGGGGTATAACATCTGAAGCTGTGCCCCTCGTTGGAGCAGGCATATCATCCCCAACATCCCCACTATCATCATCGTCTGAATCATGCTCTGGGAGCGACAACCTCTCATCATCTGAATCGCTGTCATCATGACCCCATTTGCGTCTACCTGGTGCCACATATCGTTCATTTTCCAGATGGCCGATCAACCTTTTTACCTGGGGCTTTACCTGCTTGCCCCGATACACTCTCATGCGACCCAAAGTCGTGTCATCCATAACCTCTAGGGCAACCGCATCATGTTTCTCCTTGGGAAGTAATGGCGGCTTCTCGTTAAAGATCAACTGCAGAAATCTGGGATACATACAAAAACCCTCCTTCCCCTTGGCCTCCAGATTCTCCACCAGATACGAGAAGATCATGCTCGAGAAACTGAAGGGGTGGTTCAGCACCAGTGCCACATAGGCATTCTGAATCTGGTCTGACAGGTCATCAAACCCACCCCTTCGAGAAGCAATACACTTCAGGATCACATGCGCCAAGTATTTATACTGGGGACACAGGTTGCTCTTGTTGAGCACACCTGAGTTGATGTCCCTAGCATATTTAATCCTGAGGAAGCAACCTCTGACTGTAAATGGATGTAGTCTGGTGGGTTGATCAGTATCATCCCCAAAATCAAGTACTCTCTGGATGTTAGCTGCTGTAATTTCAATGTCATGACCATGAATGGAGCTCCGTATGCTGTAAGGCTCATGTGACGATCTACGGAGGCATTTTCCCAGAAAGCCTGATGTAACAACCTGTAAGGAGTACACTGTGTGGATATGGCTTTATGTATCCGAGAGCATCGAAGGAATGCAATAATCTCTGTAAACTCGGCTCCATTCCAAGTCGTATGGTCCAAATGAGCACATATATTGTGCTTTGGATTTATGGACCATCTATCAGCCATTGACCTGAAACACAAGACACAGAACCATTTGTAAGTCATACATTCAAAATTCAGTTCAAGGTGTATAGTTTAAATTCAATCCGATACATTCGTGCAAATAAATCATGCGACTGGAGTCAGTCGTTTGTTCTTTCGTGCGACTGAGCTCGTTCGGGTGAATGAGACATGCGACTGAGTTCAATTTTCTGACTGAGTCTGCGATTGGTTCAGTCGGCCGACTGAACTCATTCGCATGGTTCATTCTGCCGATTGATCCAATTGCAAGATTCAATCGTGCGATTGGAGTTCATCCGAACGACCAATCGCATGACTCACTGTTCAATCGACTGAGGTTCGAATCTTGACCTAATTCAAGTAATTTAACATGGCTCACTTTGTTAAATTATTATAAGGACTAGTTGTGCCTTTTATGAAATTTGCGGGCTATTTACGTTTACTTGTTGGTTCGTCATTAAATTTTTTAATAAAAAGTTTTAATAATATCTATTAAATTACAATAACACTAATAATCATAATAATTGTTGATACATATATGTACCTAGATTCTGATTTGAATGTAATATGTCTTACACTTGTGTAATTGGAATTGTACGGGTACTTAATGAAATACAAATGTTTGGTTGTGTTTATAATGTTTAAAATTTCATTAATGAGTTGTTTAACGCATATTGACTTGATTATATAGGTTTGTGATTGTTTGAAGTGTTATGCATAATGTTATAATATTGAATACACTAAAACTTGGTAAAGTGAAGTTTTCATGCGTCCGACTGGACCATACGCCCCAACAGTGGTCATGCGTCCGAATGGACCATGCGCCCCAACAGTGGTCATGCGTCCGAATGGCCATGCGACTGAGTGTCCATGCGCCTAAATGGTTCATATGCCTGAACAACTTCATGCATCTGACTCAGTCGCACGACTGAACACTCAGTCGTGCGAATGGATCAACCGCATGTCTCAATCGCACGAATGAACCATGCCAATGGTTCAGTCGCCCGAATGAGCAACCCTAACCTCAAAATACCACCTAATTCATGGAAAAACGTAAGCATTGAATCCACTTCAACTCCAGACGTACCCTAGCTGTCCAGAAGCCTCTAAGTTCGTACTCCAAGTTCATAGAACGTTGCAGATCGATTCCTAATCGATTCTTGACGTTAGATTCAATTTGTTATTGTATCTACGTGCGTTCTCACTGATTGGATCGCCAATCAAATAGGATTCCGTACTATTTGGTTTGGTCTAACACGTTAATCAGTTGGTGTTTGGTCAAATACCAGATCCTGACAAGTGGTATCAGAGCCGGTTACTGCTGGAATGATCTAACAATCATTCTAGCAACCCAAGCTCTTGATTTCTGGATCAAAGTTCAGATCTTGACGTTAACCCACTTCGTGTTCTTCGTGTTTTGCTCAGATCTTGTTACGTGTGTTGCTTCTATGTTGAAATCGAATTCGAAACCACGTTCCTATAACCCTTTCGAATCTAATGATGTCTACTTTGTTTCGGTTCATGTTGAATTTGTTAGATTAGGGTTTTGGGCAGCCTTGGCGGCTGCAGATCTGAAAATATGCGTGCAGATGCGTCCGAATGGACCATGCGCCCAAATAGTGGTCATGCGTCCGAATGGACCATACGCCCAAAAAGTGGTCATGCGTCCGAATGGACCATGCACCCAAACAGTGGTCATGCGTCTGAATAGACCATATGCCCCAATAGTGGTCATGCGTCCGAATGGCTATGTGACTGGACCATGCACCCCAACAGTGGTCATGCGTCCGAATGGCCATGCGACTGAGTGTCCATGCGCCTAAATAGTCCATACGCCTGAACAACTTCATGCGAATAACTCAGTCGCATGACTGAACACTCAGTCGTGCGAATGGTTTAACCGCACAAACTCATCCGCATTTGTTCCAGACCAAAAAAGGGTCTGGAACAGCTTCTTGCACAAATTTGAAGATGAGCAAAGCATATTCACCTGAGGTTCTTTTGTCAAATAAGTTCGATGTATACCCCATTATTCGTCGGACTTCCAGAATAGGTGAATGTTGTTGGAACACGAAAGAGAGAAGAGAAGATGTCAGCAGTCGGTGCTGATTTTGTGGGGTAGTCAGGAGCATTTGACTACTTATGGGCCAATCAAGTTATATTTATCCACACAGAAAGGATTCTCATTCTTAGGGGGAATCCATGTATAGAGAAAGTGAAGACGCAATCAGAAAGTGATGATATGAACCGGTTTCCAATGATGGATCTTCGTGCATGCTGATTTGGTTGATATTGTCAGCTGTGGATTAGAACCTTCAACCTTTTGCCCAATACAGCGTGTGAAGACGCAAGGAGAGCACAATGTCTATATATTAGGATATGTTGAATGTGAGGGGGAATTTCTGCAGGTGGTGATGTTAATCAGGTTAGCTTGTGTGAAGATTGAAGCAATGGAAAACTGTTCATATCATTATCTAGAAAAATCAGTCGTATGGGGAATCTTGCTGCTATGATGGTGTTCTGCAAAGTAAATGAAAGCTATTGTGCCTAAATTCATTTTCAGGGATATGGTAGTAACCTGACGGATCGCCAACGTTGGCTAATATGGTTTTTGTTTGATTCTATTGGCAACCAGAGCAAAGATTGACTGAAGATTGTAAGAGGTGTTATCTACTATTCGCAAGAAACGTCCAAGGGGGAATTTGTTGGAGCATATATAGTCATATATAGTGTGTCCGTCGCTTGTCGAATAGTCTAGGCTTAATGTTATACACCTAATATGTTGTAAACACATGAAACTGGGTCATTCGTAGGAGCATATGCGAATGAAACTCAGTCGTACGACTAAGCCATGCTAATGGACCAGCCGTGCGATTGAGAGATGCGATTGGGACATTCGTAAGACTGAACCATAAGTATGGTCCAGTCGTACGATTGAACCATACGCATGGTCCAGTCGTACGATTAAACCATACGTATGGTCCAATCGCACGAATGGGCCTAGTCGCATCTAATATCGGCCATGGCCTATATATACCAGTTTCAATATGTAGAGTTTTTAGGGATTTCCAGAGGATTTTGAGAGGAAGTCTGCCCGGAGCCTAGGGCTGCCGGATGAGAGGGGAGATCATGCTCGATCTTCCCCTTGCCAAGAGTCTTGATTCTTATGTTGTAACGAGCTTGTAATCGTTAGTTTTATCAATAAAACCATTCAATTATACTTCGTATTATTGTTTGACTTTTGGGGTTGTGCTGTTGTTTATCCTTCCATCAAGAACATCTTGGATGTTTGACAAGTGGTATCAGAGCTGGAGGCTCTTGATTACGTGTTGATTCAATCGTTTTGATACAAAATGTGTTTTTGCATCAAAAACACAATCCTTTTGTGTCTAACGGAGTCTTGGAAGTTTCCTGATCGAAAAGTGTAGTTTTTCCATCATACGACTATTAGGGTTTGATAAAATTCGAGTTTTTACGGCCAAAACAAGTTTAACCTACGAATTATCAAACTTCAGCAGGTTTAGTCGCACGATTGGCTCAATCGCATGACTGAGTTCATACGCATCCTTCAACCGCACGATTGAACTCATTCGTACCCTCATTCGTACGACTGAGATCTTCATTCAGACCGCTCAACCGCATTAGTTTATTCGGACGACAGACTCATCCGCATTTGCTTAGTCGCACGATTAACCCATCCGCACTTGTTCAATCGCCCGAATAAGCCCAATCGCATACCTTCATTCGCACCCATCAGCAGCTTGTCAAATAGTAAAGTCAAGTGTAATGGAGGATGAGTTTTCAGCATACACAACAAGTAGAGATACACGTATTCAGAATCAACTGCTGTTGGAGAACGAAGTGGGGATTCACAATAAACCTCCAAAACTTATTACGTTAGACGACTACCCACAATGGAAGCAACGTTTCGAAATCTACTTGAATGGAGTGGATACAAATTTGTGGGAGGCAATAGAGTCGGGGTACAACATGCCGGTTGGAGCTGACGGAGTAAAACTTACTCTAAGTGGCATGTCGAATGCATAGAAGGTAAAACACAACGCTGAGAAGAAAGTCTACGCCTTGCTTACTCAGTCTATTCCGAAGGAAATTTTCCATCAGTATTCGGAGTATACTCAAGCTAAGAAACTTTGGGATGCGTTGGAGAAGAGGTATGACGGGAATGCCTCTCTGAAGGCTATCAAGGCAAAAGCATTGAAGAAGGAGTTTGACAACTTCTCTTCAATGGGAAAAGAAGTCCTGGATGATGTGATCGATAGATTCTACCACTTGATGAGTGAGATGCACACTCATGGAGTGGTTACTTCGATGGAAGAAAAGGTATCCAACTTTGCTGATGGATTACCAGAAAAATGGGGTTCGTTTGTTTCTAATCTCAGATAGAATGGAATGCTCTTGAAGTTAGATATAAATGACTTCATTCTGAAACTGAGAGAAGAGGAGCTGAGAATAAAGTATCGAGCCCAAAAGGCCAACTACGATCAGAATCCTGCACTCTACAATGCTACTCCTTAAGTCAAGACATCTGGAGCACCACTGCAAACCGCCTTCATCTCAAGCCCAGGTGTTCCAGCATAACCCTCAACTTCAGGATTAGAAATGTCAGGGTCATCTAGCACCCAATATATAATACTTGAAGCTAATGCAGCAAAGCTGAAAACCAACAATCTCAGGAATGTAACTGTGGAGGTGGCCAGAGAACATATGGACCTTTTAGCTGTAGTGGTTCAATCCTACGATGGATTAATTGCAGGAAAGATAGGTAACTGCCACCTGGCAGATGAAGATTAGGAGCAGGTGGATGAAAATGGAGTTGGAACGTATGGACATAATGTGGGCTCTGGCAAGTGCTGTCCGACGAGCTAAAAAGTTTGTCAAAAAGATCGGACAGAACCTGGTTGCAACAAAAGACACAACCTTTGGGTTTGATAAGTCAAAGGTTACATGTTTCAACTGCGGTGAGAAGGGACACTTCAAGAGGGAGTGTATAAAACCAAAGAAGACAGGAAATGGAAATCCCTTATCGTCATTTAACCGTCAAGATAAGTCCACAACTAGTAATGCTGACTCATCAAGTAAGGATCCAAAAGCCTTGACTGCTAATGAAGATGAAGGACAGGACTGGAGCTTTCGGTTCGTCTCACCGGGAGAGTCAAATATAGCTAGTGTGGAGGATATTGATGACGATTTTGCAAGTGAAGGAGATATAGCAGTAGAGCTCGCAATGTCAAATTCTGAAGATACTGCAAATGTGGTCAACTACCTGCCTGAAGAAGAAAAATCTGCATCATCATGTGAATCACCAGAACCAGAAACAACCGAGCTAGCACTCATGGTTGATTCTTCTTCAACATCCCAGGTAAGTACTACTGACCAACTTTTTAATAATCATGCTTGCTCAGAATGTAATAAATTTAGAGAAGTTATAGATTCAAAATTTGCGAGGCTATAAGATCATAATGATAGCTTAGTGAAGGATCTGGAACCGTGCACAGAAGCAAATAGAGTATTGAAACAAAATGAGCACAATTACAAGGAAAAGATAGACCTATTAACTAAACAACTTAGGGAAATTGAGGTAGTTGCCTTTAACCAAGCAAATGACATTAGGTACTATCTGAACTCTCTTGAGAACACTAAGAAGCAAAAAGCAGTTTTAGAAGTAGAAGTCAATTCATTAAAACAAAAACTGTATAGTTGGACAAGCTCATTACACATTGTCCAACACTTAGTTAGAGAGAGAAATAATGGGGAGGGACTGGGATACAAAGTGGTTCCACCACCACCTGAGACCTTGATGAACACCAAAAGTAAACCAATTAACAATAATCCCATCAAGGATCACGTGGTGTCTACTCCTCTTGTTAGCGATCCTGATTCAGTAAGTAAATCAAGTGAATCCAACCCTAAACAAAAGGAGGCCACTTCAAAGGCAATAGGAAAGATGCCTTGTGTTAACCTGGAAAAAGAATTTGAAAGGGTGAGTTTAAAGTCAAGGTCAAACAAAGTCAAACAAAAACCTAAAAAGACTATAACATCTACTCAATCATGTGCATCATGTCACAGTCTAGGGAAACAAGATATTAAAGATGTAAAACCAGGTAAAAAATTTAATTTTGTAAAACCAACTCATACATCTAACAAAGTAGTGCCTCAGTCCAAACACACTAAGGTTGATCGTGTGACAAGTATATCTCCACCAAAACAAATGAACCGTAAAGTTGAAAGGAGATCCTGCTATAATTGTGGAGAGTATGGACACATAGCGTCTCACTGTCCTTATTATTAGACACCGAGGAAGAAAGTTGAACTTTCTGCATCTACATCTAGATCTTTTAAGAGGAACTTAGTGATGCCTTCTAAAAGGGATTGTGAACCCAAAGTTCAATCCATCAGCCAGTCGTTTGTTTATCACAAACAGGCCTTACACAAATCTGGATTATGGAAAGAAAAAACCTCCTCGGTGCTTGAAAATAAGAACACATAGAATTCTGATCAATCCTTAACCTCAAAGGGTTAGTGGGTTGAGTTTGTGATATGTGATGCCTCAGGGAAACCCAAGCCAGTTAAGGCTTGGGTTCCTAACATGAACTAATGTTTTCATTAAATGTGCAGGGTGTTCGCTATAGTTCTGAAACTAACACGTGGATTGTTGATAGCGGAGCATCCAGGCACATGACAGGGAACAAAGCTCTCTTATCAAATGTCAGACAAATTAAAGGAGGGCATGTTTCATTTGCTGGAAACAAAGGTGGGTATATCACAGCCCAAGGAGAAGTGGGAAATGAGAAAGTTAAGTTTGATAAGGTAAACTATGTCCAACAATTACAAAATAACTTACTTTCAATTTCTCAAATCTGTGATAAAGGATTCAAGGTAGTTTTTGACAACAAGAAGTGTTACATTCTAAAGAAGGACTACGTGATTTTGGAGGATCAGATCTTAATGTCAGCTTCAAGATATAATGATCTTTATGTCTTGGATCTCTCAAAGGCATCCACAACGGATAGTGAAGTCCAATGTTTCTTGTCTAAAGCTACTGAGAAGGAATCCATCTCCTGACATAGGAGAATGGGACACATAAACCAAGGAAAATGAATCACTTGATCCAGAATGATCTTGTGAGAAGAGTAAATGTCAAAAACTTCCAACTCCCGGATTTTTGTGTTGTGTGCAAAAAGGGCAAACAGACGAAGAAATCACATAAGGAAAAGAAAGTTCATTCTATAGAACTTCCACTTGAACTTCTTCACATGGATCTGTTTGGTCCAGTCAGTACGAGAAGCATCGCAGGCGACTTGTATTGCTATGTAGTTACTGATGACTACTTAAGGTTCTCTTGGGTAATGTTTCTGAAATCAAAAACATTTGAATCCTTCAAGGAATTGGTAACTACACTGGAATCCCTATACAAGCCGAAGGTAATACAGGTGCGCTCAGACAACGGAACCTAGTTCAAGAATCAGAGGATGGAGGACTATTGCAAGGAAAAGGAAATTGTGCATCAATTTACCTCGGCTTATACCCCTCAGATGAATGGCGTTGTTGAACGGAAGAACCACAGCTTGATAGAGACGGCACGGACAATGCTTGCAGACTCGAAACTACCTATCCAATTTCGGAATAAAGCAGTGGCAAATGCATGTTATACCCTCAATCACGTTCTAGTAGTAAAACGCCATGGAAAAACGTGCTACAAGTTATTACAGCGACGTAAACCTAATTTGGAATATCTAGAGCCGTTTGGCGCTCCGTGCACCCTGCTGAAAAAGACTTAGGAGGGAAAATTCAGTGAGAAGGTTGATGAAGGGATCTTCTTAGGATACAACATACCGAACAAGAGAGTTTACAATAACTCAACGAGTCAAGTAGAGGTGTGGTGTAATGTTGATGTTCAGAGATATATCACACCGCCTGCTAGAAAAGGGCCTGCTTACTTCTTCGACTATGATGGATTCTTCAAGTCCTTCAACATATCTCTTTCTTCTTCAGAAGACGAGTTGGCAAACAAGATGATGTACGATGTCTTGAACACACCATCTCAAGATTCAACAAGTCATGATCCTACCAACTCAAGGGGAGCAGTTGATATGAGTGCCTCCTCCTCTGATGAAGAAAATGATCAGATCAACCAGGATGTACAGGTTCCAACTACCACAAATTCACAAGCATCGGCTAGTGAGCTTCTGAACTTTCTAAACCTCAGACTCCTATCGCCTCAGATCCAGAACCAAATGGTCATAATCTTGACTCTGAGGTGGTTGTTCCGACAACCCCTGGCTCACGCCTAAACGTCTATCATCCTTTGGATAACATTATAGGATATGTGAGATTAGGGGTTCAGACTAGAAATCAGTTGTACTCCGCTGATTATGCCTCTATGATGGAAAAAGGATACCTTCACGACGGTGCATACCGCTGCTTTGTGTCTCAGTTTGAGCCAAAGTATGTTAGTGAAGCACTAAATGATGAGGCTTGGGTTAGTGCCATGGAGGAAGAACTTCTTCAGTTTAAGAAGTTAGGTGTATGGACACTCGTGGATAGACCTAAAGGTGCTAAAGTCATTGGTACCAAATGGCTTGAAATGTAAGAAAGATGATCAGGGAGTGATTATCAGAAACAAGGCTCTGCTTGTTGTTCAGGGTTTTTGACAAGTTGAAAGGATCGACTACAATGAAGTATTTGCACCAGTGGCAAGGATGGAAGCCATCCGCATCTTCCTTGCCTATGCATCTTATATGAAAATCAATGTATATCAGCTAGATGTTAAGAGTGCATTCCTTCACGGTGAAATCAGAGAAACAGTGTATGTCAGTCAACCCGAGGGATTTGAAGATCCATATCATCGGGATAGAGTTTACAAACTCGACAAGGCTCTATACGGGCTTCATCAAGCTCCACAGGCTTGGTATGAGAAACTCTCGACTCATCTTGTGAAACATGGATTTCGTAGGCGAGTCATTGACTGCACACTATTTATCAAAGAAAAAGGTGGAGACTTACTGCTAGTACAGATCTATGTAGATGACATAATCTTCGGTTCAAAGAACGAAGAATTATGCAAAGAATTTGAAGCAGTAATGAAGGCTGAGTTTGAGATGAGCGCCATGGGGGAGAAGAAGTTCTTTCTCGGGTTACAAGTAGATCAGACACCAAATGGAATCTTCTTACATCAGACCAAGTATGTAGGAGATATTCTCAGTCGGTTTGACATGGAGAATGCTTCCATAGTTGGCACTCCACTGGCTACAAACCATGATGTAGCACCCAATGAGAACGGTGATCTGGTAGATGCCACTATGTACCGCGGGATGATTGGATCTCTCATGTATCTCACTGCCTTCAGACCAGATATCATGTATGCGACATGTTTATGCTCGCGATATCAGGCAAAGCCTAAGGTGAATCATCTAATTGGGGTCAAAAGGATATTTCGTTATCTGAAGGGCACACACACACTTGGGTTATGGTATCCTCATGATGATGACTTTGAACTTACAACGTATAGTGACTCGAGTTACTGCGGCTGCAAGATGAACTACAAGTCTATATCAGCAGGGTGTCAGTTATTTGGGAGAAGATTAGTAACCTGGCAGTGTAAGAAGCAGACCTCGGTTGCCTTGTCAACCTGTGAAGCAGAATACGTTGCTGCTGCAAGCTGCTGTTCCCAAATCATATGGATTCAACAGCAAATGCGGGATTACGGTTTGCATTTCACTTCCGCTCCTATATTTGTTGATAACTCTGAAGAACCCGGTCCAACATCCTAAGACCAAACACATTGGAATCAAATATCACTTCATATGTGACTGTTTTGAAAAGAACTTAATCGATGTGATAAAAATAAACACTGATTTTCAACGCGCTGACCTCTATACAAAGGCTTTTGATAAACCACGTTTTCTATATCTGTTAGAGGTCAATGGTGTTAAAAAGAAAAGTGAGGTCATTCCTGAAGATGACCATGTATAGTCCGATGCGTCGCGTCTAGTTTCTCTTAAAATTTCTTAAATTATAGTGTTCTTTACGTTTAATTCTCTTGTTTCATTTAATGTTATTTCGTTAATTACACTTAATGTTGGTTCTTGCTCATTAAAATTCTAAAACGCAAATCCTTAGAGGTTTTAGTATTTTAGGGGGAGAATAGGTATGAACAAAAAATGAAAAAAATGAGGGAAAGGATAAGCAAGCCGATAATAAATAAGATCGTACGTGTGATACCGATTTAACGTGTGGAATATGATAGTACACAGGTACAAACCATTTGGGACTTTAAAAATCAAAATTGAAAAAGATGCAAAGTTCAAAGTCTGAGTAGTCTGAGCAATATAAAAGGAAATATGATAGTTAAGCTAGCTACTACTAAGGTAACACAAAGAAAGTAGACCTAGAGGTTGCTAGACCACAGCTGATATGTTGGTAGATTCAACACAATAGATGACTAGACCGCTTGGTGATCTCAAGATTAAACTAAAATGTTTGACTAGCTGTGGGAAACACCTTATCCCTGGTTAACACAATCAACAGGATTCCAATAAGGGGTGACGAGCAAAATAAATGCCACAAAAGTGTGCGTAAGACCAAAGCATGAGCAAAGCACATGAATGCTAAAAGAAGAAAATTTTCTCAAACAAGAAGATAGATTATGTGCCTCTTTGCTGTGCGGTGGCACTGACCTGAGGATAAGCATAACCTATATATTCTAGAACTCGATGTTGTTTGCCGCCTCTCTGTTGTGCGATGGCACTGACCTGAGGATTGGCTTCTCTTTGAAAGTTCTAAGAATAGTCTCTTCTTGAATTCTACCCTAAGACCGCTCAAAAATCTCCTGAGGAATGTTGATTACCATATAAGTGTGGGATTCACAAATGCTTGTTGAAATAAACAAACCTTAAAACGATCACCAAACTGTGTTGAAAGTCTGTGTATGGATTTAAGAGGACAAGTATACTGACAATCACTGTGGCAACAATTCTTGAAAGTTCAAATCAGTGTGGGGACCTAATAGTACTAGTATGATTTCCTAAACTTGCTAAATGACTCTAGATGAAAAACAAGAATAGAGCATCAAAGGTTTTAGCTAACTGGTCTCAAATGATTTGAATATCGTGTATGATTCCAGCTTGAATTGGTCCATGTATGGTTTGAAAGATTGAGGCTGCCCTCTCAGAAGAATTATTCCCTAGAGTTACATCTTAGGAATTAAACCTCACAAAAACACAAAAACATATCTTAGTGAAATTTTCAGTGTTATTTCTTTTATGTAAGTACAAAGTTAGTCTAATTCAGTTTTGTGTAGTATCGGACTATGTCATGGAAGTTGATAAGGGACCTTATCATCGAAAAGGTCACGTCTAAGGTTACCACACGTGCTTTCAAATAAATGGGTCACGTCTGAGGTGACAAAAGGTTTTAAAAAGATCACGTCTAAGGTGATCTAAAGGTTTTAAGTCTAAAATGTTCATGTCTGAGATGATCAAATGTTCATAATGTTAAATTAACAGGTTAAAAGGGTTTAAATGTCAAATGATCATAAAGTAAGGAAAATGTCAAGTGTATGACCCATTCGCACAACTAGACCTTGAGTATGGACCAATCATGCGAATGGACCATACTCATGCATTAAACAGCCGAATGGACATGAGTATGGACCATTCAACCGAATGACTTATACAAATGAGCCATTCGGCCGATTGAGAGTGGGCGAATGAACAAGTTGCGCGACTGAACTCTAGTCGGACGACTGAAGGTGAGTGACTGATCCAATCGCACGACTGAGGTCCATTCGCCCGAATGAAATGAGCGAATGAGTCCAGTCGTACGATTGAATTCAAATTTATTATGAATAGTGGGGGAGTCGGTCGCAGAGACTCAACACTCCCAAATTAACCCTAATTCGCACGACTATCGTTACTCTGCCAAATTTTCATTAGATCTTTCTATACCACTAATTCTTGTGCACTGACGATTTCCACTGACTATACAGGTACAATGCGGTTCAATCCAACCATCTCTAATTCAATTTGATTGCAAAATCAACAAGTTCGGTCCAAACCAAGAACCGAGACTTGTTAACAAAATAACCCAATTAATTCAAGCAATTAACTGAAATTAATGTTATTATGTGCTAAGTATAATGATTGCGAGTCCAATGAACCAAAACACGACATCTAATCATAAGAATTGATCAAAACTTGAATTTGAATTAAACAGCAGTCTGTCATGCGAATGGACAGGTTGATGAACTTCAATCGCACGACTGAGTGGTGCGAATGGCTAAACCGCACGACCGAACCATGCGTATGAGTTTAGTCACATGACTGATATACACGAATGAGTTTACATACGTATGAGCTCAGTTGCATGACAAGTCGTACGTATGAGCTAATTTGCACGACTGGATTTCAGTCGCATTACTCATTCGCACGACAGATCAAAAGAATATTTACAAGTCCAAGTGATTCAAAATATTCTTAATCAACGGATACTAACGTTTTCTTTTGTAACAGATGACGAGTCGGTGGACAATGAGCACCAAGCACAATATCTGTGCTTATCTAGATCAGTCATCCAGACATGCACCTGACTTTGCTGGAATCATCTCGTTTCTTAGACGCTCAAGGATCTCTCACGCAATCTCAACTCCATGCACACCGTACAGGTCTATTCAGTAGGCCTTCTGAGAAGGTGCTGTAGTTGATAGAACATCAGAGCCTCATCGAATCCGTAGTTCGATATTTGGAGAGGCTATTGAGATCTCTGAGGAAGATCTCAGGATAGTGCTGTAGCTTGGGGACGATGCTGAATGTCCCACACAACTACACCCCTGACTGTTAGAGGTTGTTTCCTGCGGGCCAAGTACGCTGGGGACATCAATGCAGGGGTGCTCAACAAGAGCAACCTGTGTCCCCAGTTCAAGTACCTTGCACACGTTTTACTTAAATGTATAGCTTCTCAGAAGGGAGGTTTTGATAAGCTGTCCGATCAAATCCAGAACGCCTATGTTGCACTAGTGCTGAACCATCCGTTCAGCTTCTCCAGGATGATCTTCACCTACTTGGTGGAGAACATTGAGGGGAAAAGGAAGGAGGGCTTCTGCATGTACCCTCACTTTATGCAGATGATTATAGACCAGAAGCTCCCTTCCTTGCTGAAGGAGAAGGAGGACGCTGTGGTACTCGAGGTGATGGACGATACCACTTTGGGCAGGATGAAGGTTTACAGGGGGAAGCAGGTAAAGCCCCCTGTGAGGAGATTATTTGGGCATCTGGCCTGGGAAGACTACGTGGCGTCGGCTAGGCGTAAATGGCGTCACGTTTATAGTGACTCTAAAGAAGATCAGATACAGCTCCCTGATGATGACTCCAATGATGATAGCGGAGATGTTAGAGATGAAGGACCCACTCAACAAAGGGGTCCCACTACTGATATTCCATCTCCAGCATCTGCCCCCATTGGAGATGGAGCGAAGACTGCCGGGTTCCACCAGGATTTCATGCCTGGTGAGGAAGAAGATGAGTCAGAAGAGGAGCCACTGACTCGGACTGTGGGAAGTAAAGTTGTTCCACAGAACGAGGGCTCCGGGCGGTTGGTGAACGCCCAGGCAGATTGGGAGAGACCACTGATGATCCTACTTATACTCCTGATCTGCCAGGACGTGCTCTAGGGGGAGCATCCTCCTCGACTGGATCGAGGAAGAAGAGGATGGCTCAGCCCCATGGCTTGAAAAGAAAGAAACACAGAATCACCTTTATCACCACCACAGCCACCACCATTCCACCTACCACCACTACCACCATTCCACCTACCACCACACCACCCTTCCATCCACCACCACATCATTCACACCTACACCACCACCACCATCATCTATACCACCTCCAATCTTCACCACCATCACCACCACCACTAGCCATCCTACAGCACCATCTTCTTTCTCTCCATATCCATCAGGATTGCCTCTGCCTCCGAGTGGGGTAGAGGAACAGCTCTCAGCACTTAATCGAATGGTGCTGAGACTGTTAGCAGCAGATGAAGAGAAGACCAATTAGATAAGACAACTGGTAGACCTGACCACTGTCTAATCTCAGCAGCTCACTCATAGGCTCGATTGATCGATGAGCAGGCACATTGGATGTCTCAGCTCCAGGAGCAACACGCCAAAAGGATTGAGGAGCTGGAGGCTGCAAACAAATCTCTGCAGCTAAAACTCAAAGGGTCCAAAGAAGAGCCCTTAAAGATAGGAGAAGGTGATGGAGATGATGATGCTGATGATGCTGATGATGATAGCGATGACGATGATGGTGATGATCATGATGGTCATACTGATGTTAGTGATGATGATGACGATGACTCTTCAGCTGCAGGTGCCACATCAGCGAGCGAAAGGAGGACCAAACATACTCAAGATCCGAGTGCCTCCTCATCCAACCCGGCAGCAGAAGAGCCGATGATCTAGGACAAGAGTAATGCTTAGTTGGTTTATTGTTATTTAATATCTTTTGTATTCAGATTATGTATGATATTAACGAAATACATGTTTATATGTAATGTAAATAGTTATGTTTTTGATTATTATGGTTCTGTCTTGATTGTTAACTAATGATTGATATATTGAATGTTTAAATCAAGCAGATCCAAATTATCAAAGGGATGAACACGATATTGTTCCCCTTCAACAGATCAAGACTCAACTAACCATGATTCTTGATCTGCAAGGGATTGTTAGAAGATCAGTGAGTTACACCCCTGAAGAAGGGGAAATAATTCATGATCTTATTGATGAGAAACTGGCAGAAATGTTCAAGCTCAATCTTGATGAGATTGTAAAAGATGCTCCAACTGTGCAAACAGAGAGTGATGATGAGCTTCAGGATGTCGATGAGATTGAGATAGAAGATGTCACTGCTCAACACTATCCTGAGTACACTGACAAGGAGGGAACTGCCATTCCTAATCTGGGAGACACTCTTGTCAGTGACACTTTTGAGACTCTGGACAGGATGGAGAAAGAGTCAGAAAAGATAAAAGAGAAGGCCCAAGCCTCAGACGCCGAAGTCAAAATCAAAAAGGCTGAATGGGCAGCATGTTTTGAAGAAATCAAAGCCCAACACAGAGCTACTACATCAACTGCCTACACCAAACTGTATAAGGTCAAGAAACATCAGAAGGTGGCAGGCAGGATCATAGCGTGGGCACATTTTGCAGACCTCAACGTTTACGCGGTTAAACGTGAGAAGGGAATAGAGTACTTCAGATTTCCACATGATCTGAAGACTCTTCCAGGTTTTGAGCTCAACCAGTTAGCAAAGTTAAATTTGCTATATGCTGACCCTCGTAAGATGTCAGGCTGGTTTGAAGCTGCTCTAAAGAGGGAGTACCATACCAGATGGGTCAACTTCAAACCTCAACAACCAATGAGGTACATCAGAAGATCTGAAGTTGATACCATAACTGGTAAACCTAGAGTAGTGCTGAAATGGAGTCCACCACGTACAATGTCTAAGATCCCACTACGTGAGATGCCACAGGACTTCACTCCACACTTCAAATGGCGGTACTACGATTGGAGAACGGGAAAGGCCGTAATAGTCTTGAACAGGAATGGCTCAATGGAAACCATAAGGGTGTTTGACCCGATGTGGCTCACCAACTTATCAGCACAAGATGTTTATACTTTATACAAGTGGCCACTGTTCTACGACCCATAGGATATTGTACAAGCTTTACAGTTCCAGAAAGTGATAAGACGTTGTTTTGCTTTTGAGATAAACACAGGAGTCACCAAAGAAGCTAAGTACAAAAATTTTGCGGAAATCATGAAAGATGTTAGACAATAGATAGATCTAGGTCCAAGGGGGAGTTTGTTGATACATATATGTACCTAGATTCTGATCTGAATGTAGTATGTCTTACACTTATGTAATTGTAATTATACGAGTACTTAATGAAATACAAATGTTTGGTTGTGTTTATAATGTTTAACATTTCATTAATGAGTTGTTTAACGCATATTGACTTGATTATATAGGTTTGTGATTGTTTGAAGTGTTATGCATAATTTTATAGTATTGAATACACTCAAACTTGGTGAAGTGAAGTTCTCATGCGTCCGACTGGACCATGCGCCCCAACAGTGGTCATGCGTCCGAATGGACCATGCGCCCCAACAGTGGTCATGCGTCCGAATGGCCATGCGACTAAGTGTCCATGCGCCTAAATAGTTCATACGCCTGAACAACTTCATGCGTCTGACTCAGTCACACGATTGAACACTCAGCCGTGCGAATGGATCAACCGCATGTCTCAATCGCACGAACGAACCATGCCAATGGTTCAGTCGCCCGAATGAGCAACCCTAACCTATAAATACCACCTAATTCGTGGAAAAACGTAAGCATTGAATCCACTTCGACTCCAGACGTACCCTAGCCTTCCAGAAGCCTCTAAGTTCATACTCCAAGTTCATAGAACACCGCAGATCGATTCCTAATCGATTCTTGACGTTAGATTCAATTCGTTATTGTATCTACGTGCGTTCTCACTGATTGGATCGCCAATCAAATAGGATTCCGTACTATTTGGTTTGGTCTAACACGTTAATCAGTTGGTGTTTGGTCAAATACCAGATCCTGACAATAATAATAATCAAGATAATAATTATAATAATGCTATTAATAATATAATAATAATATCATAAGAGTAATAATAATAATAATCATGATAATAATAATAATAACAATTTATAAAAATTATAAAACTTAAAAAGGTTTGAAACTTAAAAGTTAAGGGGCTAATTTTTTAATCTTGAAACTTTAAAATAAATGTTTTGGCATAAAATAACAAAGGTTTAAACCATAGGGACTAAAGTTGTACAATTTCAAAACCCAAAACCTTTTCCCTCTCTCTCTCCCCGTGATTCCGGCGGTCACCTTCGGCCAGATTCCGGTCGTCCGGTCACCCCCAAAACTCCCAATTTTTCAATCGATTTAATCTCTAACCATTTCCAATCCATTCGTGTACTTATTTCGAACTTGTATACATGTAATAGCTGTGATTAAAGCACCGGTTACACCTTAAACCATCACATAACCGGCGATCTTAATCACATATCCGTTCAGGTATTAACACACAATAATAATCCAATTAATCACACCTACATGATCGTTCAACTGTAACTAAACTTCTATACAACATAATTTCACCTGAACCATAATCAAACATCCCGAAGAAGTTCCATTTCCATCGCGATCTGCAACTGAGTCGAACCCCACCTTTTGCACACTTGGAAACGCAATTGATTGGGGGTCTTCGAAGAACACAACCCTCTGAAAGTACGAACAAGTTTAATTTGATTATCATCTGCAATTGCTCATGGTTGGACCAAAGTCAATCGCGACCTGTTCTTGTGCTCATCTCTATCGAAATTGCTCGAATCTAGTAATTAAACGCATTGATACATTCTTCTTAACATGAGGAACAAAAGCCCCATTAAATTGTTCGTTAACAGGATCGAATCGGGGTTCAATTTGATCCAAGAACATTCTAGGGTTCTTAGAATTGGGGGTTTTCTGGGTGTTTGTGTTTATAACATTTTAAAACTGAAATCTTGCATGGCCAAGGCCCTGGTTCACTAGTGAAGATGCTTGCCCCACACACATGAAGTCCCGGGTTCGAACTCGGGCACCACCATCTTATTTTTTTAAGGGGTTTTAGCCCAAAATAATTTCTAGAAAATTTCTAACAAATATACTAAATTCATTTAAAAACTTCAAATATTTTTAAAATCATCTAACTAATTTTCTAGAAATTTATTCCTTTTAATATTTTAATACTATTATTAATTATTTTAAACAAAAAATATAATTAGTTCAATTTCTTATAAAATAGATTTTAAATATTGTTTAACTTATTAAATCATTATTTGTTCAAATAATATATTTAGATTATTTCTTATAAGTTAAACTTAAAATATTGTTTTAATTTACTAAATAATTATTTGCTCAAATGATATATTTAAATTATTTTTCTTATAAAATAAACATTGAATATCGTTATAACTCACTAAATCATTATTTGTTCAATAACAAGTATATATTATTGTTTAAAATGGGAGTATTTTAAAAGTTTGTTTAAACTATATTTAAACTTTGTTACAATTGATTTTCTTTTATTTCTTAGTATTAAAATGATTAAATAGTATATTGACTCAAAACATAATCAAATTTACCATGTTAGTTGGATCTAATTATTAACATCCCAAATTCCACTTAAAACCCTAGTTCTCGTTAAAACATTGAACTTATTATAATTAAACTTTAACCTTGTAAATATATATATAATTTGAGGTGCCTTGTGAAAAACTACATTGGATCACCGCTTATTACATTTCTTATTAATCGACATTCTATACTTATTTGATCATGTGAGTATTTCTATACCCCTTTTTATATTTTTACACTTTGGGGTGAAACATGTTACTTTATAAACTTTGCACTTGTAAACACGTTTGATTCTTGTAAACTTATGGCATTTCACCTGTATGTTGTGGTTAGTTGAACTTTGTGGCTACCATGTAATGTCGAATATATGTACAATCATTAACTATTGCTAGCCTAACGAAGTCATAGATCTATGGGCCAGACAAACCTGCTTGGTTGATCCAAGTACACTTAGCTAATCGTATATACTTTTAAACGTTGAGACTTGTAAAACTTTGTCGAGGTTTGATTGTGCATTTCTGTCTTACATCCTTAGTTTACTTTGTTCTCTAACTTACAACATGAATTGCCATCTTTTATATACTTATGTATTGCAAACCATAGAAATCTCACCAACATTATTGTTAACCTTTTATTTTTAACATGTTTTAGGAAATACTCCAGCTTGATCGCCACTTTTGAAGTTGTTCACACCTAGGAATGGACCTAGTTAATTAAATGAATAATCTTGTTATATTCCTTCTTATGTCTTCCTTATTTGAGACTTATGTTTGTAATGTATCTTTGAAACTTATGAATAATATATTTGGATTTAATAATAGCGTTATGTGGCTGTGAACGATCTTAACTCTCACTTCTCGACGTTTCCGCCGTCAAGGTTGGGGTGTGACAATTGAGGTTAATTTGGCAACGGGCATCAAAGTAGTTTTACGACTATATTCGTTAAAGGATGGCGTTTTTGACTTATTTGATACTTGCCACGTTAACGGGTGATTCGACTACTTGTTTTCATAGTTTTTCAAGGTTTGACTAGTGTAAACGTCAAAACCAATTCAAGTTTTATTCCTCACGCAAATTATAAAAAGATTTGAATACCGCGATGTTTATTGTTACTATATTAGTGGTAGGTCCTGTTAAACCTTATATCTTTTAGACGAATGACACTTCATTTGGATGATATCATGTCGGGGGCATGGTATTCTCCTGGCCCATTGTGTTATGAAAATTTTGACGAATTTCAAAAACGGTTTCATTTTGACTGTTTACTATAAATTGAAAATATACATTACTATATAAATTAACGATAAACTTCATATATAAAATAAACATTGGTAAATAAAATACAAAAAATGAAGAAATTGTTACCAATTTTTGGGTCATCAGACATGTCGAGTCAACCTTGAGCCAATGTTTTTTGTGTTTTCGATTGTGGGTTTTGGTGGTGTTTTGGTAACTAAATCAAGACTAGGAGAGTATTTGGTAGCATCTGAATCAGTCTTTTAATGGTTCAGATGTTTAAATGGTTAAGCATTTAATGGTTCAAACTATTTGTTTTGCAAACAAATGTCTGAATGGTTTAAACATTTGCTTCTGAATGGTTAAATATTATACTAATACTGAATAATTAAGAGGTCTAATGCTGAAGGTCAAGACCACTTATTTGAATTGACCAGACATTTGCTTTTAAATATTTAAACGATATACTAGCTTTTAATGGTTCAGCACTTAATGATTTAAACATTTTATTGGTTCAATACTTAATCATTTAAAAATTGTCAAACCCCTATGTAATTTTTCAAGAAAGGCCATAGGTTTGGAGAATGGTTGAGGCTTGAAGTTAGCTTCGATCGGCAAAACTGTACATTTCTTGACTCGGGTTAGGAACTTAGGATCCATCAGGGGACACTAACATTATCTAGGGTCAAAATATTTTGGTTTGGTTAGTTTAATTTCAAAATGATATGGTATAGTGAGTTCTAAAATTTTTAAGGTTTAAGGTGCTTATTTTTTTGAAACCAGGGTTGAGATTTTAAAGATTTAGCTAAATGTGAAATTATAAAAGTTTAGAGTAAGATTTATAGTGTTTTTTAATTATATTTCTTTTAATTTGAACTCAACTGTTTTTTCTATCGACAATTGAGCCCCACAACTCTTTCTTCTTGCCTAACATCATGATTAGGGCTATGCTCACACATAGAAGGTGGGGTGAGATTTTTTAAGATTTAGATGATGGTGTTGTGCAATGATGTGAGATTGTGTGAAATTATAAAACTCTAAAGTAGTATTCATAGTATTTTTTTTAATTATAACTCTTTTAGTTTGAGCTCAACAGTTTTTTCTGTTGGCTGCCGGATCAATTTCACGTTTCATTTCACATAGCCTAAGTATAAAACAAGAGTTATTTTAAGTGAATTTCTTTTAAAATAAATAATTATTTTTAAGTGACTTTTTTATGTGAGACGGTGACATTTGTTATATTTATTTTTAATCTTTTCTTTTTTTCATTCCGCCTGTAATATCACTTTTCTAGCTTGATTATCATGTAACTAGATTTTTCTTTCTGGCGCATTGTGCCGGAGGTTGGCTATAATTACAAATATCAAAACATAGATTAAAAAACACGTCGCAATAGCATCACTCTTTTATAAAACCGTAAAGCATTCTCCTCATAAAAGTGACTATAACTCCTTAAACTATTACTTTTCTAAATTTCCTATAATCGGATGAAAGAGTCGGTTTCAACTTCCACACCAATGGAAAACCAGAAAATCTAAACATTTTCTTTTCGGATTTATTATTGGGTGTAACCTACCTTTCATCACCACATTGTTATTTTCTAAAACAACTATTCATTAATGTTGTAAATGACCAAGTCCTTAGTTGTTTCCCTTAAGTCATTCAGACCGGGCAACATAATAGATTTATCCCCCTGTGCATTTCGAAGGAACACTGTGTGTGCTTGGCAAATATGCAATATTTGCTACTTACATGGTTTCGGTTTTTGAATACGTATAACAACATCGTTGCTTGTGTATTTGTACAAAAAGTTAAATACAAATAGTTCCTTATGTTTTGTAGAACTCTATATCAAATTGTGAAGTCGGTGCATCATAGTGAAGTGTTTCCCATGGTTGTTTGCTGCTACTTTCATTTCCTGGGTGGGTTATTATATGATGTTCCTTGATTTTATTGTGTTGCTAGCCTTTGCATGTATATAAATTGTAGTTGCTAATAAAATTTTTTAGTAATGTGCAAGTTTTCGTTGTAAATATTTCCAAATCTAAAACTTGCTTGTTGGCTTTTATTGTCTCATATGGCATAGGTTGTTGTGGTGTCACTGGAATCATTATGGTTGCCATGAGTCTGGTTCATTTGTGTTGCTTATTGTGCATCATAGAGTGCCTGAACGGTGTGGACCTGTACATGAAACCCCATTCTCTTTGCTTCGACAGCTTCTAGTTGTGGCAGGATTGTTGTTGTGCTGTTGCAAGCATCTTTAATCCTTAATTATGTTGTGGCGCTCTTACAGTTTCGTTTGAGATGATAACACTAATGCAGTACCTGTTTCAAAGGAACAAAATATGAAACATGACTATATCTAGTATTATAAGAAAATAATATTTGGAGTAAATTTAAGGAGCATTTGTAAATCAGGTAGCCACATATATATAGATAGGGCTAACCAACTTTACAGTTGAGATAATATTGAATTTCTAATTTTTAAGAAACTCACTGTTGGAAAAATGTATTTAATTTAAGGTTTTTTTACTGTTCTTTAAATTAAAATAAAGTAAAAAGATCCCAACAATTAATTCAAATTTGATCATTCTTGTGTTATGTTGTTATTCACTAAGGATAAGTAGATAGGTAATAAAGAGCTATAACAAAAACCTATTCGAGAGTTATAATCATATATTTAAGTGAACTTTACAAAATAAGGAGACATGCCAATCAAGGAGTCATGCTTGCATATTTCTGTTATCAGATAAGAAGAACAGTTTATCTTAGAACCTGTCTTAAATTTGCTAACAAATGAGCTCAGTATTTTCAATTAATTGATACTAAGAGATATAGGTGATGGGAGGGATTCCTTGCGTTTTTAATATATTATGCACATGTTGTGCTGGTTAAAATATATATCTTTTGTAGCATTGTTGTAGCATTGTTGTAGCATTGTTGGTTGAATAGATACATACCGATACTTATTATGATAGTTATATATAGTAATCTAAAACTCAAATTCTCCATCCTCGCCATCGTAGGCTACGATTCTGCCATCGAGATCATAGCCACTGCTAGAGCATATCTTTCAGGTATCTGGTGATGTTGTGGCCCTAATAGGCGGAAACATCGTCCAAATCGTTCACGGGTTATTGTGTCGTTCATGGTGTGGTGGTGACAGACGAAGATGATGGGCGGCGATGAGAGACCAAGTCGGCTGAAAATATCAGAGTCAAAGATTACCGATGTTGAAAATTTCGAAAATGCCCTTTACACTGTTCATTTTCCATGGTAAATTATTATAGAGTAATATCTAGTATAAAAATGCGAAATGATTTTGATATTTTAAAAATCTATAAACACATATATGTTTTATTTTTTATAGGTTTAGATATGAATTTTATCAAAAACCAAGTTGTATCAATAATAATTTTTTTTTTGATATTAAGTACTGTACTGTTACTTTTTCTTGCTATAACTCAGTTTTTAATCGAAGTTGATATTGAAACATGAAACAAAATTATGTATTTACAATCTTAATAAAATATATGATATAACACATTATTTAAAAAAAAGAACTAAAATTATATATTAGATGAAAATCAAAAAAAAAGAAAATTAATTATCAAATGATGTCGCTATCCAACATAACACTTTCACTTTCAGTGTTGTAATCTTCGAAGAAAACCTTCATGTCACCATCCACTCTCAAATTAAAACACATTTTAATGGTCTATCTTATTAAACGTTGTAATAAAAAAATCCTTTACACTAAATTCGTTCACTAAAAGGAAAAGGATTAAGAGGTGTGTGAAAACTATTTTCATCAACCTAATGAAGTGGGATGGATCATGGGTTTCGACCAATTTCATTGATATGTGGCAAAAGATGGATCGAACATCATTATATACTAGATGTACATCCACCAATCTGCCCATAACCAAACTTATTTAATATTATCACCTGATTTTAATATTAATATGAGTAATTATTATTGTGAGGAGAATCAAGTGAAAATAAAATGTAAATCAATGAATGATTGCTCTCATCAATAAAAATGATAATTGGAATTGTTATTGGTCATATCTTCTTACTCTAATAAAAGAAGAAATGGAGTGCTACATGTCATCACCACAATCCTCCTCAACAAAAATTTTCCGCTTCTCTCTCTTATTAAATAATTACCTTAATTACTAATAATATTATTTTAATACTTTGTAATATTTAATCAATTAAGAAATAAATCTATTTATTAAGTTTATTTCTAAATAAATTAATACTTTTAAAAAGTCAATTTTTTTAAAAAGAAAATTAAGCAAATTTGTGAGTTGTAATAAGAAATGTTTTAAAAAATGTATTTTTATACGGTTTATTTTAAACAAAATATTTATTTAAAAAAATTAAAAATAATATTTTAAAAAGTTGATATCATTGTTTTATTATTTATAGTCATTTCTCATATGTAATTTTAGTTATGTCATATCTTAAAAATATTATTTTATAATTAATAAATTTATTATATTAATATTTTATATATTTAACCCGTGTAATACACAGGTTTACTAAAGCTATTAATAATAATACGAATTATTATCAGTCAATAAGTGATAATTTGAATTATTAAAATTTAATTTGACTAAATGAATAAAGAAATATTGTTTAATTGAATAAAGATAAATATGAAAAATGAGAAGAGATTTTAAAAAATAAGTTATAAATTTAGAAAATGATTGATGTTTCATAATTATTCACATGCCTTTAAGTTCTTTTCTCTATTATAAGAAATAATCTAAGGGGCTGTTTGATTACATTGACTCAGTAAGATCTGACTGAGCCAGAAGCTGATCCCGTAAGATGTTCTGACCGGGTATGCGTCTGACTGAAACTTGATTGTTTGATTCGGTTTTGACTGACTTAAAAACCGTCTCTGCAAATCACCTTTAACCAAATCACCACTAAACATCTCATCTTCATCCATCTTCTTCACCGCCTCTTCCACCTCCAGCATCACAGCCACCACCTCCAGCATCACCGCCACCACCTCCAGCATCACCGCCACCACCTCCAGCATCACCGCCACCACCTCCAGCATCACCGCCACCACCTCCAGCATCACCGCCACCACCTCCAGCATCACCGCCACCACCTCCAGCATCACCGCCACCACCTCCAGCATCACCGCCACCACCTCCAGCATCACCGCCACCACCTCCAGCATCACCGCCACCACCTCCAGCATCACCCCACCACCTCCAGCATCACCGCCACCACCTCCAGCATCACCGCCACCACCTCCGGCATCACCGCCACCACCGCCACCACCTCCAGCACCACCGCCACCACCTCCAGCACCACCGCCACCACCTCCAGCACCACCGCCACACCTCCAGCACCACCGCCACCACCTCCAGCATCACCTTGGTCTTGGTCAGACGAAAAGGACCTGGTCAGCATGTTTAAAATTCAGGTCCGGATCAGACCAAAAGGACCTGGTCAACTCTGATTTCAAACGTATCAAACGGGCTGACCTAGTCAGCCGGGTCAGACCAAACAAACAGCCCCTAATTCTAATAGTAAGAACATTCAAATCGGATAGAATCTCTTTGTCATTTTTGAGATATGGTAGCGCCGATATCCTCCTCCATGAGATATGACTACTACATTAATTATGGTATCATAAAAGATTCTTATGATTAGCTCTTAACACTAGATTACGGATGCTTAAATATTGCTCGGACTTTCAACATCATCTAGCTTGATATTAACGAATGTTATTAACTAGATGATACTAACAACTATCAACTAACATGTTGTAAAAAACATGTATTTAAGCAATTATCAATCGTGTTTAAAAGATGTTTTTAAGTCTCATGAATACCTTTCTTTACCAACTAACCTGTTATTAAAAAACATGTATTTAAGCAATTATCAATCGTGTTTAAAAGATGTTATTAAGTCTCATGAATACCTTTCTTTAAGCTTAGGAGTTTACATATTCATGCATCATACATGCTAACAATGCTCAAAAGTTTACAATTATGTAAAAATTTGAAAATATTTAAAATGAAAACTCTTATGCATGTGACGCTTAAGAAAACTTTATAAGTTTTAAAGGTTTACAAGTTGTGCATAAGTTTGTAAGATTACAACTTAGTGATTTACGAGTTAAACGTTTATGAGACTGTATATTTACAAGTTTGTAAGTTTACAAGCTTATATGTATACAGGTTTACATGTTCACATGCTACACATGCTAGTTTATATGTTTACGTGCACAAATAGCATTTGATAAGTTACAAATTATGATCATTCTTTATATGTACATATGCTACCTTAGTAAAATTTTTTTGGTAATAACTAGTAGGCATACCCGCGCGATGCCACGGGATTTAACAGTCTGTGCTCTGTACATTCAAATTTTATTTATTTTCAATTGTATTTATCTAAAATGATGAGACTAAATAGTAAAAGCAACTTACAACAACTTGGCTAAACTATAAAATTTAACAAAACAAATATTTCTATACACTAAGCATACCAAACACACAAACTGAACAACAACAATGTAACCCAGAGGCATGAAGACCGGCCGACTGCTACATTGCCTTCGAGACTACCATCACCTAAATTACCATGTGCCAAAATATGGAGTGCGGGAAATTGACTCTTGTATTCTTCAACAATTGACCGTGACTTTTATTCATTGACATTGTGTATCCCCAGAAAGACAAAACTGGACAAATAGTATTGAATTAGAAGTAAAAATGAAGAAGCAACAGGATATTACCTCTAAATTTATGTTCAAAGTGGTTAAAAGTATCCACTAAAAATATTAAAAACTCATGAAGCTCGTCATATATACAACTTTAATCCATATGCAACTAATAAAGTACAACATATTACACAACTGATGTTGTAGAATGTTACAACTAAAGCTCATCTAAGTGATTGCAACCGTAAAGTTTACGGTTTCAATCACTGATTAATGCATATGATGCTAATGCATAAAATGAGTTAAAACTGATTACTCTTACACTCAAACAAAGGATAAAAATTACACATAATGAATCAACCAATTAAAAACATAACTAATTAATCACAGCGTAAAACCTGATGTGATAATTTTTATCAAACTTCTCAGTGAGCAAGTAGGTGTATGTAGCTTCATAAAAAGGTATACGACAACAATTTGTATAAGCAAACATGTGTTTCTAATTTCATAATTTCAACTAAATTAAGTAAATAGTCATTTAACTTGCATACTTTTAAAGCTTGTTAAGTTATAACACTACCTTTAATCGTTTATATAAGGGCCTACTTCCTTAAGGTTAGTAGGAACTCTTTTAAAATCCAACATTAAGTTCCACAAAGTAAATTGAGCATTGTTGTCAGCATCGATCATTCAAACAATTAGTCAACTATATTTTCTTTAGATAAAAACACTACTCTTGTAAAAAAACTCTAAGTAAAATATAAATCTTCTTGTGATTCCCTTTGGTATTTTCATTTTTATAATCCATATGGTTTTTTAGTTTGAAAGTGAACATTATATAATTACATGAACTGTAGTAATTAGTTAAGAAGAACAAAGTTACAATCACTTAGATCACCATATATTCAAATGACGTTCTTCCAACTAATTAACCCACATAAAAGTTTAATATACCACAAAGTAATCCACAAACTTAAAGGATAAAACATATAGGCTGTTTTGTATTAGCTACAAAGAAGAAGAAAAAAAACTAAAATGGCTAATTATTTTTCACCATTCTCCCTTTTGTGAGATCTATTTTCATGATGCATCTTCTCCATTACCAACCTGATTGTGTAGAAAAAGTAGCAAGAATTCATTTGATACATGTGCTAACATTCATATGAATCATTATGTGTACAAAATCTATAGAAAAAAGCCCCAACCAAATTAGAACAAAGTAGGCATCTTAAGAAGTGCAAACCTGTAAACGTGGGCTTTGAATCTCACCATCGCTAGGCGCCTTCTTCCCCAAAGCCGAACTCGAAGTCGCCCTAAACATTGATGTGGGATTAAGCTATAATAAACAGTATCAAAGCACTATCTCTCTTGCGAGTGTTAATGATCGAAACCAATCATAACCAAGAAACCCTAACTTTGATTACTGACAATTGATGTTGTTTTGGGGACGCAAGATTCTTAGGATAGTGTAAACCAATTGCTGCCGCTTTGAACTCACCGAACTGTTTCATCAACCTCGATCTCTTTTACCTTTTACCTTTGAAGAAACAATGTTGAACTCCAGTGGAATCCAGAGAAAGAAGCTGAGCTACAATGCATAAAGATGGACGCGTGTAAAACAACATGTAAATGGCTAAAATACCCCTGGATTATTGTACCCACCGACCAAATGTTTTAATATATATTATAATAACGACAAACTCATCAGTATAGCATAAAATAATATGACACCATATCCATGATGATGAGTTGAGCTTTTGGTGTCTCAAATTTGAGTGTTGACAAGAGGAGCATGTGGTACATTATGTACAACCTTAGAGAGGCTAAAGTATGTTGCTTAAGATCTCAGTGAACGCAAAATTGATTCTCAATTATCGATATAGTAGAAACTCTAATTTGTGAACCATCATGACTTATAGTGAATCGATGTATCAAGTCATTGAAACTTAGTTTCTAACTTTTACTTTTGACATATACAACTCCTAGACTTTACGTAAACGCATAATGACTTTACAACAAAACTCTTTACTAATTACAATATTAATCCATAAACTTTGACCCAAAAGTTCATTCTAACTTTCTAACTAGTTTTTCGAAACTGCTAAGTTTTTCAAATAGAAACAATTCTAATTGTTTTTCTTCTAAAACCAAATATTATTCCAAGAGTGTAACACCTGATTATTTGTAAAGAAAGAAAGAAAGAATAAAGTGAAGAAAAAGAAGGAAAAGAAATAAAACCCAAGTCTAGGGGTTAAAAGTGATAAAAAGGACAAAATGTTTGAAAAGTGGGTGTAAAAGGGGGGTATGACCGCCCATATGTCACACACATCATAAAATTTTCAGATTTTTAGAGAGAGAAAGAGTAGCAGGAAGCAAAGAACTCTTGGTTTTGGAAGATAAACAAGAGAAAAGTGTGAATTCAAGTTAAGAATTCATGTTTTTTTGGTGTTCTTAACCGGTTATGTCCTCGGGTTGTGCTTATGTATGTTTGCTTGTGTTCGGGTATGTTTTAGTGGGTTTCTAGACGGTTGAACTCAATTGCAAATGAGTTTGGGAGAATCCATACTTAAGAGGTGCTAAGGTGAGTTCTAGAACCCCTCTTGTACTAGTTTTTAACTGATTTTGGGGCTGGAAATGCATGACTGTATGTTTTCATTAAACTGGGTTTCGGACCTGAATGTTTGATTATGCGTCTGTTGAATTTATGATGTGACATGTGGTTATGTTCATGCTTGATGATGTATGATGGTGTTTCTAAGGCTTAGATGGTAAGACTTAAGCTTAGAACATGATAGACGGTGCTTGGGAACTGAGATCCGATGTTTAGAGCTTGTATGTTTATGTTTTAGCATCTGCCTAAGTATGCAGAAGAAATGTGGATGAACATAGAAAGTCAATGTGGATGATCATTAATTGCCAAGGAAAGTCAATGCGGATGAACATAGAAAGTCAATGCAGATGAGCATTAATTGCCAAGGAAAGTCAATGCGGATGAACATAGGAAGTCAATGCAGATGAACATAGGAAGTCAATGCGGATGAACATAGAAAGTAAATGCAAATGAACATAGAAAGTCAATGCGAATGAACATAGGAAGTCAATGCGGATGAACACTCAATGCGGATGGACATTTTCCACTAAGTATGAGAAATGCGGATGAGTAGTGGGAAATACGGATGAGTAGTGGGAAATACGGATGAAGTAAAAGAAATGCGGATGAAGGAAAGGGAATGCGGATGTACTATAGCAAATGCGGATGAGCTATAACAAATGCGGATGAACTGTAACAAATACGGATGAACACTTAGAATAGTTTGACTTTTTGGGGAAAAGTGAGATTTAGGATTTGACTTGGAATGTTCCTGGGGGCTCATGTAAGCTGACTTTTGAGGTCATAGAGATCATGATGGGCATGTTTTGATGTATGTTTGATGCTTATGCATGATGGTATGTATGATGTATGTTATGTTGCATGATGCCCTATATGATGATGATGACTGTGTATGATGATGTTCCTTATTATGTATGTTTATTTTCCCATGGCTTTACGTTGAATGTTAATGAACGAAATGAAAAGTATTATGTAACGTAAAGTGGAAGATAATGAAAAGATGAACGTAACAAAAAATGCATGCATTAATGAATGAACGAACGTAAGAAAGTCTTGCAAGCAAGTGTATAGAGGTTCACACTCAATGAGGAGTGTTAGCTCAACCGTGTGCGGGTTAGCTACCCCATGAGGATGCATAATGGGGCTTGATCCATGTGATCAAGCATATGTATGGAGGTTCACACCCAATAAGGGGTTCTCAGCTCAACTGTGTGTGGGTTAAATACCCCATGAGGATGCACACAGGGGTTCAATCTTTGTGATTGACCAGATGTATGGGGTGCTTGTCGCTTAACTCTAGATGAATTGCTTGGTGCCCTAGAGGGGGGTTAAGCACATGACAAGACCTAGATGAAAACAAAAGATAATAAAAGTACGAAATGACGATGATGAAGATAATTAAGATATTATCTATGTGTACGTATGATGTGTGATCACATGCAAAAGTAAACATTGGTTTTAATGAATCTAAAGTATGTTTTATTATAAAACTAGAACTCACTCAGCAATGCTGACTTTATATGCATTTTCCAGTTGGCAGGTGAGCATTGCTGAGGATGGAGCGGGGCAGCTACTTGGCATTTTGGATGGCATTCTTTTGTTAATATTTTTGCATTGTAATGCAAACAAATTAAAATGTGTAATGGATATTTGTATTAATTTTCAAAAGCATTCTTTATGAAATGAAAAGTTGTTTTGACGTTCCGCTGCGATGTTTTATGAAATATAAATGTAATTATATGTTTTATGAGCAATGATTGGCCAACTATAAGCGTCCCGTGGACGGGACCTTACAAGTTGGTATCAGAGCGAAAGTTTAAGTGAAACGGGTAAATTTTCAAAATAAATCTAAACTTAAACTGAAAATGAAAGGGAAGGGATGCCAGTCTGAGTAGGTGCATGCCATCAGGTATTTCTTAATGATTATCCGGTATTACGTGCGCATGTTATGTGATTATGTGTTGCTGGTAGAATCAGATACTGATGTAGTCAGGATAGGTAATGCCTGGGGTATGAAGAGTAAAGTAAGTGGCTAATCACAACTGGCCACTATAATTAGGGACTTACTATACTTGACATAAACTGAGTTGTTCCCTTGAATGACCGTGTTGGTGTTTGAATCTTTCAGCGTGTGTGTGAGGATGGCCGGTGGTAGATCATCTAAATCTTCACGTGGTGGGGGTCGTGGTGCTGAACCACGGGTTACAAGAGGAAGGCCTAGGGTCGAGAAGGTGGTTCATGAAGAACCAGAGACCCCTTATCTAGAGGGCGGTGATGAGAGTGCCAATCTGAGGGCTTCAGTGAAGGAGGCTGTTATGGAAGAAGTCCATTAGGTCATGCAGACAATCTTACCGTCTGTGGTGACCGAAGTTATCAAGGCTGTGAGGGAAGGAGAAAGGAAGGAAAGAAGTAGACCTACGGGCGAAAGGAGACAGCCCGAGACTGAGACGGTTCTATCTGATGACGAAGAAGAAGAGGAAGAAGAGGAAGAAGAAGAACCTACACCGGAGGCGGCACGAGGCTGTAACTACGGGGCGTTTCAACGATGCAAGCCCCCTACTTTTGATGGTAACGGCACTGCTTCTGCTGCTCACAGGTGGGTGAGAGAAATGAAAGTTGTTCTAAATATCAGTGAGTGTCGGGAAGACTAGAAATTGAAGTTTGTCTCCCACTCTTTCGTGGACTCAGCTTTATGCTGGTGGGACAATATTGTCCAAGCTAAGGGTAGCAGGGCTATTGGGAGGATGAGGTGGGCAGAGTTAATGAAGTTGGTGATCGAGGAGTTCTGTCCTCACAGGAAATGGATAAGGTGGAAAGAGAGTTCCTGTAGCTGGAGGCAGGAACAATGACACATCAGTAGTACACCACCAAATTCAATGAGATGGCAGGTATGGTGCTGGACCAAGTGACACCCATGTCACGAAAGATCAAGAGGTACATCCAAGGTTTGCCGGTGGATATCTATAGGCACATGATTGCTGCCCGACCAAGCATGTTTAGGTCGGCGGTTGATTTGGCAGGAAGATTGTATGACGAGCGAGAGGTGGTGGTGGTTGAGGCAAGCAAGAAAGGTGGTGGTTATCAGATTTGGAATGGTAAGAGATTTGGAATCGACGAGTAACAAGAAGGCACAGGTGGATGATCGTCGTGTGGTCACATCTGGTACGGGGTCAAAGAGATGTGGCAAATGCGGAAAGGAGCATTCAGGGGAATGCAACTGGGATCAAACACCTGCTTCAAGTGTGGGAAGCCTGGTCATATGGCTAGAGATTGTGGGGTTATGAAGTGTTTCAACTGTGGGGAAAGTGGTCACATGAGTAGGGAATGTAAAAAGCCGAGGATTAAGGGTTCTGGGGTGAAAAAGAACGAAGGTGAAGGACCGAGGGCGAGTGCCAAAGCATTCACAATGACACATGAGGAGGCTAGGACGGACCCTGATGTTGTGTCAGGTACGTTTCTAGTAAACCAAACTTTTGCCTCTGTGTTATTCGATTCTGGTGCTAGTAAAAGTTTCATTTCTTTATACCTTGTATTAGAAACTAATTTTGGTTGCTACAGTGACACTGACCACTACACCTATTTCCTTCCTTTCATTACATGTTTTACTCTACATGTGTGTTTCTGTGATCATGCCTCTGTCATGAGTCTCTGATGTCTCTCCTCGTAAGACAATCGCACTGCCTTGCTTTGCTCATGTGTTCTCAAATAGTAGCCGAAAGTCTTCTCCTCTCAAGCGTGTCGTACGGTTGTGGCAATTACGATGAAAAAGTCGTAGTAATTTGTTGTCTTTTACTCTCGGACAATCAAAAATATTTTCTCTATTTCTAATGATCTTGGTGTATTTCTGTTATACGAAGTTCGATCAGGTGATATTAAATTTCTAGGGTTAATAATAATTTGGGGATGTTTGGTAAATTGAAGCTGGTGAAATGAATTTTTTGAAAGTAAATGTACCAAATAAATTGGAAGGTGGAGCAAGGAAAACTACTAAAGGCGGTGCCATAATTAAGATCAATGAAAACAAGCTTCTCTCCAAGAATAATATGTATAATTTTATTTATTTTCTAATTCAAAAATGAAGTTCCTCAAATATCTAACAAAAACCTCATGGATTCTTATTCATAAAGGATTGTATTCCAATGATGAGGATGATGAAATTAATGATTAGGTAGGAGAGGATTCAATTATTTTTGAGTTCAACAAATGTTTTCCATCGAAATCTTAAACTGAAGATTGTAGTAGCTTTAATGTTAAATTATGCATGTTCAAGTAGGGCTGTTCAAATAGCTCAGCGTTCGAAACTCGCTCGAACTCGTTCGAAAAAAGTTCGGATTTTGCTCGTTCGAATTTGGCTCAGTTGTAAACGAACCGAGCGGCTCGGTTCTATTTGAAAATGAACCGAGCATTAGCAAAGGTACACTCGTTCGTCGCTCGTTCGGTTTCGCTCGAATAACTTTTTAGATTTAGTTTTTGTATATTATATAATTATGAATCTATTTAGTTATTTACCACTTACCACTATGTTAATTATTTAGTTAAAAAATCAACAACCCTAAATATAAAGCTTTAATTATCTAATCAAATCATCATTTTGCATTTCAAAATCCTTTCATCATTCCACCCATTACCACTTCCTGGTCGTCCCCTGTATCCCCCACCTCCCTACCGACTACCGAGGCGTTGACCTACGACACTCAGACGGTAACCCATGACCTCCAACACTCTGACATGCGACCATGACCTTAGGTAGTCCGACATGCAATAGTTTGATCGTGCATCCCACCTTCGACAATCAACCTCTGAAGTCTGAAGTCCAATTTTATTCGAAGCCTGACATTGCTTAGTTATTCCTGTAGAGATTAATGAAGAGGATGATGCAACCTAAACATCCAATGTCTATCCTGCATGCTGCACAAGTGCATTGAAGAAGAATGCTTAGGAAGTTTTACACATGCAACAGAAAATACTCTAAGTGTAAAATCTTCCGAAGCTAAGACCAATATATTCTGAAGCCAAATATGAAGTCTTCTGAAGCCTCAGAGACAAAGTCTTCCGAAGCTTCAACTCATGAAGACAGATTTCTTCCGAAGACTTTTAATACATGCTTTATCTGATGTATTTTTCCATAAAGCTGGACACATTTCCGCTGCACCTCTGTAAGGTCACCAACTTACATGAGTTGGTGAAAAGGTCCATGCTTTTGGTAACTATATATTAAGGTCTTGAGTCTATAACTTTCTACTTCATGTACTTTATCCTTTTTGAGTATGTCATAATCACAAGTCAAAAGGCAATCTGCCTTTTGACTCTACAATTGATTTTGTTTTGTGTCCAGTTAATTGTATCCAGCTGGCTTTCAAAGTATAGCCAGCTGTAGGATGTAGTATAAGTATCTCATGTTCTTGTATCTTTCTTTTATGCTTTGTAACACTTGTAATAGAACATAGAGAAAGCAATATACTGCATTCTTGAAAACCATATACTTGTGTTCTTTGTGTTCTGTCTCTTATATTACTTGTGTTCTTAGTGTCTTACCTGGTTAATCCAGTTTACTATTTGATTAAGTTTTAGTTAATCTCCTCTTTGTGTTGTTGTGTTATAATTGACCCCTTCAACGGTCCTGCATTTGGTATCAGAGCTTTCAGGGTCCTGATATAAGATCTCACCATCTTAAGATCCCTCACACACACAAATACTAAACTTTTCAAATGGCAACCATTTCCAAGACTGATATGGAAACTGGAACCATGAACAAGTCCCCACTAATCACTCTTGATGAGTTTGATACCTGGTGTTTGAGAATGGAAGGTTTCATCAGGTCTTTTGATTCAAGAATGTGGGAGTCTATTGAGAATGGACCTTTCATACCCAGCACCCCTTCTGCTACTGGTGCTAGTATGATCCCAAAAGATGTGGCTAACTACTCTGATGAAGATAGGAAGAGAGTAGAGATTGACAGAAAAGCCATGCCAGCTCTTCAAACTGCCATTCCAAACTTTGTGTACAGAGGTTTCAAGAAGTGCAAAACAGCCAAGCAGCTGTGGGATGCACTGAAACTGATGTATGAGGGTTCCTCTAAAGCCAAGGAGAACAAGAAGGATCTCCTGAAGCAGCAGTTTGAAAACTTCACCTTCAAAACAGGTGAAACCATGACTCAACAGTACTTTAGGTATGTTGAGATTGTGGATACCCTAGTGGATGAAGGAGTTTCTCTTGAGAATAGAGACATTGTAAGGAAGTTCGTGTCACTTCCTAGGCAATGGACACACTACTGTGTGGTGATCAAGAGAACTGAAAATCTCAAAACTCTTACTCTGACAGAGTTATATGGGATTCTCAGTGGCTACCAGATGGAGATGAACATGCAAGGCTCATCTGATAACTCCAATAATCAAATGGGTTCAGCCCTACATGTGGTTGAAAAGGATAGCATAGAACGCAAACATCATCTCATATGCTATTCTAATAACTCACCAAAGGGTCCTTTCATCACCTTCCCAGAGACACCAAGGGAGAACTACACTCAAGGAAGCCCATTCCAAGAGACAAGCTCTTCTCAAGCTTTTGTGTCTTCTGATGAAAGCTATGGCAACTCTCTTTTCACTCTTGAAGACCTGGACTGTATTCATCCAGATGATCCGGAATACATGGAAATAGTCCAGTAGATGGCTCTTCTAACTCACAGAGCCAAAAAGTTCTACAAGAGAACTGGAAGGAAGTTCCCAAGCAATGCAACCAGTGGAAAGTTTGGCTTGGACAAAGGCAAAGTCAAGTGTTACAACTGTAACTTGATAGGCCACTTTGCTAGAGAGTGTAAGGCACCTAGAGCAAATGGTGGCCAAACACAGTCCAGACCAAACTACACTGACAAAGCTCTCCAGAATGAGAAGTCAAAGCAGCAGACTACTGTTGCTATTGAAGAAGGAGGCTTTGACTAGAGCTTTCAGGTGGAAGATGCTTCTCCTAACCAAGCATTGATGGCAAATCATGATGAAGCCAAGGTATTAGAACATCTTTGTACTCCTGAATGCATTACTAAAGTTAACAGATACAGGTCCTATAACTTGGAAATGAGATCTGACCTCGAGTCCTTAAACATTTTAAAATCTGATTTTAGAAAGTCTGAAAAGGATTATAAACTGAAGATAGAGGACCTAGGGAAAACCATTTCAGTTTTAAAACATGAACACATAGATTTTAGGACTCAAATCTAAGATCTCATAACCAAGTTAACTGAGTGCTAGGCTGAGCTTGTGATCAGCAAAGCTAGGGCAGAAAAGAGTGTTCTTGAAGAAGAGACCTTCAAGAATATGATATCCTCATCCTGCACAACAAAGTATGCTATCAAACAAGCAGGGACTGGGATCCAATGAGATAGCTCCTCCACACACAATCTTGTTTGTAAGATCTCCTAGGTGTGGAACTTGTGAAGATGAGCTTCCTCTCATAGATCCTATGAGTGAAGAGGATGAAGAAGAGATAGTGAAGAATTCCTTTAAGAAGAGTGAAGAGGAGGATTCCAAGAAGGGTCACTATTCTTCTGAGGAGAAGAAGAAGACTGTGATGACCAAGTCCATGAGAAAGAACTTGATCAGAAAAAGCAAAAGAAAGGCAAGGAAGGCTCAAGAGATCAAGGCTACTTTTGACTCTAAGCATAAACAAGTTTTCATGTCTGCAGGGTTTAAAGTGGTAGGGACTGAAGACATCAACTAGAACTTTTCTGCTAAGAGTTCTGGTTCTTGTTCAACTCATCTCAGTAACAAGAAGAAGACTGATCTTCTGTGTACCACTACTGCACAGCCTGGACCATTAAACTCCAAGCACAGTTTTCAGCCTAAGAGGACTGTCTCAGCATCTGCAAAGATGAAGGTGGAGAAGGGATGTGACCAAAGACAGTCTTGTTCTCAGGAAAAGGCTCTTGTGAAGAAGAAGATGAATTGTGTCATGTGTGACAGTACCACTCACATTGCTAAGGATTGTCCATACAATCCTAAAGGTACTATCCATATGACCAAAACAAAGACTTCAAAGGGTCTCAAGAAGATTCAAGCTTCGGAAGGAAAATCTGTTTCCCTCGAAAGCTCCAAATCTAAGAAGAAGGCAAGTGGAAAATTACCTTCGGAAGAGAAGTTGGTCCCTCCAAAGCACTAAAGTCTATTGCAGTGTCTGCAAAATCTTCCGAAGGATCAGTCATCAAAACTTCTAAAGTTCCAAAAGCTTCCGAAGTTTTGAAGGTCAAGTCCAAGACTCCAAAGGTGGTGTGGATGTCTAAGAAAGACCAGGTGACTGAGATTTCTCCATCAACAACAGCTCAAGATCCTCTTAGTACAACCATAGGATCTATTACTATTGAATTACCTTCTGTAAATGAGCCCAAGACAAGTAAGGTTTGGGTTTTCAAATGTAACTAATCATTTTCTTTGTGCAGGGACAACTGAAGACAAACAAAAATGTCTGGATCATAGACAGTGGCTGTTCCAGTCACATGACAGGCAATAGGTCACTACTCCAGAACTTTGAAAGGATTGATGGAGGACCAGTTTCTTTTGGAGGAGATGAAGGTGGGTACATTTCTGGAACGGGCAAGGTCACAAATAGTAAGCTCAGCATAGAGAAAGGTAAACTTGTCAAGGAGCTTGGATACAATCTTCTGAGTGTATCTCAATTTTGTGATCAGACTCATAACATGCTCTTTACTGAGCATGAGTGTATTATTCTTAAGCCTGGTGTGGTCATTCCTCATGAGCATATCCTGCTTAGAGCCCCCAGGAAAGGAAACATGTACAGATGGACTTGCAAGAAACCTCTTCCTCTGGAGAAGTTTCATGTTTTCTATCTAAAACAAATAGTGATGAGTCTTTCTTATGGCATAAAAGAATGTGCCATGTAAACTTTAAGAACATGATAAATTAATTAAGCATGATTTGGTAACTGGAATGCCAAAGAAAGAGTTTACAAGTGATGACCATGTGTGTTGCATGCCTGAAAGGGAAGCAGCATAAGGTTTTCACAAGCCTAAGGAAAGAAACTCCATCACTACACCCCTACACTTGTTACATATGGATCTCTTTGGCTCCAACAGTGTAACGAGTTTAGGAAGGACCTCTTATTGTTTAGTGATCATAGATGACTTTACAAGATTCACTTGGGTCTTCTTCCTTAGAACTAAGGAAGAGATTCCTGAGATTCTAAAGAATTTCATCTTAAAGGTTGAGAATCAATCTAATCATAAGGTCAAAATCATAAGATGTGATCAAGAAACTGAATTTAAGAACCAAATCCTTGATACATTCTGTGATGAAAAGGGTATTACAAGACAATTTAGTGCTCCCAGGACTACTCAGCAAAATGGTGTTGCTGAGAGGAGAAACAGGACACTGATTGAAGCTGCAAGAACCATGTTGTCTGACTCTAAGCTGCCCATCACCTTCTGGGTAGAGGCAGTCAACACTGCCTGTTATGTGCAAAACAGAGTTTTAGTAGTTAAGACTCATGACAAGTCTCCTTATGAACTTTGGCACAAGAGAAACCTTTCATTGGTTTTCTCCGGTCATTTGGATGTCCTTGCACCATCTTGAATACCAAGATCAAATTGCCAAGTTTGCTGAGAAGTCAGATGATGGACACTTTATTAGATACTCTTCTCAAGCTAAAGCTTATAGAGTATACAATCTTAGAACTAGAGTTATTGAGGAGTCAGCCAATGTGACTTTCAATGAACACACACCCTGTGTTGCTGGTTCTGGTCCGGATTGGTTATTTGATCTTGACTTAGTTACCAACTGTTTTAACAAATCTTATGAGAATGTTTCAGGATCTGCAGAAAATTTAAATACAGGTGATCCTGATCCAAGATTTGAGCTAAGAAGACCTTCAAGTCATACATCTTTAGCTCCAGTTGGAACTACTTCTGCTAGTGAGGTTTCCATCAGCACTACAATGACAAACTCAGCTGATACATCCAGGGTGCCTTCAATTTCAGCTCAGAGGCTCCACAACCAGATAAGAACACCTCAATTGTGGAAGACAACAATGATGGTGGTGACAGTGACCAAGAATTTCTTGATGCCACTAACCACACCATAGATGAGAACATCAATGATGTCACACACTACTTGGATCAAGTCTCTCTTGAAAAGTGTGCTGATGTGGTGAGAGAAACATCTATGCCAGATCTAAATTTCTCTAATTTAGATCTCTCTCAGCAACTTGCTGTGATCCCTCAGCTTAGGATCCATAAGTCTCACCCCACCACAAACATCATTGGAGATGTTGTCACAGGGGTAAGGACAAGAGGACAAACCCATTAAGCAAATGTTTGTCTTCACTCTTGTTCTTATCCCAGATAAAGCCAAAGAAAGTTGATGAGGCTCTAAAGGATGGAAGTTGGGTTGAAGCTATGCAACAAGAGTTGCTCAATTCAAAAGGCAGAAAGTTTGGAACCTTTGTCCTCTTCCTTCTGGGAAGACTACCATTGGAACCAATGGGTGTTTAGAATAAGAAAGATGATAGAGGCATCATCATCAAGAACAAATCTAGACTGGTTGTTCATGGATACACACAAGAAGAAGGGATTGACTACATTGATGTCTTTGCTCCTGGCAAGATTAGAAGCTGTTAGGATATTCCTGGCATTTGCTGCATCCAAGAACTTTAAGGTTTTCAGCTTGATGTGAAGTGTGCCTTTTTATATGGAGTGATAGATGAAGAGGTATATGTCAAACAGCCACCTGGTTTTGTAGATCCTGATCATCCTGATTATGTCTGCAAGCTTGACAAAGCTCTCTATGGGCTATATTAGGCACCCAGGAAATAGTATGAGAACTGTCTGAGTATCTCTGTAAACATGGATACAGGAGAGGTACTATATTGGAACTCTCTTCATCAAAAGACATGGAAATGACATATTGCTAGTCCAAGTGTATGTGGATGACATCATCTTTGGTTCAACTAATTTCAAAGCTCTGTAAAGACTTTGAGAAGCTGATGAAAGACAGATTTGAAATGAGTGCCATGGGGAACTCAATTTCTTTCTGGGAATTCAAGTTAAGCAAGTTGAAGATGGCATCTTCATAAGTCAGTCAAAGTATGTTCAGGACATACTCAAGAGATTCAACATGACTAACTGTAAGATTGCTAAGACACCATAGCCAGAAACCACTCCCTTGGACCTGATCTTGGAGGGGAGTGTGTAGATGAGCACTTATATAGGGCTATGATTGGGTCTCTTATGTATCTTACCGCTAGAGACCTGATATTATGTTTGCTACATGCATTTGTGCAAGATATCAAGCCAACCCTAAGATGTCTCACCTCATCACTGTCAAGAGGATTCTAAGATACCTCAAAGGTGCTTCAACACTTGGTTTATGGTACCCTAAGAATCCTGACTTCAATCTGTATGCTTATACAGATAATGATTATGGTGGCTGTAACATGACTGCAAAGTCTACATTGGGGGATGTCAATTCCTTGGTGGAAGGATTGTCTCATGGCAATGCAAGAAACAATCTTGTGTCTCTGCATCAACTGCTAAAGCTGAATACATTGCTGCTGCTAGTTGTTGTGCTTAAGTACTTTGGATTCAGGATCAGATGCTGGACTATGGGTTAAACTTCAAGGAGACTCCCATTCACATAGACAACAACAGTGCTATCTCAATCACAGAGAATCCTGTGCAGCACTCAAGGACAAAGCACATCAATATCAGGTATCATTTAATAAGAGATAACTATGAAAAGGGATTAATTAAACTAGTCAAAGTTCACACAGATAACAATATGTGATCTGTTTACAAAGGCTTTTGATGAACAGAGATTTAAATATCTAATATAAGCTATTGGGATGATAAACTTTGAGTAAGCTTTTCTTAAAACTAATTCTTATTATTTCTTAAAATATGTGTGTCCTAAGTTGTCTAGTTCATCACTTTCATAAGCTCATGTTTTCTTGGATGAAAATTTATTTTTGAAGACTTTCCTTAGTTTTAAAATTTTGATACTTCGGAAGTTATGCTTTTAACTTTGGAAGCAAATCATGCCTTCAAAATAAATAACTGTCTAAGAAATTTACCTTCGGAAGAGCTTTCAAATTTATCTTCCGAAGCTTAAATACTTGTCTCAAACACTTACTTATTTTCAAGGACCATCTACTTCCGAAGCAAAATTAACTCTCAGGAAATTCTTCCCAAGTTATTTTAGTTTCAAAAGCTTTTTAAATAAAACTTCCGAAAGTAATAAACCTTCGGAAGCTTTTTGACTTCCAAGAAAACTTCTTTTTGAGCAAAAGTAAACTACTTTTTCAGAGGTGGGACCGACATCTGGATTTCAAAGTTTATCCTCTTTCATAAAACTTTATCTGAAATCCCTCTCACATATAAACCTAACGGTTTTCCCCTCTTTCTATCATCGTTCTTCATCCAAACCTAAAACCCAAATTTCTTTCTTCCTTCTTTCTTCATCTCTAAGCTACCTCAAAATGTCCAACCTTGCTCATAGAAATGATCCAACTTTACCATGCAGCTACACAGACAACATAATCAGGTTGCTCTGTTAAGCTCTGAGAAAGATCCTCATTTCTCAGAGGTTTGTCATTTTTTAGCTCTGTCTAACTACTTCACCTCCCTAACGATTGATCCTCCACTCTATGAGTATCATCTGCTAGAATTCTGAAAAACTACCAAGAGTGTTATGGATGGGGAGAAGGCATTTTCTGCCACAATGCAGGGGAGAACGTCTTCATCACTCCGGCCATCATCAATATGCATCTTCAGCTGGATGATGAAGAAGGTGAGGTGTTCTTCCCAAAGGAAGTTGTCAATCATTCCTTTGAGCAGATGGGATATGAAGAAGATTTCTCTGTAAAGACCTTTAGGAAAGGGAAGGTCTCATCCCATGGAGATTCCTGCTCCATGTGGTCATCCACAGCTTATCAAACAAGCATGGTGGATGGGACCAGATTCCTGAGGATCTCTCCTTATAATCCATGGAATGGTTCAGGGGGTAAAATTTAGGTATTCTCAGTTTGTTTATACAAATTTACTTGCTAATTTAGACTCCTTAGAGTATTACATGTTTCCTAGATATGTCCAGTACATTCTTAACTGTGAACTGGACTCACAGTTGAGGGAAACAGGTAACATTCTCAAATTGGGACGAATGAAGCCCGACATCTTTAAAATACTGAGAAAACCCACTGTTGGCTTCTCTGGGGTAGAAACAACCCTTGTCCCAAAATGTTAGAGCTTATTGCTCAAGGTGACAACCTAGCAGCACAAGCTGGTGTTAAGCCCACACTTGCTACCTCCCAACCACCCACACAGCCTCAAATCACCATCACTTACCAAAGGAAATCCAAACGAACCCCTGCCCAGGCTACACAGTCTGTGGAGGCCCCCATATACTCACCCATACAGGAAGAAGTGTATACTGGAGCTCCCACTTCTCCTAAGGAGTAGACCACTCCCATCTCTTCAAGAATCAGTGTTGAGGTTCCTCATGCTCAGCCTGATGAGCTCCAACTGTCTTAAGCCATCACTCTGAGTCTCAACACTCAAGTGATCAACCTTCAGGGGACAGTTACCATCCCCAGCCTATAGATCTCAACCAACCAATTCCCCACCTTGACTTCTATACTGATGAAGATCTAGGTTTCAGTGAGTATAATGAGTCTCTCTTCTTTATCCCTACTCAAAGAGAGATGAATGCTCCTGAGTCTCCTATATCTATCCTACATCAGTCACCTACAACTGAGGTGGACACTTCTGAACCTGTTCAAGATGTCCATATGGAAGAGGCTCTCACTTCTGAAACTGATTACATTATTAAGACCTAAACCATAGAAACTCAGCCCACTAAAATCACAACTGACTAAAACAGAACCTGGGTCCATATGGACATCCTGAAGTTGGTGGTGAAAGAGAGGACTTTGGTCCAATCATCTCGTCCCCTAATGAGTCTTCTAATGAAGATGAGGGGAATCTGAGACTAAAGGTGCACAAACTAACTAAAACATGCACCTATTTAGTCTCAAAGGTCAGTCACCTTGAATCTCAGGTGACTACCTTACACAACAGGATCAATGATCAGTAACTTGAGATTTCATATCTTAAGGAAAAACTAGGTGGGAGACCTTTAAGAAATGCTCAACCAGGAACACAAGAACCTGTGGATATGATTGACCTATCTTCTAGCTCACCTATGCAAGTGGGTGATGCTACCAAAAAGGGGGAGAAAGTTATTACAACCACAGAACCTGGGAGTTCTTCAGAGAGAGTGGACATTGAGGACTCACCTTCCTCACTTGCAATTATGCATTCTCAGCAACCTCCTCAAATTCACATTGATGTGGACTACACTGACTCCTTCATACAGAGTCTATTTGAGGATGGGATACCAAGGGCTATGTCATCCTCACCATCTTCCAATCACATCATTGGGTGGAGGTATGACAACATTAGAAAAGCCCTAATCATCATAAGAGTTCAAGGATAGCAAGAAGTCTTCAATTTTCAGACTTTGAACTACTATGAAGTTTGGATTTAGTCAACATGCCACTTGTCAACCAAGCAAATCAAGATAAGCTGACAGACTGGCTCAAAGAATCCAAGATAGGATCATTGCAGAGTTTAGCTTAAGAAGGAGACTTAGGCAATCAAGCAATGCTATCGGTCAATTGGATGTTGAGGCAAACCCTAAGATTAGTTTCATAGGGGAAACCTTGATTGAAGGCCCAGTGGCAGAACCTGAGACCCCTGTCTCATCATCATCAATTGCTGCAGAGATCCACACTCCTATTGAGACACCTGCTGGTGAAGGTGCTTCTCAACCTTTCTCTGGCCAGAGCTTAGATGCTGCAACAAGCAATGAAGGCCAAAGCTCTCTCCACCCTGAGTCACAAAGGTCTGTGAGTGACAAAGGGAAAAGAAAAATGACATCTGAGAAGATTGAGGAGGAGGAGAAAGAGAGGAAAAGGAGGCTGAGGGGAGAAAGTTCCTCTACTGAGTCTTCAAGACTCATGGAGTCTGCTATCAGGGCTATCCCCAGACCAAATACTCAGAATGATGAGTTAAGGGCAGGCAGGATAAATTACCTGTAGACAAGGAACTATGACATAGATAGTGTCATCTCTCCCCCCTTAGAAGAGTTGAATGAACTGATTGATCTGGAAAGGTCAAAGGAGAAGAAGGAGGCAGAAGATGTAGAGCTTCTAGTACAAATCAAAGAAGAGAGAATAAGAAAAAGACTATACAAGGATATGCCTACCCTCTCCCCAGTTCAGGAAAGTCCTGCACAAGAAGATGTGGTTCAACAAGAACCTCAGGTAGACAAAGAAGAAGAGAGGATCAAGATGATCAACTACCTGAGTGCCATAGGCTTCTATCAGGCAGATGCACTCCTTCCCATGTCCTATGACTATGTTGAGTTTGAGTACTTAAAACAGCTTGAACTTGAGATAATCAAGGATAGAAAGACAACTAAGAAGAACTAAGGGAAGAAGCTGCAAAATCAAGAGCTATCATCCAAAGAGCATGAAGAAGTCTGCTGATAGGCAGAGGATGATGAGCTTCTTGAAGCTATATGTTCTCCGAAGGAGACTTGGCCCCATGTCTCTATCCACTATGGATGAGCATACTAGGGTGATCAAGCAGAAGATCAAAAGTGGAGAGCTCATTGACTTACCCTCCACTCCAAGTCAAGCCCCACCTGAAGTGGAGGTTAAGGTTGAACAACCAGAGACAACACAACCTGGACCTCCTGTTGAAACTTAGCAAGCTTCATCTTCTGATCCACAGCAGGGTCAACCTCCCTCTCCTTCTGAGCCTGAGAGATAGGAAGTCCTAACTGAGAAAGATAGTGAAGATCAATCTGGTACTGCAGCCAGTCTTCTCAGTTACAACCTGTTAAGAGAAAGAAGAGGATGGCTTCTAAACCAAAGCCAAAGAAGAAGAAAAATGCACCCTCTTCTAAACCCCAGGATAAGTCAGAACATCTTGAGGGTGTGCAGCCAGAGGATGCTACATCAACTCTAATTCAAACAGCTCCTCAAGCATCAGGAAGACCCATCTTGTCTTGGATATACCACAAATCCAGAAATGGAATGTCATTAGAGATCAAGGCACTGAAGACATTTACACATGACAAGATATGTTTCAGTTGCCTCTGCATGACCTCTTTGATATGAGAAGACACTTTGATAGTCTGAAGGATCCTAATCACCTTATGAGAAAGATTGGGTGATAATCCTAATGAGGACTATTGACATCTGAAGTCTACTAAGTGTTTTGGTAGCATCAACCTAGGGGAGTTTGTAGAGATTAATGAAGAGGCTGATGCAACCTAAACATCCAATGTCTATCCTGCATGCTGCATAAGTGCATTGAAGAATAATGCTAGGAAGTTTTACACATGCAACAAAACTCTAAGTGTAAAATCTTTTGAAGCCAAGACCAATATCTTCCGAACCAATATGAAGTCTTCTGAAGCCTCAGAGACAAAGTCTTCCGAAGCTTCAACTCATGAAGACAGATTTCTTCCGAAGACTTTTAATACATGCTTTATTGATGTACTTTTCTATAAAGTTGGACACCTTTCCCCTACACCTCTGTAGGTCACCAACTTACATGAGTTGGTGAAAAGGTCCAAGCTTTTGGTAACTGTACATTGAGGTATTGATTTTGTAACTTTCTACTTCATGTACTTTATCCTTTTTGTAATAGATAAGGATGTGAGCTATGGGATGTCATAGTCATAAGTCAAAAGGCAATATGCCTTTTGACTCTACAATTGATTTTGTTTTGTGTCTAGTCAATTGTATCTAGCTGGCTTTCAAAGTATAGCCGGCTGTAGGATGTAGTATACGTATCTCAAGTTCTTGTATCTTTCTTTTATGCTTTGTAACACTTGTAATAGAACATAGAGAAAGCAATATACTGCATTCTTGAAAACCATATACTTGTGTTCTTTGTGTTCTGTCTCTTATATTACTTGTGTTCTTAGTGTCTTACCTTGGTTAATCCAGTTTACTGTTTGATTAAGTTTTAGTTAATCTCCTCTTTGTGTTGTTGTGTTGTAATTAACCCCTTCAACGGTCCTGTAGTTCCTAATTGTGATATCTTGATGTTAGATTTTTTTAGTAATTTGGTTCTTAAAGAACATTACACAAGCATTGGTGAAGATACTATAGTTGGAACTTAAAATTTAAAACTTTTGAATTAATTATTAGTTTTGTTTTAAATGATAACACGAAACCAAACAAAACCGAGCGAAACCAAGCGCTCGGTTTAAAACCGAACCGAGTTCGAGCATGAAGTTTGCGCTCGAATTCGTAAATTCGAACCGAACCGAGCCACTCGGTTTAAAACCGAACCGAGTTTGAGCGGAGCTACGTTCAGTTCGGTTCGTGAACAACCCTATGTGCAAGTGCATACTACGTAGTTGTGATTTAATTGTGAATTCCAAACCCAAGTGGTATGTTTCTTATTGCAGGATTAGATATGTTCACTCAACACAAGTATTTTCTCTCAAACTCACTAAGTCACACTTGAATGATGATGCATAATTCTTTGAGAATTGATGATAATATACTAAGTAAGCAAACACAAGAAATAGTTTTTAAGATACTTGTATATTCTACTTCTCAACTCAAAGTTTACAAGACTTTTGAAAGCATACTTACTGAGTTTACAATAAGAACTATATATACTACTATTTACAACTGGTTATAATAAGATTACTAGCTGGAACTTACTACTAATAAATACTACATTGTTAATTTGATAGACTCCTCTTCACAAGAGATTTTGCTCAAAGTGGTGCAGTTGATGAGCTTCCTCTTGATTTCCTTAAACTCCTCCAAGGTTAGAAGCTTTGATGGTTTAGAGGATGACTTGGGTGATGGATGGATGGTTGATGGTTGAGTTCCAGGTAGAGTGTTAGGTTTGAGGATGGGTAGAGGTGGAGGTTGTTGTGATGCAATGGATGAGGATGTGGGTAAGTTTTATGGTGTAGGTTTAGGGATGAATGTCTTAATGGTTGGTTCAATTTTGATTGGGAAAAGAAATGGTGAGGGTTCAGATTGAGGTTGTGGTTTAAGAACAAGTATGGGTGGTTTCCTCTAAACACTTGGTGTTTGAAACACCTCCTTCCTTCTTCCTAAGTGAATGTCAGCCTTGATGTCGCTAACATGTCGTTGCAGGGTCTTCTTAGTCATTGGACCAACTTTCCTACTAGAGAAGCTGTGAGCCCTGAGATATACCTTTATCTAGGCTTTGTCTCCCACCTTTTTGCCAGTCACAAGCTTGGCCTCCTCCTCATCCTCCTCATTCTTATTCTCTTTCACTTTCTCCCTCGAAGCCTTATTCCTATCTTTGGCGATCTGATCTTGTTCTTTGTGGAAAATCCACCAGATCGTGTCATTATCATGAGGACTCAGCTCCTTCTGAGAGTAGCCTCTTGAGTGCAAGAAAGCTATCCTCTCTGTTCTTAGACGTTGCTCGTCCTCTTCTTTCTTTCTTCTTTTCTGCTCCTCTAAGGCCAGCCTTGCTGCTTCCTCTTGTTCTTCCTATAGCAGGGTTTCATTTTCCAACTCCACTAATTTTTCCAATAGGAGTAGTAGCATTTCTTCATTTGTAACTCCATATTAACAAGTCTATATAACCTCCACTCTCTTTTTATGTTTTTGCCTTTTGGGCTGCTATAACTACTTTGCTACTTGTAGCAATTAGCTTCCCAATGTCTATTCTTTCTTTTCTCTTTAGTTTATCCAACCTTTCTTTTTCTATCAGTCTTATATAGTCATCTTCCTCTTTCCTTTGGGGTCTTTGGAAGATTCATCCTTAGGAGATCTGGCTTAGATGGTTCTAGTTGGGAGAGAAGTTGTTCTTGTGAAGCTAATGGAGTTTCAAGGAGAGGGGTTTTGAGTAAGTCCTCATTGTTTATCTAAGAGGCTAGACCAATATGGCCTCTATGATAATCAGGTCATCAGATAAAGATGACATTTCAATAATTCCTTTTGCAGCTTGCATCTTAGCTTCGAAAGAAAAAAGGAGTTACACTACCTGTCTTAACCAAGTCAGTTGTTGGGCCATCAGTCCTTATTTTCCCTTCGAATTCAATCTCAGGTTCAACAAGGGCCTTAGGTTGACCAACTTATTCCTTAGTGGTAGGTGGTGCATTCAACCTTTGAAGTTCCTCAACTACAAAGTAAACTTTACCAACATTTGGTGAGGACTATTCAAGTGAGGAACTTATTAGGAACTTAGTTAAGAACCTGTTAAGGTCAATAAGCATCATTGGGTCCACTTGAAACGTGATTAGAGGAGACTGAGGGTAAAATGACAATAAGTAGAGATTACCAAAATTGGTTCCTCTTGAGCTTGACTCTATACATCCTCCCCTTTTTTGGTAGCATCATCTTGAGAAGTAGATGAGTTGAGAAAAAACTTAAAGAGACTTGAACATGTACATTCCTAACAATTTCTAATTTGTGTCTCAGCAAGTTTGACCTTAAGATTTTCAATCTTAAGTTGTTGTATGGTAGACCTATCCTCTAAAGTCCTAACTTGGATTCAAGATTTAAGACTTTAGAAAGTAGGTCTCTGAGGATAAGTTGTAGACTTCCCTCATCTTCTTTTGTAGAATCACCAGGAGATGAGACAACATACTTAGTATGTTCATCTTCATCACCAGATGTTGTTTCTTGGCGCCCTGGTTTCCTTTGCACGGAGATGTCTATTTCAGAGGCATCAATAGTCAAGGTTGTCGTAGACTCGGTCTCAGAGATGTTTACTGTCCTGAGAGCCCAATGAGACACTCTCAGTAGTAGCAACTGAGTCTACATGAGTCCCCTCCACATCCATGGGACTTACCTTAGTTTGGATTTGCTAATGGGGGGGGGGGGGGTAGAAATTAGAGGTTCCTTTGGGCTTAGTTGATCTTTAGACGAGTTTGATAGATCAACATCATGGCCTTGAAGGAACATGAAATCTTCATCATAACCGGTTAATAGGTCAGTGAAGGATATGGAAGTTATACCTAATGACTTGGGACCTTGATCAATATCTAAAGGCATAGAGCCTATGATTTGGTTATCCCTTTTTAACTACTTAGGGGAGTATTAGGACTCATCATAAGGGCTATTGGTTTGGGTTTCAGGCTTATCAGGTTGAGACTGAGGAGACTCAACACTAATATTAAGGTCAAATATGGAGGATGGTTGGACCTCAAGCTGAGTGGGAGCCCATTTTTCCACTCTAGCCTTTCTGGCTTGAGCAGATGGAGCTTGTTCAATCAGAGTAGATTGAAAAAGGGTTCGTTTGGAACGTCTCTGATAAGTAAACTAGATGGGATGGGAAGGAAGACTTGGAATTGAAGTAGTTTTGTCTAGTGTGGGTTCATTACCCGTGGGACTTACAGGGATGTCACCATGAGCCATTGGCTCAATCATACCTGGAAGAAATGCGGTATGTATTCTAGCAAAGTTGGTGGACACCCTCTTCAAAGTCTTGAAGATGTCCAACTTATTATGAGGGACAAAAAGAGTGGCTTCACAAAGAAGCTTGTCTTGGTACAACTCATAGTTGATGATATGCTGAATAAACCTAGGATACATGTAGAATATTTCCCTCTGAAGGTTTCCTCTAAGGTTTTTCAGCATAAACTTGGAGTTGTTAAATCTGAGGCCTCTTACCAACCTGTGAACAAGGCATCTTTAAGTCATAGGGAATTTGATCCCAACCCCATGACTTGTTTGATAAACAGTGGAGAACAATGTGAAGCAGGAACTTCTAGTTGTACGAGAAGTTGAATTTGTAGATAGTTGACCTTCTTACATCACCACCATATCCCATTTGGACATAAGTGTCTTCTAAATCAGATTTGGGGAATTCAGTAGGAGCGCCCTCATCATGAAGCTCATAGTGCTCCCTGATGGTCTGTTCAGATATGATCAACTCTTGACCACAAATTCTTAACCTAATAACCCTTATCCCGTTTAGTGTGTCATTTTGTCCATTAGCCCAAAATTTGGCCAAATGGTTGGAGTAAACAGTAGGGTTTACGTTAAGAGCGGTAAAGTAGGTGGATTGAGAGAGAAACTAGATTGTGGGGCAAAGTCAGCATCCTTTGAAAAGGCAAGGAGTGCGACTTGGTTGTGTTAAGGATTAAGTGGCATCGATTCAAAAGAACAGGGAAATTAAAATAATTTGAGAGAGTAGGTAGCAGGAAAGCTTTTGAAATTTTAGGGCTTGTAAGCGGGTAAAAAGATAATAAGGAAGACTGAAAATATTAAATGGGGTGATATGGCGGATGGATAAGGTGAAATGACAGTTTGGGGTAAGATTTGACAGGGGTGGTAAGGAAAACTCATTTAAATATTCCGACATTATTAATAAAATCTTTACCTTTTATAGAGCGGGGCCCAAAGATTTCCGGTACATAGTAAAACTTTCTTCCGAGAGTATGGTTTTTTCCGAGAGTAATTTCTTCCGAAGCCAAACTTACTTTCGAAGGTAAGATAAATCTACTTTCGAGAATAAGAAAGTATTCCGAGTGAGGAACTTTTAGAGCTTCGGAAATAGATTTGATATTGCATCAAATGTTCCTCCAAGGCTTAAAACGCTTAGGAAGACAATCTAACTTAGAGAAAGTTTTCTTCGAAAGATAGATGAGATATCTTGCGAGGGAAAATTCCTCTTCGGAAGAACTCATACTTCGTAAATTTTGAAGAAATATTTTTTGTAATAGGGTTTAATTGTATGATGTAGACAAATCACATATTAAAAGGTCTTCAAAGGAGATAGACTAGTCAAGGTTAATCATCCTAATAGCTATGATTAGATATTAAATCTTTGCTCATCAAAACCTTTGGTGAACAAATCAATATATGTTTATTTGAGTCAACTTGACTAGTTTGATCAAGTTTTTCTCATGAATATCTCTAATGAAATTATACCTGATATCAATGTGCTTAGTCTTGGAGTGTTTGACAAGATTTTTTGTAATGGATATGGCACTCTTGTTGTCAATATGGATAGGAGTCTCCATGAAATTAAAGCCATAGTCCAGCATCGGATTTTGAATCCACACTAGCTGAGCATAAAAACTAGCAACAACAATGTATTCAGCTTCAGCAGTTGATGTTGAGACACGTGATTGCTTCTTACATTGCCAGGAGATGATCCTACCATCAAGAAATTGACATCCTTCTGATGTTGATTTTTTGTTGATATTACAGCCACCATAGTCACTATCAGTGTGGCCATAAAGATGATGTCTTGATTCCTAGGGTACCAAAGACCCATCTTAGGAGCTCCTTTGAGGTATCTGAGGATTCTCTTAGCAACAACTAGGTGATATACCTTTGGAACAACCTGATATATTGCACAAATGCAGGTTGCAAACATGATATCAGGTCTACTTGCTATAAGATACATTAGAGATCCAATAATTGCTCTATATTGATGTTCATGAGTATCCTTCCCTTAGAGTCAGGAAAAAGGTTGTGATTTCTGGGTATAGGTGTCTTTGCTGACTTACAATCCCTCATTTCAAATCTTTCTAAAATGCCATTGACATATTTAGATTGATTGATGAAGAACCCATCCTCCATCTGCTTTACCTGAATTCCAAGGAAAAAGTCCATTTTTCCCATGGAACTCGTCTCAAACTTCTTCTTCATAATGCTTTCAAAGTCTTTACACATTTGGTCATTTGAGAAACCAAATATGATGTCATTAATATAGACTTGTACTAGCAGAATGTCTTTACCTGACTTCATTATGAATAATGTCTTTTCAATGGTACCTCTGGTGTAACTATTCTTCAAGAGAAATTGAGACAAAGTCTCATACCACAGCCTAGGTGCTTGTTGTAGCCCATATAGAGCTTTGTCCAGTTTGCACACATAGTTGGAATGATGTGGTCTTCAAATCCCGGAGGCTAGCACATGTAGACTTCTCTGTCTATATCCCTATACAAAAAGGCACTTGACATCAATTTGGTAGAAAGTAAAGTTCTAGGAAGTTGCATAAGCAAGGAAAATTCTCATTGACTCAAGTCTTGCAACTAGTGCAAAGACATCAGTGTAATTAATTCTTCCTCCTGTGTGTATCCCTGAACTACCAGTCTTGTCTTGTTTTTGATAATTAATCATCTATCATCCCTTTTGTTTCTAAATACCCACTTTATTCCAATGGGTACTTGACCGGTTAGTAATGGACATAGGTTCCAAACCTTTTGTCTCTTGAATTGAAGCAATGCCTCTTGCATTGATTCAACCCAACTACTATCCTTCAAAGCTTCTTCCACCTTATTTGGTTTCATCTAAGACAGAAAGCATGAGTACAAGATGATAGTTCCATTATGAGTTTGTCTTCTTGTTTTCAAACCTATAGAGACTTCTCTAAAGATGTTCTCAGCTGGGTGAATATTGTGAATTCTAAGCCTTGGGATAAACTATAATTGTATAGATAAATCCAGATTTGCAAAGTTTTGCTTGGAATTAGGAACATCATTTCTAGTTGATGTCTCAAGCCCATTTAATGAGGACTGATTGAATGAATTTGAGACATCATTAGTAACATTTTGTTGTGAAGCAGCATCAACAGTGGCCTATTCCTCTAGAGTGTGCTTCCATCAACTTGGTGTTGAGCAGTGTTTGAGTTGTCAACTGATGAGTTTTGAGGCTCACTTTGCTGATAACAAGTTCATGTAACACCCGATTATTTTAAAAGTCAAAGAAAGAAAGAATAAAGCGAAGGAAAAAGAAAGAAAAGATATATTACTCAAGTTAAGGGGTAAAAAGTGTAAAAAGGACAAAAGTCTTCAAAAGTTGGTGATAAAGGTGGCATGGCCGCCTATCGCTCTCTCTTCACACATATCATTCAGATTTTCTTTAAAGAGAGAAAGGAGAGCTGAAAACTCTCGGGCTTTTGAAGAACAAGAGCAGAAGTTCGAATTCAAGGTAAGAATTTATGATTTTAAGATGTTCTTAACTGGCCTTTATCCTCAGGTGTATGCTTATATGTATTGTGTGTTCGGTTGTGGTGATTGGTGGGTTTCTAGGTGTGAACTTGTAGCAAACAGGTTTGAAGGAAGTCTTACCCAAAGAAGGCTACCAAGGTGAGTTCTAAGAACCCCCTTTTTTACTTGTTTTAAACTGGTTTGGAGCTAGAAATGCATGTATGAACGGTTTATAAAAGTTGGATTTTATACCCGTATGTGTGTATGTGTGTGTTTGTGGGAAGGGTTTGATTTTGGGCTATGTATGTGTTTGATGATGTTATGGTTGTGTTCCTAAGGCTTAGAATGTAAGATTTAAGCTTAGAATACGTTGTATGATTATTGGGGACTGAATTATGATGTTAAGTATGATTTAAACTGCTCATGCGCCTAAACAGTGGCTCATGCGCCCAACTGAAAATAACTGTCTAAGTGTCCCATGCGCCCAAAATCTCATGTGCCCGAATAGTACTCATGTGCCTAGAAATAGGCTGAAATTTTCTAAGTGTTCAGACGCCTAGGATTCCCATGCGCCTAGGCACTCATGCGCCTGCATAGTGCCTAGAAATGACTAAGTGTTGCTCATGCGCCCCAAAAGTTCTAATGCACCTGAAGTTCCTCATGCGCCTAAGTGTTCCCCATGCGTCTGAAAGGCCATGCGCCTGCATAGTGCTCATGTGCCTAAAGACTTAGAAATATTTTCTGATTTTGGGGAAAATTGTAAAATTAGGCTTTGACTTGGGAGGTTCCCAGGGGCTATGTAAGTTGACTTTTAAGGTCATAGATGATGTAATGGGCGATGTATGATATGATGTGTGATGATTATGTATGATTGATGTTATGTTTCTTATTACGTATGATGACGTGACTTTACGTGTGGTGATTATTATAATGAACGTAAAGTATTACCTTAACGAAGTGAAAGATTTAAGATAATGAAAATGGAACATAATGAACGAATGAAAAGTCTTGCAAGAAAATGGAAAGAGGTTCATAACTCATTGAGAGTTGTCAGCTCAACTATGTGTTTAAACGTGCGATTTTGGCTAAATCATAAGGGTCCATACACATAGTAGGAGTTAGTCTTGGTGACTGCTCCAATACGTGCGATTTGGTAATTACTGTGTGTCATGTAGTGTGCGATTTTGGCTAACCCATAAGAGTTCACACACACATGGGGAGTTAGTCTTAGTGATTACTCTATACGTGCGATATAGGGTCCTTGTCGCTTAACCCTAGATGATATGGCTTTGTGCTTAAGAGAGGGGTTAGGCATATGACAGGACCTAGATAGAAGTTAAAAGATAATAAATATACAAAAAGTGCGATAAGTACAAAATGTGCGAAATGTACGAAACGAACGATGATGAAGATAATAATTATTGCCTGGATGTACATATGATGCGTGATCACGTGCGATAGTAAAGAAAATATTTTAAAGAGTGAAAGGTAATATAATGTTTTATAAAACTAGAACACACTCAGCAACGCTGACTTTTATGTGTTTCCAGTTAGCAGGTAAATGTTAATGAGGATGGCACAAGGCGGCTACTTGGCTCTTTTTGGATGGCATTCTTTTGTTTAATGTTTTTGCATTATAATGTAAACAAACGATGTTTGTAACGAATGTTGTATTAACTTGCAAAAGCATTTATATTGGAATGAAAAGTTGTTTTAATGTTTCTGCTGCAATATTTATTAAAGTTAATGTAATTATATGTTTTATGTGCGATGATTGACCAGCTATGAGCGTCCCGGGAATGGGGCCTTACAGTTCAAAGCTCCACTGGTTCCTGAGTTAGTCATGCTTCCAGGTCTTCCATTAATAGGAGCTTGATTTTAAGCAATTCTTAGAGAACTTGGACGGGTCTGGGTAACTCAAACAGTTGATCATCATCAGAGTCACTTTGATTTACTGTTTGAGCTGAAACATTCTCACAAGAAGGTTTAGAATAGTTTAAAAACAATTTTAAATCAAATATATGGTCAGGTCCATTCCCCTTGACACATGGACTGTGCTCATTTACAATAATATTGGATGATTCCTCAAATTTTTGATTTTTGATATTATATACTCTATAAGAATATAGAGTTGGAGGAATATCCAACAAAGATATCATCATCCGACTTTTCAACAAATTTTGCCAAATTGTCTTTTGTGTTAAGTATGGTACAACTGCTGCTAAAGGACATAAGAAAGCCAATGAATGGTAGCCTCTTGTTCCATAACTCATAAGGAGTCTTCCATGTGGCTTAACTATAAAAACCCTGTTCTGCACGTAGCATGCAGTGCTGACTGTCTCTGCCTAAAATGTTAGAGGTAGTTTTGAATCAGCTGCCATGGTTCTAGCAACGTTAATAAGTGTCCTATTTCTCCTCTCAGCAACACTATTTTGTTAAGAATTTCTAGGGGAACTATATGTCTTGCAATTACTTTTAAGTTAAAGAATGAGTCAAGAACTTTTTGTCATGTAGATGTCCCTACACATAAGGTGAAAAAGTTATTTACTATTGGAAACCCAAGCCTTGTTGGTCTTGGGCTCTTTCAACATAGATGACATAATTGAACTAAAATGTTTGCATGGGGATAAAATTGCGGTTTGTGAAGAAGTCTCTGATTTCCATTCCATCATTTGGTTGATCAATGTAGATGAGCTTGATAAAGCTTGAGCAGCAAGACTTACTTCCGAGGCTTCTTTCTCGAAAGACGCTTTCACCATCTTTTCTTCTGAAGCAGTCTTCTTCTTGAAAGGTTTATTTTTGTTTATTTTCTTTGGCTTGTCTTCCAAAGCTATTTTCCTTTTGGAAGAATAAGTTTCTTTCAAAGAAACTTGGCTTTGGAACAAGCTTTCCTTTTCTTAACACATGAACCATATGATAAGGCCCAAATTTGAAACCCTCCTCAAACCTTCTTTCTTAACATTGTTTGCATAATGTGTGCTAGCAGGATTGTAGTAACAATCTTTAGCCATGTGATTGTATAGACCACATATATGCACTCAATGTTATTCTTTATGGGGTGTAAGGATTATTGTTTCTTACACTTCTTGTCATTATTAAATATCTTCCCCTTCAACTTCTAATCTTTTAGTTGGATAGGAGTGTTAGTATTACACTTTTCTCCTGGATCAGAACTTTCAATCACTTGAAATCCGGATGAAATGAATATATCCTTTTACTCTGGGTCAATCTTTAGCTTGGACTCAGCCACTTTCTTAGTAGTTTTTCTGGCTACCTTAGCTTTGTTTCTTCTACCTTTGGTGGTCAAGGGTTGATCATCACTGGTGGGAATAGGGTTTTCTACCTTGTTCTTCCCTATGATGGTCTTCATAGTTGAATCATTCTTCTTCTCATGAGGTAGTGCAGTTGGAACCTATTGCTCATCAGTATCACATATAAGAGTGTGGTGGAGTAATTTTATTGGTTCCCAACTCACTTTTGTTCTGATAGCACACCTTTGAGTGTGAGGATGATGCAATAACGGTTTTGAAGTTATGCTCTTCAATAGCATACTTCTTTGCTTTAGCCTTAGCTATTACTAGCTGGGCTTGAGCCTCAGTTAACTTGGAAATTAAATCCTTGATTTGAGCCCTGCAAGTTAAGTGTTTATGTTTTTAAGAAGAAACAGTTTTCTCTAACTCTTCTATTAGTTAGATTATGCTTTTTTTTAAATCAGATTATAGAATATTTAAGGACTCAAGATCATATTTGATTTCCATGTTAGAGTCCTTATATAGTTTGACTTTAGCAATACAAACTGGAGTACAGAGGTGTTCATATACCTTGTTGTCATCAGTTCCAGCATGAGTGCCTGAGAAGGGTGACATCTTGCACCATGAAGCTCTAATCAATTCTTGAGCAACAATAGCAGTTTGTTGTTCAGTTGATCCTACATCAGCTTTTGGTGTGGCATGATGTGTAGATGCTTGAGTGGCTCCTGGGTTGGATTTAGGAGCTTTACACTCCCTGGCAAAATGACCAAGTTGGTTGTAGTTGAACACTTGGCCTTAGTTTTGTCAAACCTAAATTTTCTATTGGTTGGGTTCTGGGGGAACTGCCTTTTAGTTCTTTTAAAGAACTCCTTTGCTCTATAAGTCAAAAGAGTCATTTGTTGGACAATGTCCATGTATCCAACATCATCTGGGCTGAAGGATTCTAGATCGTCAAAGAAAATCTAAAAGTCACTAGATTGCCCATTTCTTGAGACGAAGGCACAACTGTCCTGGAAGGGAATTTGTTAAGCCTGTTGAGACCTAGGAGTCTCAAAAAAGGTGATGTATGGCCTAGAGAAAGTTGATGGCTATTAGGGGTAGCTCATGTATTGTTGGGGCTGAGGAGTTCTTGAGCCTTCAGCAATAAGTAGGGCATTGCTAGTAGGGAGGCTAGAGGTTCTTCTCATATGGTGACCTCTTTAAGTGTCCATTTCTACATAGTATGATCAAGGATGCCATATAGTTCGGTCATGGTAAGAGTGTACAAATTCTCTGTCCACTTAGTAGAGACATAATAAAAAGTCCACTCATGAGAAAGTGCACTCATTAATTTCCTTACCGGATTCTCTTCTCAAGAGTCACTCCCACAGACTGAAGTGATGAGATAAGATCCATGTACCTAAAGTATTGATGGTTGAGGGTCTCTCTAGCAACATAAGTGAAGTTCTCGAACTGTTGCTTCAGGGTATCTCTTTTGGACTCGGTGGAACCAAAATACATCAATTGTTAAAGCATCAAAGAGTTCTTTGGCTAACTGACAGTGCTCAAAGCCTATCATGATGGTTTGGTATGGTTGTAAGTAGTATAGTCATGACTTTGCTATTGATATCCATCTTCTTAAAGTCTTCATCTGAGTAGTCTTCAACGACTTTCTCTATCATGGCACCATTACCAGTCGGTGCTTCCACCTTTAGCTTGTAAGGGTCATGGGTGACAAATCTCCACATTTTGTCATCTTGATACCTATTGAAGCCTTATATACATTTCAGGTTTAGATGATTTCTGAAGTTATCAGGAATGATGATATGAGCTTTAGTCATCGTTCCTATTTCAGGTTCAGATGATTTCTGGTTGAGGGCCATTTTGAGTGAAGTGAGTGTGTGAGTGATGAAACAAGTTGATTTGGGATGGTAAGATCTCATAATCAAGAGCCTAAAAATCTCTCATACCAATTATAGGATTGGATATGGTCACTCAACACAAGTATTTTCTTTCAAACTCATTAAGTCACACTCAAATGATGATGTAGAATTCTTTGAGAGTTGATGATAATATATTAAGTAAGAAAACACAAGAAATAGTTTTCAAGATACTTGTAATATTACTTCTCTACTCAAAGTTTACAAGACTCTTGCAAGCATACTTACTGAGTTTACAATGAGAACTATATATGCTACTATCTACAGCTGGTTATACTAAGATTACCGGCTGAACTTACTACTAAAAAATACTACATTGTTAGAAGTAAGGTATTTAAGATAAAATATTATCCTAGATTAGGTAGTCATGGTAGGTCAATGACTTATCTTTTTGTCACCAACTAAAGTTGGCAACTATACTAAATGATAAAGAATGAATAGTGAAATAAAGTATGGTCAACTACATGGGCATGAGAAAACGCCATGCAGTATTTTAGAGGTTGTTGAAACTTGTCAGATGGACCATACTAATATCAGCTGGTTCATAGTAGGTTTTCCAAAGGTTAATTGGCTCCGGAAAAACAGGTTCTTTTGAAGCCACTTATACTTTGGAAGAGTCTACTTCTTTCGAGACTTCTGTAGATCCTCAAGACTTTTATACTTCAGAAGCCTTTGTCTTGAAACCTTCCAAGTGCTTATCTTCGAAAGAGAAGTTACTTTGTCTTCGGAAGATAGAGTTCCTCTTCGGAAATTCTTTTGACTTTAACCTTAGGAAGTGCAGCGTTGCCTTCGGAAGTCTTCCTTCAGTTGCACCAAAATTATTATAAGGCTAGTGCAACCAAAACAACACTTATTTCCTTTCCCTCGTCTTAGTTTTTAATTGCAATTCACATTCAAATGAAAAATTATAGTGAACACCATGAACATATTTGGGCAAAATACTCTAGTCGTATATATAATTAATTAATGAGATATACCATAGATTCACATCCTAAGAACTCCAATTGACATTTGAAAATTTATGCATGTTTATTTTTTCTGGTTTGCTTATAATAATTCCAAGTCATATAATTGTTGTTTTACAGGGAGTACTATCTTAATAAAGGATAATTTTAAATCCTTTGAGTTACTTAGGTGTTAACATATTGCTATTCCTTTTGCATTGTAGGTGGTATATGTTGCTATTGTTTCATCATATTTGGATCTACTATTGTTAAGGTTAGTTTCCTTTAGTTCAACAGTGAAACTTGTGTATGTTTCATATAAGTCAATTGATATTGGTCTAATATATTTAACTATATATTTGATATGTTGAGCTGAGTATCATGCGGTTTCAGTTGAGTTATAGGGTTTCTCCATATGTTAAATTGCATAGTAGCTAAACCAAATTAGAGAAAAATAGGATCCACATGTTATAGTTGTTTTGGAGACTGGATGTTTCAAACACATTTATGCTATTAGAATTAGCACTGATAAAGGATTTCCCTAACGTATACATTGTTGATGTGTTTACATTTGCAAGAACTATGGTTGATATTATCTAGCTCATCGCTAACAATTACCAATGTGAATTTATATTGCTGATTTTACATCTTAAAACAAAAGTACAAAACTCATAGTAATCACTACAGTCACATTTAAACATCACATGATTGTTTGACATCTTTTAAAATATTTTTTAGACAAATCTTTTGGTATCTTTTTAAGATATTTAGTTGTATATTCGACGATGTTCAACTAAATAGAAAATGGTTGTGGTTGTGTGTAGGTACATGCACTATGAAGTTAAGTTGTTTTGTGTGTTGTTCATGTTTTGTAGTGATTTTTCTTTTGCTGTAGTATTGTAGTTAGCTTTTGGTTGTTTTTTGGAGTTGGATCACAGTTGGCTTGTGTAAGGTTTCATGTAAGGCTAATGCACCTAAAATATTTTAAATCTTTTCTACATGCATGCACTTAAGTGAAGAGCGGAAATGCTTCAAAAATTTTACACCCTGCATCAGGATTAATCTAAGTGTAAAATCTTTCGAAGCCAAGACCAATATCTTCCGAAGCCAAAGATGAAGTCTTCTTAAGCTTCAAAGACAAAGTCTTTTGAAGCCAAGAAGTGAAGACTGATTTTTCTCAAAGACTTTTGATACATGCTTTATCTGATGTACGTTTTCATAAAGTGGACCACTTTCCACTGCAACTCTGAAAACTCACCAACTTTCATATGTTGGTGAAAGGGTCCATGTTTTTGGTAACTGTACATTGAGGTTTGAGTTTGTTGCTTTCTACTTTATGTATTTTTTCATTTTTGTAATATATTAGGATGTAAGCTATGAAATGTCATAGCCACTAGTCAAAAGCAATCTGTCTTTTGACTCTACATTTGATTTTGTTGTTGTCTAGATCAAATGTTTCCAGGTGGCTTTCTAAGCATGGCTGGCTATAGGATGTAGTATAAAGTATCTTAGGTACTTGTATAATTTCTTCATGCATTAACACTTGTAAAAGAACTTGAAATATACAACATTCTTGAAAACCAATATCCTTGTGTGTTTATTCTTATCCTGTCTCATATTTACCTGAGTTCTAAGTATCATACCATATTGATTCTAGTTCCATATTTGATATGTTAAGTGTTCTATTACACTCTCCTCATTGTGTGTTGTGTTGTAAGTGACCATCCCTTAAACGGTCCTATAACTTGTGTTGTCTTTGTAATTCGTAAGGTTTGGGTTGGTTTGGATTGAATCTGGCTTCTTGTTTTGCATATTCCAGTTGCCATAAGTATCATGACATTAGTAGTAATCTGACATGTTTGAGCTGATTTATGTTAGTTTTTCCCTTTTATTTTGCAAGTAAGTGCACTCTAATATGTATGATGTTAACTCTTATGTTACCAGATCAGTAACTACCTTTGCACCAAGGCAAGGGCATCACAAAGGATTGTAGATCCCAACACAATTCTTGGAAAGTCTAAGTTTGCACCAAGGCAAGGCATCGTAAAGGACTGTAGAGCGCAATGCAACAATTCTATATGGAAAGTCAACAATAGTTGTCCGACTGATAATGATGTAATTCTAAGTACTTCATTGTGTTTGCTTCATATACTACAACATGTTTTCTTATCCATGTTTTACAATTAAAAATGAAACCGCTATGACTTGTCGCGACAAAGCCAGGTGGTGGTCACCAACTAGTTAATAATTAATTATGTAATGAGTTGGGTATTAACACTAACATACATTGATTTTTATACTAAGTTTTGTAAAATGACTTAAATGTTCTTTAATATTAAGAGGGTCCCGTTTTGCAATTAACTCTATTTAACAACAATATGGAATACTTTCATAGATAATAAATAAGTAAATGATTTTAACCACCACACGTCGTCATGACAACCACCACAAAAGAAACCCCACCCCACCCCATTGTTAGGACCGTGTATGCACGAAGTACTAATTGATAATGCGTGAAACCAGATCAAATAGTGCGGAATCCTATTTGATGGCGATCCAATCAGTGACAACGCAGTTCAGATCAATCTAACAATTAAAGAAACGTTAAGAATGATTAGAACAAGATCAACTGCGAACTATGAAGTTGGAACATGTTCTCTGGAGTCTCTGGACGGCTAGGGTACGAATATGAGTCGGAATTCTTGAAGTGTTACATTTTTCCATGAATTAGGTGGTATTTATAGGTTAGGGTTTGTCAATCGTACGACTGAACCATTAGCATGGTTCAGTCGTGTGACCGAATCATGCGATTGATCCATACGCATGACTAAAGGTTCAGTCATGCGGCTGAGCCAATCTTATGTCACAATCGTGCGACTGATCCAGTCTCCTGGTTCAGTCATGCAACAGGTCCATTAGCATGAAGTATTCATGCATATGGTCCATTAGCATGGTACATTCACATGAAGACTTCATACGATTAAGTTTGAACACGTTTCTCTATCATTATTGACTAAGAACTATGTACAATAACCTCAAACCTATATAGTTAGTTCAATATGCTTTATTACATAACAAACAATAAAACATTACACATTATAAGGATCAATCACATATTGTATTTCATTCAATTCATTCATTACATATATATAGACATGACAGACATTTTACATTAAACTTCTAACTAGGTACATATGTATCAACAAACTCCACCTTGGACCTAGTTTACATTAGTGTCTGACATTTCTTCATTAGCTCCTCAAATCTCGTGTACTTCCCCTCTCTAGTAACTCCTGCGTGTATCTCAAATGTAAAACAGAGTCGTATAACATTCTAGAACTAGAGGCTTGTACTATATCTTGCACATCATAGAATAGTGGCCACTTGTATAATGTATAGACATCGTCTGCAGACAAGTTGGTTAGCCATATAGGGTCGAACACTCGGATAGTTTCCATTTTGCTCTCTCTATGTAGAACTATGACCGCTTCACCTGTTCTCCAATCATAATACCACCATTTGAAGTGTGGAGTGAAGTCCTGTGACATTTCCGTTAGAGGGATTTTGGACATTGTGCGTGGAGGACTCCACTTCAGCACTACCTTAGGCTTTCCAGAAATGGGATCCACTTCAGACCTTTGGATGTACCTCTTCGGTTGTTGAGGTCTGAAGTTTACCCATCTGGTGTGGTATTCCTTCTTTAGTAAAGCCTCAAACCAGCCTGACATTTTTCTGGGATCAACATATAACAAGTTTAAGCATGCCAGCTGGTTGAGCTCAAAACCAGGGAGAGCCTTCAGATCATGTGGAAATCTAAAGTACTTTATTCCATTCTCCCTCTTAACTACAAAAACATTAAGATCCTCAAACTATGCCAACGCAATAATCTTGCCCGACACCTTTAGATGTTTCTTGACCTTGTAGAGCTTGGTGTAGGCATTTGGCTTTTGAGCAGTGCATTGGGCTCGTATCTCAGCAAAACAAGCCTCCCATTCAGCCTTCTTTATATCAACATCAGCGTCCGAGGCTTGGGCTTGGCTCTCATTCTTCTCTGTTTCCTTTTCCATCTCATCCAGTTTATCGAATGTAGCACTGCCGAGGGTGTCACCCAAGTTGGGGATCACATAGCCCTCTCGGTCAGTGTACTCGGGATAATACTCGGCTGTGAATCTTCAATCTCTATTTCATCTACATCGTTTAGCTCATCGTCACTTGTCACATCAAAAGTAGGTGCATCTTTGATAATCTTGTCTGGATTTAGCCTGGACATCTCTGCAAGTTACTCATCAGTCAGGTTGGTATGATTTCTCCTTCTTCGAGAGTGTAGCTCACCGACCTTCTGACAATCCCTTGTAAATCAAGAATCATTGTGAATTGAGACTTGATTTGCTGTAGGGGAGCAACATCATATTCATCTTGCTGAGATGTTTGATCTGCTTGATTTAAACATGTAACATATCAACCATTAGTAATTAATCAAGACTTTTAAACAGTAGATAAATATATATAAACATTAATTACACAACTGTAATACAAGATTCAAGTACACAAGTTTTCAAATACATAAACATCTAGTCATTACTTTTGTTTTTATCGGTCAACTCTTCAACCGCAGGTGCTGATGATGATGCTCCTTGGTCTTGTGCTCTTTTTGTCCTTCTTTCTTGACCTTAAGCTGAGGCTGATGCGGCTGCATCACCTTCTTCATCATTATCATCATCTTTCTTCTTGCCCCTTGATTCTTCATCATCATTGTCGTCTTCTTCATCAGACTCATCATCACCATCATCATCATCATCATCATCATCATCATCTCCATCACCTTCTCTGATCTTCAGAGGCTCATCTTTTGATCCTTTCAGTCTGAGCATGATCTTCTTATTCTTTGCCTCCAACTCCTCAAACCTCTTAACTGATTGATCATTTTGCTCTTAGAGTTGGGAAATCTGTTGTGCTTGAGTAGCATTGAGCTCCACAAGCTGACTTAGCTGTGTTGCTCTTTGTTCATCAGCTGCTAACATATTAAGCACCATCCGGTTTAGTGCTGCTAGCTATTCCTCTACCCCAATGGAGGGTAGAGTGGGTCCTGTGGTGAAGTTAGTATGGGTTGATGGACCTGCTTGGTGGCTGGTGGTGGTAGTGGTGGATGTGGTGAATATGGGTGGTGGGATAGTAGTGGATGGGGAACGGGTGGCTGTAGTAATGGTGGTTGGGAGTGTGGTAGTAGTGGTAGGGTTTGTGGTAGTGGTGGTGGTAGTTATGGTGGATGTGGTAGATGTGGTGGTGGCTGCGGAAGTAGTGGTGGTTGTGGCAATGGTAGTGGATGGGGTCAAAGTGAATCTAGGCCTCTTACCCTTTTTGCCATAAGGGTGAGCCATCCTCTTCTTCGTCGAGCCCTTAGAGATAGAGGCTCCCCCTTGGCTGTTGGGCTGGTCCGGGGTGTAAGATGGATCAGTATCTGTAGTAACAACATCCCCGGACTCACCCTGGCGTCCACCAACTGCCCTGAGCCCTCTCTTAGTGGCTACGACCCGGCTTCCCACTGTCCGTACCAATGGCTCCTCGTCCGACTCCTCCTGCTCATCCAGTTGGAAGTCAGGGTGGATTGGGGCCGCCTTGGATCCACCCGGACCATCACCTCCTTGGCCATCACCATGGTCATCATCGTCAGAGTCATCGGAGGGTAGAGCAATAGGCTCAGAATCTAAGTCACTGTCGTCGTGACGCCACTTCCTCCTAGCTGGCGTCACATAATCCTCCCGGGCAAGATGCCTAAACAGTCTCCTTACCGGGGGCTTCACCTTCTTGCCCTGGTATACCTTCATCCTCCCGAGGGTGGTGTCATCCATCACCTCTAGTGTAACTGCATCCTCACTCTCCTTGGGCGGCGAAGGAAGCTTCTGGTCTATGATCATCTGAAGGAATCGGGGGTACATGCAGAAGCCGTCCTTGCCTTTGGCTTCTATGTTCTCGACCCAGTAGGTGAAGATCATCCTTGAGAAGCTAAATGGATGATTCAATACCAGAGCCACATAAGCGTTCTGGATCTGATCAGACATCTCATCAAAGCCTCCCTTCCTCGAGGCTATGCATTTGAGTAGTACATGGGCTACATGCTTGAACTGGGGGCACAAGTTGCTCTTGTTGAGCACACCTGCGTTTATGTCCCCAGCGTACTTAGCCCGAAGGAAACAACCTCGAACTATCAGTGGATGTAGTCTGGTTGGGCAGTCCCCATCATCTCCCAACTCTAACACCCTCCTCAAATCTTCCTCGCTGATCTCAATCTCTTCACCAAATATGGTGCTCCGAATACGATGCGGTTTAGTAAACCTGTCTACTATAGCGCTTTCCTAGAAAGCCTGCTGAATCGATCGATATGGTGTGCACGGGGTAGATATAGCCTTGAAGATCCTCGATCTCCATAGGAAGGCAATAATCCTAGTGAAATTTGATGCATTTCGGGAGGTGACATCCAGATGTGCATAGAGGTTATGCTTTGTGCTCATAGTCCATCTACTCGCCATGTTTCTATTACACAAGATAAATAAACGTTAGAGCTTGTATAAGTGAATGACACTTGAATTTAATGGATTTGAATCATTCTGTTCTGTCGTGCGAATGGACAGTGCGACTGAGTCTTAGTCGTGCGAATGAGCTCAGTCGTGCGAATGAACCTGCGACTTAACTGAGTCGTATGTTGTTCTGTGCGGTTGAACCAGTCGTGCGACTGAATTCATACGCATGGTTCATTCTTGCGATTGAGTCATTCGCCCATTTCAATCGTGCGATTGAAGTTCATTAGTGTGTCCATTCGTATATATCTCTGTACGATACTGTAGGATCGGTTCTTGGTCTATACTTGATGTTAAACGTTTAGGTTAGACTCATTGGACTCGCAATCAATCAAAATAACACTTAGTACTAAATAATTCGACGATTAAGTCTAGGTTAGTGGTTATTTTGAGGTTTTGTTTCGGTTTAGTTTACACCCGATTTGAACGTTAGGGCTTGATTAAACTGTGTATTTTGGTTGATTTTAGTCTTGCATTACCTGTAGAAACAAAGCATAATCGCTAGTCTCGCAAACAAGGCACTAAATCACAAATATGATATTTGGGCAGAGTAATCTTGCTTTCGTGCGATTTAAGTGCGATTTGGGGGTGATGAGTGTCTGCGACCGACTCCCCTCTATTTATACTTGATTTTCCTTTAGTCATGCGACTAAACCTATTCGCACTCTTGATTTGTGCGGTTGGGCAGTGGCTCAGTCGTGCGACTGGCTCAGTCGGTCAAATTCAGTCGTGCGACTAGGTTTCAGTCGTGCGACTGACTCATTCGGTCACCTCCATTCGTACGATTGGTTTATTTTGGTGATCCAATCATACGGATTGACCCATGCTTATGGTCCAATCGTACGTCTGGTCCATACGTGTGGTTCAATCGTGCAATTGGGCTCATAAGTATGATCCAATCGTGCGACTGGTCCATACTTATGGTCCAGTCGTGCGAATGGACCATACTTATGAGTTTGACCTTATGACCATTCAAACACTTAGCCCTTTTAACTATAGATAAAATGTTACGATCGATGATCATCTCAGACATGATCCTTTTAACTTTGAAAAACTGTTGATCACCTCAGATGTGATCCTTTTACGTAAAACCGAATTTGTCACCTCAAACGTGACTCATTTTAATTTAAAAGTTGATTGGTCACCTCAGACGTGACCTCTTTTAAGTAAGTGAATCATAGATTGAATTCCGATGCCTAGTCCGACTTTTACCAACTAAATGAATAAAAATTAATAAATAAAGCAACTAGAGAATTTAAAAAACAAAATTAAGACATATTTTTTTATTTTTGGTTTGAGATAGATTTTAAACCTATTAGAGTAATTCTAATCGATTTTACTTCCTGGACAGCATAGCTTCAATTCTAGTTTATCATTTCTTGTACGATTCATTTGGAATCATACAGGTATTTTAGAATCACTTGGGACATTTTAATAACCAATCTTGATGCTTGATCCTTGTTTTCACCGATAGTCAATAGCAATTTTAGGAAATCATACTAGAGCCACAAGATGCACACAATGATTTTGACTTTCAAGAACTGCAGCTCATGATGATTGTCAGTATGCTTGTCCTCTTAAATCCATACACAGATTTTTGACGCACATTGGTGATGATTTAAGGTTTTATTATTTCAACAAGCATTTGTGGATCCCACGCTTATATGGTAATCAACGTTCCTCAGGAGATTTTCGAGTGGTCTTGTAACACCCGGTTATTCTTTTAAAAGAAAGATAAGAAATGAAGAATAAAAGTAAGAAATGCAATTTAACCCAAGATGAGGGGTTAAAAGTGTCAAAAGGACAAAAGTACAAAAAGTTGGTGTAAAGGTGGGTATGGCCGCCCACCCTCACTTCACATCACCTTTTTCATTCGGTTTGAGAGGGAGAGAGAGCAGAAAAGTCTCGGGTTGAAGGAGAAGAAGAAGAGGTTGAATTCAAGGTAAGAGTTCGAAGTTTTTAAGTGTTTGTGATAGGTTTTGTCTCGGTTATGTGCTTATGTGCTTGTATGTGTTCGTGTGTGTGTGTTTGGTTGGTTTCTAGGTGTTGAACTCATTTGCATACGGGTTAGAAGGAAGATACACCCAAAGTTGCACCAGGTAAGTTTCTAGACCCCAGTTTTACTTGTTTTAAACTCTTCGGGGCTGTAAATGTATTAAAACGGTTTTTACTATGATTATGTATGTATACCCATATGTATTATGCATGTTTGATGATGTTCCTTAGGTGTTATTAAGTTGTTCATGCTTAGAATAGCCTTGGTAAGCTTAGAACAAATAGGCTTGATATTTGGGTTCGAAAATATCCTAGAAACATGTTGAGTAGAAGGTTCATGCGCCTGGAAATGCCTTAGAAATGTTTAAGTGTAACTCATGCGCCTGAACAGTACCCTCATGCGCCTAGAATATTAATCAGACGACTAAGTGTAGGGTCATGCGCCCCAATAGTGTCCATGCGTCTGAATAGCCCATGCGCCTAAGTATGCCCAGCCGCCCAAACCCCATGCGCCTAAGTGTCCATGCGTCCGAATGGACCATACGCTCGAATAGTATCCATGCGCCTGAATAGCTCATGCGCCCAAGTGTTGAAATGGTTAAGTGTTGGCTGATGCGCCTGTATAGTGATGAAACGCTCAAACAGGGCTCATGCGCCCAAATAGTATTGGTGCGCCTAAACACTTAGACTTTATTACGAAATTTTTGGGAGTCTGTGCTATTAATGTTTTGACCGAGGTTTGACTAGGGCTTATTAATGCTTTGTTTCATGCATGATTATGATTGTTTTATGATTGTTCCATATTATTTTTATTATTACTATTAGTGCATGACTTTAGATGGTGTGTTTATTATCATAACGTAAAGTATTACCAATAATAAAGCGAAAGAGCAATGAAGAAGAGAAGTGAAACTTAAATAAAATGTTAACAAGTCTTGCAAGCACATAGGAGGTGCACGACCATGTTGTTGTTAGCTCAACTGTGATGCGGGTTAGCTACCCTATTATGCACACGGGGCCAGTCAATTGAGATTGGCGGACCTTTGCAGCGTACCCTAGATGACTGGGCCAACCTTGTATACAGTATTTAGAGCCCATTGTGGGAACAGAGGGCCAGACACCATTTCCCCCACACACATAGTTTAGGGTATTGCTTATTGGTCCACATAGACAGTGAAAGATAAAGATAAAAGAGTACAGAATAAACAAGGCATACAGTAAAGAGAAAAAGCATTATCTGATTGTATAGTTAATGCGTGCTCACGTATAAAGAGATGAAATTTCACAGAAAAGAGTATTTTCATATATATACCTTACACAAAGTATTTTATTACTTTTAAAACTAGAACTCACTCAGCAACGCTGACTTTTATACATTTCCAGTTGGCAGGTAAACATTGCTGAGGATGGCACGAGGGTGAAGCTACTCGGCAGGGAAAGACTGACATCCATTCATACTTGTTATTGCTGTTGTTTTGTAATGCAATTAAACAATTCTTTTGTATTCGGTTAAACAATAGTGTATAGCTCAACAACAGTGTTTTAGTGAAATGAAATGAATGGCTTTTGTTAAAATAATTCTGGTGCTTAAGCTTGTAAATTTATAATGTTTAATGTATTTAGTGCTGTGAATGACCAACTGTGAGGTCTTTGGGAATGGGGCCTTACAAGTTGGTATCAGAGCCAAAGTTTAAGAGAATTGGGTTAAATAATTTTTTAAAACCTAAACTTAAACTGAAAATGGGACAACTGGAGGGATGTCAGCCCGAGTAGCTACGTGCCATCAGGTATTTTCTTTAATGTTAATCGGCATTATGTGCACATGCTATTTGATTTATGTGCTCTTAGTAGATTTAGATACTGATTAAGTCAGGATAGGAAATGCTTGGGGTATGAAGAGTAAAGTAAGTGGCTAATCACAACTCGCCACTGTAATTAGGGACTTACTATACTTGACATAAACTGAGTTATTCCCTTGAATGACCATGTTAGTGTTTGAATCTTATAGCGTCTTAGAGGATGGTCGGTGTTAGACCTTCAAAGGTTTCATCAGGTGAAGGTTGTGGTGGACGTGGTGCTGGACCGCGTGTCATGAGAAGCATGGCTAGGGCTACTGAAATGGCACTCAAAGAGCCCGAGATCCATCACCCGGAAGGCGGTGATGATGGTGCTAGTCTGAGGACGACATTGAAAGAGGCTGTTCCAGAGGGAGTTCAACAGATCATGCAGACAATTCTCCCGTTTATGGTGACTGAGGTAATGAGGGCGGTGAAGGAAACGACCGTGATTGAAGTGAACAAGAAGGGTAGCAATGACAAGAACTACAACGGAAAGCGGGTTGAATGTGGGAATTACACTCCAAACAAAAAGGTTGCCAGGACGGATGACTGGCGTGTAGCTTCATCCGGTGCGGAGACGAGGAAGTGTGGTAAGTGTGCTAAAGGGCATACTGGTGAGTGTAGGTGGGGATCAAACCTCTGCTTCCAATGTGCAAGGGAGGGCCATAGGGCAAGAGATTGTCAATTGACTAAATGCTACGACTGTGGCGAGACTGGACATATGAGCAGAGATTGCAAGAAGTCGAGGGCAGAGAGCTCTAGAGCGAAGAAGAAGCCGGAGGAAGGAGGGTAGAGGGAAAGTGCTAGAGCTTACACCATGACCAGGGAGGAAGCCAAGGCTGATCCTGATGTCGTGTTAGGTATGTTTCTAGTAAACCAAACTTGTGCCTCTGTATTGTTTGATTCCGGTGCTAGTAGGAGTTTTACTTCCACTACTTGGTGTGCTAAGTTGCCTATTAGTAGTAGGAATGTCAGTGAACCATTCGATGTAGAAACCGCTATTGGTAAGTCCACTAGAATTACTGATGTGATAGAGGACTGTGCCATAGAACTAGAAGGTCATAGGTTTGCTGCTAGGTTACATGTGATGCCCCTAGGTGGATTCGATGTAGTACTAGGGATGGACTGGTTAGCAACCTATGAAACAAACATTGTATGTTGCAAGAAGATGATTAGATTAGTTGCGCCCGATGGGAGTTTGGTTACGATTTATGGAGATCGCGTTACTACGATCCCGAAGGTGATTTCGATGGTAGTGGCGGGGAAGTGCATGAATGGTGGATGTAGTGCCTACTTGGAATACGTAAAAGATGTGGATGTGTCGGTACCGCATTTATCTGAGGTACCAGTGGTGTGCGACTTTCTGAACGTATTCCCGAAAGACTTACCCTCGCGAGATTGAGTTCCAAATTGATTTGATACCCGATGCTCAACCCATTGCCAAAGCACCATATCGATTAGCTCCGACTAAGATGAAGGAACTCATTAGCCAATTGCAGGAGTTAATGGGTAAGGGATTCATTCGACCGAGTATCTCTCCGTGGGGTGCTCCGGTATTGTTTGTAAAGAAAAAGGACGGAAGTATGCGAATGTGCATTGACTATCGAGAGCTAAACAAGTTGACGGTGAAGAATCGGTACCCCTTACCAAGGATTGATGACTTGTTTGACCAGCTCCAAGGTGCCAGTTGGTTCTTGAGAATAGATCTATGATCTAGCTACCATCAAATGAAGGTGAAGGAACAAGACATTCCTAAGAAAGCTTTCCGTACGCGTTATGGACACTACGAGTTCCTTATTATGTCTTTTGGTTTAACTAACGCGCCAGCTGCCTTTATGGATTTGATGAATCAAGTGTGCCGGCCGATGTTGGATAGATCAGTGATTGTGTTCATTGATGATATCCTGATCTACTCGAAGAGCGAAGAAGAGCATGCCGGTCACATTCGAGAGGTGTTGGAGACATTAAGAAGGGAGAAGTTGTATGCCAAATTCTCCAAGTGCGCGTTCTAGTTGCGCGAAGTTCAATTCTTGGGTCATGTGATGAATCCTGATGGAATCATGGTGGACCTGGAAAAGGTGGAGGCGGTTATGCAATGGAGGTCACCGAAGATGCCATCCGAGATTCGCAGTTTCTTGGGTTTGGCGGGCTCCTACAGAAGATTCATCCAAGACTTTTCCAAGATTGCTTCTCCACTAACCAAGTTGACCCGAAAGGATGTAAAGTTTGTATGGGGTCAGGCTCAAGAGAAAGCATTCAAGGAGTTAAAGGCAAGGTTGACTCAAACTCCTGTCATGACATTACCCGAAGGAAGCAAGGATTTGGTGGTCTATTCAGATGCTTCCTACTCGGGGTTAGGGTGCGTATTAATGTAGAGAGGGAAGGTTATAGCCTATGCATCCCGACAGTTGAAGGTTCATGAGGTCAATTATCCTACTCATGACTTGGAGCTGGCAGTCGTGGTCTTTGCGTTAAAGATTTGGAGGCACTATCTCTACGAGCCGAAGTGCACCATATTCACGGACCACAAAAGCTTGAAGTGATTCTTTGAGCAGAAGGACCTGAACATGAGGCAGAGAAGATGGTTGGAGCTCATAAAAGATTATGATTGTGAGATCCACTATCATCCGAGCAAAGCCAACATGGTGGCTGATGCCCTTAGCCAAAAAAAGAGGCCCAAGCCGATTCGGGTGAAAGCATATCAGCTGATCATGACCTCTGATGTGATGAGCAAGTCAAAGAGTTTTAAGATGAGGAACTGAAGGAAGATCATCTTAACTCTGAAAGGATGAGAGGTCTGGTTATGGAATTGGGTGAAAACACACTTGGTGTTAAAACCGATTTGGACGGGTGTGGATTCCTCGTTTTGGGGATCTACGTGTGAAGATTATGGATGAAGCTCACAAGACTTGATACTCCATTCATCCTTGTTGATACATATATGTACCTAGATTCTGATCTCAATGTAATATGTCTTGAATGTCTTACACTTATGTAATGCTTAGGTACTTAATGAAATAAGAATATTTGTTTGTGATTTGTCTTGTTTAATATTTCATTAGTGAGTTGTTTAACGCATATTGACTTGATTATATAGGTTTGTGATTGTTTGAATTGGCATACATAATGTTATAATAATGAATACATTCAAACTTGGTTAAGTGAAGTTCTCATGCGTCCGAATGGTCATGCGACTGAGTGTCCATGCGCCTAAATAGTCCATACGCCTAAATAGTCCATACGCCTGAACAACTTCATGCGACTGACTCAGTCGCACAACTGAACACTCATTCGTGCGAATGGATCAACTGTATGGCTCAATCACACGAACCATGCCAATGGTCCAGTCGCACGAATGAGCAACCCTAACCTATAAATATCACCTAATTCGTGGAAAAACGTAAGCATTCAATCCACTTCGACTCCAGACATACCCTAGCCGTCCAGAAGCCTCTAAGTTCGTACTCCAAGTTCATAGAACGTCATAGATCGATTCCTAATCGATTCTTGACGTTAGATTCAATACATTATTGTGTCTACGTGCGTTCTCACTGATTGGATCGCCAATCAAATAGGATTCCGCACTATTTGGTTTGGTTTAACACGTTAATCAGTTGGTGTTTCGTTCAAATACCAGATCCTAACAAGTGGTATCAGAGCTTTGGCTCTTGATTACGTGTTGATTCAATAGTTTTGATACAAAAATTGTGTTTTTTCATCAAAAACGCAATCTTTTGTGTCTAACGGAGTCTTAGACGTTTCCTGACCTAAAAGTTTAGTTTTCCGGCATACGGCAATTAGGGTTTGTGAAAATTCGAGTTTTTACGGCCAAAACACGTTTAACCTACGAATTATCAAACTTCAGCAGGTTCAGTCGCACGATTGGCTCAATCACACTGAGTTCATTTGCATTCTCCAACCGCACGATTGGACTCATTCGTACCCTTATTCGTACGACTGAGAACCTCATTCGGACTGTTAAACCACATCAGTTCATTCAGACGAGTGACTCTTCCACATTAGTTCAGTCGCACGATTGAACCATTCGCATTTCTTCAATCGCCCGAATAAGCCCAATCACATACCTTCATTCTCATACATCAGCAGTTTGTTAAACAGTAAAGTTAAGTGAAATGGAGGACCAATTTTCAGCATACACAGCAAGTAGAGATACCCGTATTCAGAATCTACTGTTGTTGGAGAACGAAGTGGGAATTCACAATAAACCCCCGAAGCTTATAACGTTAGAGGACTACCCACAATGGAAGCAACGTTTCGAAATCTACTTAAATGAAGTAGATACAAATCTGTGGGAGGCAATAGAGTCAGGGTACAGCATGTCAATAGGAGCAGATGGAGTCAAACTTACTCTAAGTGGCATGTCAGATGCACAGAAAGTAAAACACAACGCTGAGAAGAAAGTCTACGCTTTGCTTACTCAGTCTATTCCGAAGGACATCTTCCATCAGTATTCGGAGTATACTCAAGCAAAGAAATTATGGGATGCGTTGGAGACGACGTATGACAAAATGCCTCACTCAAGGCCATTAAGGCAAAAGCTTTGAAGAAGGAGTTCGACAACTTCTCTTCAATGGGAAAGGAAGGCCTCGATGATGTGATCGATAGATTCTACCACTTGATGAGTGAGATGCACACTCATGGAGTAACTACGTTGATGGAGGATAAGGTATCCAACTTTGCAGATGGACTACCGGAAAAACGGGATTCTTTCGTTTCAAATCTCAGACAGAATGGGATGCTCTCGAAGTTAGATATAAATGACTTCATTCTGAAACTGAGAGAAGATGAGCTTAGGATGAAGTACAGAGCCCAAAAGGCCAATTACGATCAGAATCCTGCACTCTACAATGCAACTCCTCCGGCCAAGACATCTGGAGCACCACTGCAGACTGCCTTCATCTCAAGCGCATCAATTCCAGCACAACTGTCAACTTCAGGGTCTAAAACGTCAGGGTCATCGGGCACCCAGTATATTATACCTGAAGCTAATGCAGCAAAACTGAAAACCGATAACTTCGGTAATGTGACTGTTGAGGTGGCCAAAGAACACATGGACCTCTTAGCTGTTGTAGTCCACTCCTATGATGGACTAGTTGCTGGAAAGATAGGAAATTTTCATCTGGCAGATGAGGATTATGAACAGGTGGACGAAATGGAGTTGGAACGAATGGACATAATATGGGCTTTGGTAAGTGTTGTCCGACAAGCTAAGAAGTTTGTCAAAAAGACCGGACAGAACTTGGTTGCTACCAAAGATACAACCTTTGGCTTCGACAAGTCAAATGTAACTTGTTTCAACTGTGGTGAGAAGGGACACTTTAAGCGGGAGTGTGTAAATCCAAAGAAGACTGGGAATGGCAATCCCTTCTCATCCTTTAATCGTCAGGACAAGGCCACATCTAGCAGTTCTACTTCATCAAGCAAGGACCCCAAAGCCTTGACTGCTAATGAGGATGAAGGACAGAACTAGAGCTTCCGGTTCATCTCACCGGGAGAGTCCAACATAGCTAATGTGGAGGACATTGATGACGATTCTACTAGTGAGGGAGATATAGCAGTAGAGCTTGTGATGTCAAATTCTGAAGACACTGCAAATGTGGTCAACCACCTGGCTGAAGAAGGAAAATCTGCATCAATGTCAGAATCACCAGAACCAGAGACAACAGATTCTGCACTCATGGCTGATTCCTCTTCAATATCTCAGGTAAGTACTACTGACCAGTTGTTTAATAATCATGCTTGTTTAGATTGCAATAAATTTAGAGAAAGTATAGATTTGAAATTTGCTAGGTTATTAGATCATAATGATAGCTTAGTAAAGGATCTGGAACTGTGCACTGAGGCTAATAGAGTGTTAAAACAAAACGAGCACAGCTATAAGGAAAAGATAGACCTATTGAATAAACATCTTAGGGAAACAAAGGTAGTTGCCTTTAACCAAGCAAATGAATTAGGTACTATCTAAACTCCCTAGAGGAGACTAAGAAGCAGAAAGCAGTTTTAGAAGTAGAGGTTAACTCTTTAAAACAAAAACTGTACAGTTGGACCAGCTCATCTCACATTGTCCAACACTTAGTGAGAGAGAGAAACAATGGGGAGGGATTAGGATACAAAGTGGTTCCACCACCACCTGAGATCTTGATGAACACCAAAAGTAAACCAATTAACAATAACCCCATCAAGGATCACGTGGTGACCACTCCTCTTGTTAGTGATCCAGATTTCGTAAGTAAATCAAATGAATCTGACGCTAAACAAAAGGAGTCCACGTCAAAGGCAAAAGGAAAGATGCCTTGTGTTAACCTAGAAATTGAGTTTGAAAGGGTAAATTTAGAGTCAGGGTCAAACAAAGTAAAATCAATACCCAAAAGGACTATAAACCTAATCAATCACAAGCATCATGTCAAAGTCTAGGCAAACAAGAAATAAAAGATGTAAAACCAGGTAAAGCAATTAAGTTTGTAAAACCCAATCATACATTTAACAAAGAAGTGTCTCAATCTAAACACAATAAGGTCGACTGTGTGACATCTACATCTCCACCAAAAAATATAAACCCTAAAGTTGAAGGCAGATCCTGCTATAATTGTGGAGATTATAGTCACATAGCGTCTCATTGTCCTTATTACCAGACACCGAGGAGGAAAGTAGAACTTTCTGCACCTATACATAGCCTGTATAAGAGGAACTCAGTGACGCCTCCTAAAAGGGCTAGTGAACCCAAAGTTCAATCCATCAGCCAGTCGTCTGTTTATCACAAATAGGCCCTACACAAAGCTGGCCTATGGAAAGAAAAGTCGGCCTCAGTGTTTGAGAATGAGAACAAATAGAAATCAGGGCTTCCCTCAACCTAAAATGGTCAATGGGTTGAGTTTATGATATGTGATGCCTCGGGAAAACCCAAGCCAGTGAAGGCTTGGGTTCCTAACATAAACTAATATTTTCATTGAATGTGTAGGGTGTTCGCTATAGTGCTGAGACTAACACGTGGATTGTAGATAGCGGAGCATCCAGGCACATGACAGGGAACAGAGCTCTCTTATCGAACGTCAAACAAATCAAAGGAGGGCATGTTTCATTTGCTGGAAACAAAGGCGGTTACATCACAGCCCAAGGGGAAGTGGGAAATGAGAAAGTTAAGTTTGATAAGGTAAACTACGTCCAACAATTACAAAATATTTTACTTTCAGTTTCTCAAATATGTGATAAAGGATTCAAAGTAGTCTTTGACAACAAGAAGTGCTACGTTCTGAAGAAGGACTACATGATCCCGGAGGACAAAATCCTAATGTTAGCTTCAAGATATAATGATCTTTATGTTTTGGATATCTCAAAGGCCTCCACAACGGATCGTGAAGTCCAATGCTTCTTGTCCAAAGCTACTGAGAAGGACTCCATCTCCTGGCATAGGAAATAGGACACATAAATCCAAGGAAAATGAATCACTTGATTCAGAATGATCTTGTGAGAGGAGTACATGTCAAAAACTTCCAACTCTGTGCAAAAAGGGCAAACAGACGAAGAAGTCTCATAAGGAAAAGAAACTTCATTCTATAGAACTTCCTCTTCAGCTCCTTCACATGGATCTGTTTGGTCCAGTCAGTACAAGAAGCATTGCAGGCGACTTGTATTGCTATGTAGTTACAGATGACTACTCAAGATTCTCTTGGGTAATGTTTCTAAATCCAAATCAGAAACATTTGAATCCTTCAAGGAATTGGTAACTACACTAGAATCCCTATACAAGCTAAAGGTACAACAGGTGCGCTCAGACAACGGAACCGAGTTCAAGAATCAGTGGATGGATGCCTATTGCAAGCAAAAGGGAATTGTGCATCAATTCACCTCTGCCTACACTCCTTAGATGAAAGGGTTTGCTGAACGGAAGAATCGCAGCTTGATAGAGACGGCATGTACTATCCTGGCAGACTTGAAACTACCTATTCAATTCTTGAATGAAGCAGTGGCAAATGCGTGTTACATGCTTAATCGAGTTCTGGTAGTGAAACGCCATGGCAAAACGTGCCATGAGTTATTACAATGACGTAAACCTAACTTAGAGTATCTCGAGCCGTTTGGAGCTCCATGCACCTACCCTGCTGAAGAAGACTCAGGAGGGAAAATTCAGTGAGAAGGTTGATGAAGGGATATTTCTAGGATACAACATACCGAACAAGAGAGTTTACAAAAACTCAATGGGTCAAGTAGAGGTATGGTGTAACGTTGATGTTCAGAGATACATCACACCACCTGCTGGAAAAGGGCCTGCTTACTTCTTCGACTATGATGGATTCTTCAAGTCCTTCAACATACCTCTTTCTGCTTCAGAAGATGAGTTGGCAAACAAGATGATGTATGATATTTTGAACACACCTTCTCAAGATTCAACACCATCCAGTTCACAAAGTCAATCATCTACCAACTCAGGGGAAGCACTTGATGTGAGTGACTCTTCTTCTTATGAAGAAATTGTGGAAAATGATCAGAACAACCAGGATGTACAGGTTCCACCTACCACAAGTCCATACGCATCTGATAGTGATGCATCTGAGCATTCAGCACCTCAGACTCCTATTGCCTCAGATCCAGAACCAAATGTTCACAATCTTGATTCTAAGGTAGTTGTTCCAACAACTCCTGGCTCACGTCTAAATGTCTATCATCCTTTGGATAATGTTATAAGAGATGTGAGATCAGGGGTTCAGACAAGAAATCAGCTGTACTCAGCTGATTACACCTCTGTGATGGAAATGGGATACCTTCACGATGGTGCCTACCGCTGCTTTGTGTCTCAGTTTGAGCCAAAGTATGTTAGTGAAGCACTGAATGTTGAAGCTTGGGTGAGTGCCATGCAAGAAGAACTTCTTCAGTTTAAGAAGTTAGGTGTATGGACTCTAGTGGATAGACCTAAAGGTGCAAAAGTCATCGGCACCAAATGGGTCTTGAAATGCAAGAAAGATGATCAGGGAGTGATCATCAGAAACAAACCTCGGCTTCTTGTTCAAGGTTTTCGACAAGTTGAGGGTATCGACTACAATGAAGTGTTTGCACCAGTGGCATGGATGGAAGCAATCCGCATCTTCCTTACCTACGCATCTTATATGAAAATCAAAGTTTATCAACTAGATGTGAAGAGTGCATTCATTCATGGTGAGATTCGAGAGACAGTGTATGTCAGTCAACCCGAGGGATTTGAGGATCCATACCATCGGGACAGAGTTTACAAACTCGACAAGACACTATATGGGCTTCATCAAGCTCCGAGGGCCTGGTATGAGAAACTCACGACTCATCTTGTGAAACACGATTTTCGCAGGGAAGTCATTGACTGTACATTGTTTATAAAAGAAAAGGATAGAGATTTACTGCTGGTACAGATCTATGTCGATGACATAATCTTCGGTTCCAAGAACGAAAAATTATGCAAAGAGTTTGAAGCAGTAATGAAGGCGAAGTTTGAGATGAGTGCAATGGGAGAGATGAAGTTCTTTCTCGGGTTACAAGTAGATCAGACACCAAATGGGATTTTCCTACATCAGACCAAGTATGTAGGTGACATTCTCAGTCGGTTTGACATGGAGAATGCTTCTACAGCTGGCACTCCACTTGCTACAAACCATGACGAGAATGGTGATCTGGTAGATGCCACCATGTACCGAGGGATAATTGGATCTCTCATGTATCTCACTGCCTCACGACCTAATATCATGTATGCTACATGTCTATGTTCACGATATCAGGCAAAACCTAAAGCGAACTATCTGATTGGGGTCAAATAGATTTTTCATTATCTGAAGGGTACACCCACACTTGGATTGTGGTATCCTCATGATGATGACTTTGAACTTACAGCGTATAGCGACTCGGATTACGGCGGCTGCAAGATGAACTACAAGTCTACATCAGCAGGGTGTCAGTTCTTTGGGAGAAGATTAGTAACCTGGCAGTGTAAGAAGCAGACCTCGGTTGCATTGTCAACCTGTGAAGCCGAATACGTTGCTGCTGCAAGCTGCTGTTCTCAAATCATATGGATTCAACAGCAAATACGGGACTACGGTTTGAATTTCTCTTCTACTCCTATCTTTGTTGATAACTCTACTGCAATTGCAGTCACTAAAAACCCGGTCCAACATCCTAAGACCAAACACATCGGTATTAAATATCACTTTATACGTGACTGTTTTGAAAAGAACTTAATCGATGTTGTAAAAATAAATACAGATTTTCAACGCGCTGACCTCTATACAAAGGCATTTGACAAACCACGTTTCTTATATTTGTTAGAGGGCATAGAGTTAAAAGAAAAGTGAGGTCATTCCTGAAGATGACCATGTATAGTCTGATGCGTCGTGTCTAGATGCGTCGTGTCTAGTTCCTTTTATTTTTAATTTTCTATTATTTTATTCTATTTGCTTAATGTTAAGTAGTTTAATTAAAATTGGCTTATTTCCTTGCCTATTAAAATCCTAAAACGCAAATCTGTTATGGTTTTATAATTTTAGGGGGAGAATAGGTTTAGGCAGTAATAATAAAAAAAAGAGGAGAAGGAGAGGCAAGCTAATAAAAATAAGTTCGTATGTGTGATATTGATTCAATCTTTAGAATATGATAGTACACAGGAACAAAGCATTTGGGACTTTAAAAATCAAAATTGAAAAAGATGCAAAGCTCAAGTATAAGTCTATGTAGTTTGAGCAATATAAAAGAAAATATGATAGATAAGCTAGCTACTACTAAGGTAACACAAAGAAAGTAGACCTAGAGGTTGCTAGACCACAGATGATATGTCGGTAGATTCAACACATTAGATGACTAGACCTTTTTGGTGATCACAAGATTAAACTAAAAATGTTTGACTAGCTGTGGGTAACACCTTATCCCTGGTTAACACAATCAACAAGATTCCAATAAGGGGTGACGAGCAAAATAAACGCCACAAATATGTGCGTAAGACCAAAGCATGAGCAAAAGCACATAAAAAATGCAAATGCAATCAAACTGATAACCTATTTTGTGGGTGAGATATGTGCAAAAAGAACTAAAATGCTCAAACAAGAAGATAGGTTATGTGCCTCTCTGTTGTGCGGTGGCACTGACCTGAGGATAAGCATAATCTATATATTCTAGAACTCATTGTTGTTTGCCGCCTCTCTGTTGTGCGGTGGCATTGACTTGAGGATTGGCTTCTCTTTGAAAGTTCTAAGAATAGTCTCTTCTTGAACACTACCCTGAGACCGCTCAAAAATCTCCTGAGGAATGTTGATTACCATATAAGTGTGGGATCCACAAATGCTTGTTGAAATAAACAAACCTTAAACTATCACCAATCTGTGTTGAAAGTCTGTGTATGGATTTAAGAGGACAAGTATACTGACCATCATTGTGGCTAAAATTCTTGAAAGTTCAAATCAGTGTGGGGACCTAAGAGTACTAGCATGATTTCCTAAATTTGCTAAATGACTACAGATGAAAAACAAGAATAGAGCATCAAAGTTTTTTGTCTAACGTGTCCTAAATAATTTGAGTATCATGTATGATTCCAAATTGAATTGGTCCATGTATGGTTGAAATGATTGAAGCAGCTCTCTCAGCAAAATTATGTTAACCCTCACAAAACACAAAACATGTCTTAGTTTTTTTAAGTTTTAGTATTATTTCTTTTATTTCTGTACAAAGTCAGTTTATTTCAATTGTTGAGTATCGGACTATGTCATGGAAGTTGATAAGGGACCTTATCATCTAAAAGGTCACGTCTGAGGTGACCACACGTGTTTTCAAATAAAAATAGGTCACGTCTGAGGTGACAAAATGTTTAAAAGGATCACGTCTGAGGTGATCAAAGGTTTTTCAAGGTAAAATGATCATGTCTGAGATGATCAAATGCTCATAAGTTAAAACAAGTGTAAAATGTAAAATGGTCTTAAAGTCAAAAACCATGAGTATGACTCATTCGCACGACTGAACCATGAGCATGGACTAGTCGTACGATTGAAGGATACGAATGTGCCCAATCGCACGATTAACCCACACGTATGGAACATACATGCGATTGGACCATCAATACGACTCAAATCACATGATTGGTCACCTAAAATGGGCGAACCGCATGAATAAAGGTGACCGAATGACACAGTTGCACGACTAACCTCTAGTCGCACGACTGAAGGTGACCGACTGTGCCAGTCGCACGAACAACTTGTGTGACTGGGCTCAGTCACACGACTGAAGGGAACCCTAGTATAAACAAAGGGGTATTCGGTCGCAGTCACTCATCACCCTAAAATCGCCCTAAGTCGCACGACACGTCGTTACCCTGCCAAAATTTCGTTTGAGCCTACAATATCACTAATTCTTGTGTGCTGACGTTTTCCACTGACTTTACAGGTATAATGCGGCTCGGTACAATCATATTTCATTCAAATTGACTCCAAATTGACAATTTCGGCCCAAACCAAGAACCGAGACTTCTTTGACTAATAACCTAATTAATCTAAGCCAACAATTGAAATTAATGTTATTAGGTGTTAAGTATAATAATTAGGAGTCCAATGAACCAAAACACGACGTCTAATCATAAGAATTTATCAAAACTTGAATTTGAATTGAATAGCAGTTTGTCATGCGAATGGACAGGTAGATGAACTTCAGTCGCACGACTGAGTAGTGCGAATGGCTAAACCGCATGACTGGATCATGCGTATGAGTTTAGTCGCCAACCTGATGTACACGAATGAGTTTACATACGTATCAACTCAGTCGCATGACAAGTCGTACGTATGAATTAATTCGCACGACTAGATCTCAGTCGCACTACTCATTCGCACGACTAGAACTCAGTCGCATAATCTCGTTCGCATGACAGAACTGAAAGAATTTCAAGTCTAAGTGATTCAAGATATCATTTCTCAACGGATACTAACGTTTATATTCATTGTGTAACAGATGACGAGTTGGTGGACTATGAGCACTAAGCACAATATTTGTGCTCATCTGGACCTGACTTCCAAGAATGCTTTAGACTTTTCTGGCATTATCTCATTCCTGAGGAGATCGAGGATCTCTCATGCCATATTTACTCCATGTACTCCATATCGCTCTATTCAGTAGGCCTTCTGGGAAGGCACAGTTGTCGATAGATCCTCAGAGCCTCATCGCATCAGGAGTTCTATTTTTGAAGAGGCCATTGAGATCATTGAGGATGATCTTAGGACGGTGTTGCAGTTTGGGGACGATGCTGACTATCCCACTAGACTACTGTTCGAGGATGTTTCTTGAGAGCTAAGTACTCTAGGGACATCAATGCAAGAGTGCTCAACAAGAGCAACCTGGGTCCCTAGTTCAAGTACCTAGCACATGTGCTACTGAAGTGCATAGCATCTCGGAAGGGAGGATTTGATGAGCTGTCAGATCAGATCCAGAACGCGTATGCAGCATTGGTGCTGAACCATCTGTTCAGCTTTTCCAAGATGATCTTCACCTACTTGGTGGAGAACATTGAGGGGAAAGGGAAGGAGGGCTTTTGCATGTACCCTCGATTCATGCAGCTGATTATTGACCAGAAGCTCCCTTCCTTGCCAAAGGAGAAGGAGGATGTTGTGATCCTCGGGGTGATGGATGACACTACTTTGGGTCGTATGAAGGTCTATAGGGGGAAGCAGGTTAAGCCCCCTGTGAGGAGATTGTTCTGGCATCTGGCCCGGGAGGATAACGTGGCGCCGGCTAGGCGTAAATGGCGTCACGTTGACAGTGACTCTGAGGTAGAGCAGCTACAGCTTCCAAAGGATGACTCCGATGATGATGATAGCAGGGATGCTGGAGATGTAGGGCCCACTCAATCAGGGGTCCCACTGCTGATATAACATCTCCAGCATCTGCCCCCACTGGAGATGGAGATGGAGCTGAGACTGCTGAATTCCACCAGGATTTCATACCTGGTGCGGAGGAGTCAGATGAGGAGCCGTTGACTCGGACTGTGGGCAGTAAAGTTGTTGCCACAGAACGAGGGCTCCGAGCGGTTGGTGAACGCCCCGGCGGTCGGGAGAGGCTGACACTGATCCAACATATGCTCCCGATCAGCCAAGCCATGTTCTAGGGGAGCATCCTCCTTGACAGGATCGAGGAAGAAGAGGATGGCTCAGCCCCATGGCATGAAGAAGAAGAAGAGACGACTCACCTTCATCACTACCACCAACACCACCACTTCTACCACCACTACTCCACCCACTACCACCATCACAGCTACCACCACTACCATACCACCCACTATCACTACCACACCTCCACACCTCCACCCTTCACTACTACAGCCACACCTTTACCAGTTATTCCACCCTCAATCTACATCACAGCCACCACCACCACCACTAGCCACCATGCTATACCACAATCATCCCCTCCTACACATCAGGATCACCTCTGCCTCCTAGTGGGGTAGAGAAACAGCTCTCAGCACTTAACCGTATGGTGCTGAGGCTGTTGGCGGCAGATGAAGAGAAGACTACTCAACTGCGACAGCAAGTAGACCTTACTGCTGCCCAAGCTCTTCAGATATCTCAGCAGGCACAACAGATGGATGCTCAACATGTAGAGATGTCCCAACTTCGGGAGCAGCATGTCCTATCAACGAAAATGATTGAGGAGTTGGAGACCACTAACAAGACCATCATGCTATGTCTAAAGGGATCCAAGGAAGAGCCTCGTAAGTCAAGGAAGGGATGGGGATGATAGTGATGATGAGAGTGAGGATGAGGATGACAATGGTGATGATGATACTGATGCTGCTGGTGATGCTGGAGATGATGTTGGTGATGATGATGACGATGACAACTCATCTGCTGCGGGTGCCACATCCGCCAGTGAAAGGAGGACTAAAAGAGCACAAGATCAAGGTGCCTCCACATCCGCCCCATCAGAAGGAGAGCCGATGATCCAGGACAAGAGTAATGCTTAGATGTTTTTTTCTTGTTATTTAAAATCATATGTATTTGGATCATGTATCAAATTAACGTAATGAATGTTTATATTTAATGTAAATGTTTCTGTCTTGATTATTAACTAATGACTACTGTGTTGAATGTCTAAATCAAGCAGATCCAAACTTTCAAAGAGATGACTATGATATTGCTCCCCTCCAACAGGTCAAGACTCAACTCATATTGATTCTTGATCTACAGGGTATTGTCAGGAGATCGGTGATGTATACTCCTGATAAAGGAGAAATCATTCACAATCTCACTGATGAGCAACTAGCCAAAATGTTCAAGCTGAATGCTGAAGAGATTGTGAAAGATGCTCCGACTATGCATGTAGAGAGTGACGATGAGCTTCGATATGTTGATGATATTGAGATAGAAGATATCACTGCTCAACACTATCCAGAGTACACTGACAATGAGGGAACTGTCATTCCTAATCTGGGAGACACTCTTATCAGTGACACTTTTGAGACTCTGGACAGGATGGAGCAAGAGTCCGGAAAGGATAAAGATAAGGCCCAAGCCACAGATGCTGAAGTGAACATCAAAAGGCAGAATGGGCAGCATGTTTTGAGGAGATAAGAGCCAACGCAACGCTTCAACGTCAACTGCCTACACCAACTGTATAAGGTCAAGAAACATCAAAAGGTGGCAAGCAGGATCATAGCGTTGGCACATTTTGAGGACCTCAACATTTATGCAGTTAAACTGAGAAGGGAATTGAGTACTTTAGGTTTCCACACAACCTGAAGACTCTTCCAGGTTTTGAGCTTAACTAGTTAGCAAAATTAAAATTGCTATATGCTGACCCTTGTAAGATGTCAGGCTGGTTTGAAGTAGCTCTAAAGAGGGAGTACCACACTAGATGGATCAACGTCAAACCTCAACAACCAATGAGGTACATCAGAAGATCTAAGGTTGATGCCATAACTGGAAAACCAAAAGTAGTGTTGAAGTGGAGTCCACCACGTACAATGTCAAAGATCCCACTACATGAGATGCCACAGGACTTCACTCCACACTTCAAATGGTGGTACTATGATTGGAGAACAGGAGAGGTCGTGATAGTCTTGAATAGGAATGGTACAATGGAAACCATTAGGGTGTTTGACCCGATGTGGCTCACCAACTTCTCAGCAAAAGATGTTTATACATTATACAAGTGGCCACTATTCCACGACTCATAAGATATTATACAAGCTTTGCAGTTCCAGAAAGTGATACGACTCTGCTTGCCTTCGAGATAAATATAGGAGTCATCAAAGAAGCTAAGTACAAAAAGTTTGAGGAAATTATGAAAGATATTAGACAATAGATAGATCTAGGTCCAAGGGGGAGTTTGTTGATACATATATGTATCTAGATTCTGATCTCAATGTAATATGTCTTGAATGTCTTACACTTATGTAATGCTTGGGTACTTAATGAAATCAGAATATTTGTTTGTGATTTGTCTTGTTTAATATTTCATTAATGAGTTGTTTAACGCATATTGACTTGATTATATAGGTTTGTGATTGTTTGAATTGACATACATAATGTTATAATAATGATACATTCAAACTTGGTTAAGTGAAGTTCTCATGCGTCCGAATGGTCATGCGACTGAGTGTCCATGCGCCTAAATAGTCCATACGCCTGAACAACTTCATGCGACTGACTCAGTCGCACGACTGAACACTCAGTCGTGCGAATGGATCAACCGCATGGCTCAATCGCACAAATGAACCATGCCAATGGTTCAGTCGCACGAATGAGCAACCCTAACCTATAAATACCACCAAATTCGTGGAAAAACGTAAGCATTCAATCCACTTCGACTCTAGACGTACCCTAGCCGTCCAGAAGCCTCTAAGTTCGTACTCCAAGTTCATAGAACGCTGTAAATCGATTCCTAATCGATTCTTGATGTTAGATTCATATATTATTGTATCTACATGCGTTCTCACTGATTGGATCGCCATTCAAATAGGATTCCGCACTATTTGGTTTGGTTTAACACGTTAATCAGTTAGTGTTTCGTTCAAATACTAGATCCTAACAATCCTAGTGCCACGAAAATGTATCAAGATATGAAGATTATTGGTGGCCGGGTATGAAGCACGATATGGTGGGATATGTGAGTAAGTGCCTTACTTGCTTACAGGTAAAGGTCAAACATCAGAAGCGTATGGGAAGATTCAACTTTGGATATACCGGAATGGAAGTGGGAGCACATCACCATGGATTTCATTACGAAGTTGCCGCGTAATTCGAAAGGGTATGATGCCATATGGGTGATAGTTGACCGTTTGACAAAGAGTGCTCACTTCCTACCGATCCGCGAGACATATTCATCTGAGAGGTTGGAAGATCTATTCATCAAGGAAATTGAACCCATCATGGTGTGCCAGTGTCTATTGTGTCTGATCGTGACACCCGGTTTACATCTAAATTTTGGAAGAAATTCCACGACGCCATGGGGACGAGGTTACATATTAGCACGGCTTATCATCCCCAAACTGATGGTCAATCAGAAAGGACCATTCAGACATTAGAAGACATGCTTCGGGCATGTGTGATTGATTTTGGGGGAAGTTGGATGACCACCTACCATTAGCCGAATTCTCCTACAACAACAGCTATCATGCTAGCATTATGAGATGCTATACAGTAGGAGATGCATAACACCCGTTTGTTGGGGTGATATTGGTCAGAAGGAATTGGGGAGCGTTAAGGTAATCAAGGCTACGACTGAGAAGCTTGAGAAGATTAAAGCCTTCATGAAGGCAGCCAAAGATAGACAGAAGTCGCATGCTAATAAACGATGCAGACCGATTGAGTTCCAGGTGGGTGGCCAGGTTATGTTGAAGGTCTCACCTTGGAAGGGTATTATCCAATTCAGGAAGCGGGGCAAGTTGAGCCCAAGGTATATAGGCCCTTTCCGAATCATTGCTCGAGTAGGAGAGGTAGCCTATAGATTGGAGTTACCAGATGAGTTAAGTGGAATTCACCCGACATCCCATGTATCTCATCTGAGAAAGTGGTTAGCTGATGAAGACATGATTTTTCCACTGGAGGATATCAAAGTAGACGAAAGACTCAATTATGTAGAGCAACCAGTGGCAATCATCGATAGAAAAGAGAAGAGGCTGCGAAATAAAGTGGTTCCTCTTATGCGTGTATAGTGAAAGCACAGGAAGGGATCTGAATCTACATGGGAGACTGAGGAGGAGATGAGGCAGCATTACCCTCATCTGTTTGAGGAATAACAGGTTTCGAGGACTTGTAACACCCGATTATTCTTTTAAAAGAAAGATAAGAAATGAAGAATAAAAGTAAGAATGCAATTTAACCCAAGATGAGGGGTTAAAAGTGTCAAAAGTACAAAAAGTTGATGTAAAGGTGGGCATGCCGCCCACCCTCACTTCACATCACCTTTTTCATTCGGTTTGAGAGGGAGAGAGAGCATAAAACTCTTGGGTTGAAGGAGAACAAAAGAAGAGGTTGAATTCAAGGTAAGAATTCGAAGTTTTTAAGTGTTTGTGATGGGTTTTGTCTCGGTTATGTGCTTATGTGCTTGTGTGTGTTCGTGTGTGTGTGTTTGGTGGGTTTCTAGGTGTTGAACTCATTTGCATACGGGTTAGAAGGAAGATACACCCAAAGTTGCATCAGGTGAGTTTCTAGACCCTGGTTTTACTTGTTTTAAACTCTACGGGGCTGAAAATGTATTAAAACGGTTTTTACTATGATTATGTATGTATGCCCGTATGTATTATGCATGTTTGATGATGTTCCTTAGGTGTTATTAAGTTGTTCATGCTTAGAATAGCCTGGGTAAGCTTAGAACAAATAGGCTTGATGTTTAGGTTAAAAATATCCTAGAAACATGTTGAGTAGAGGTTCATGCGCCTAAATAAGACTCATGCTCCTGAAAATGCCTTAGAAATGTTTAAGTGTAACTCATGCGCCTGAACAGTACCCTCATGCGCCTAGAATATTAGTCGGATGACTAAGTTTAGGGTCATGCACCCCAATAGTGTCCATGCGTCTGAATAGCCCATGCGCCTAAGTATGCCCAGCCGCCCAAACCCCATGCGCCTAAGTGTCCATGCGTCCGAATGGACCATATGCCCGAATAGTATCCATGCGCCTGAATAGCTCATGAGCCCAAGTGTTGAAACGGTTAAGTATTAGCTGATGCGCCTGCATAGTGATGAAACGCCCAAACAGGGATCATGCGCCCAAATAGTATTGGTGCGCCTAAACACTTAGAATTTATTACGAAAATTTTGGGAGTCTATGCTATTAAGGTTTTGACTGAGGTTTGACGATGGCTTATTAATGCTTGGTTTCATGCATGATTATAATTATTTTATGATTGTTCCATATAATTTTATTGTTACTATTAGTGCATGACTTTATGTGGTGTGTTTATTATCGTAACGTAAAGTTTTACCAATAATAAAGCGAAAGAGCAATGAAGAAGAGAAGTGAAACTTAAATAAAATGTTAACAAGTCTTGCAAGCACATAGGAGGTGCATGACCATGTTGTCGTTAGCTCAACTATGATGCGGGTTAGCTACCCTATTATGCACACGGGGCCAGTCAATTGAGATTGGCAGACCTTTGTAGCGTACCCTAAGTGACTGGGCCAGCCTTGTATACAGTATTTAGAGCCATTGTGGGAACAAAGGGCCTAGCACTATTTCCCCTGCGTATATAGTTTAGGGTATTGCTCATTGGTCCACATAGACAGTGAAAGATAAAGATAAAAGAGTACAGAATAAACAAGGCATATAGTAAAGAGAAAAAGCATTATCTGATTGTATAGTTAATGCGCGCTCACGTATAAAGAGATGAAATTTCACTAGAAAAGAGTATTTTCATATATATACCTTACACAAAGTATTTTATTACTTTTAAAACTAGAACTCACTCAGCAACGCTGACTTTTATACATTCTCAGTTGGCAGGTAAGCATTGCTGAGGATGGCACGAGGGTGAAGCTACTCGGCAGAAAAAGACTGACATCCATTCATACTTGTTATTGCTATTGTTTTGTAATGTAATTAAACAATTCTTTTGTATTCGATTAAACAATAGTGTATTGCTCAACAACAGTGTTTTTAATGAAATGAAATGAATGGCTTTTGTTAAAATAATTACGTTGCTTAAGCTTGTAAATTTATAATGTTTAATGGATTTAATGCTGTGAATGACTAACTGTGAGGTCTCCGGGAACGGGGCCTTACAGGTCTACAGGTATTTTTCAAGAAGAACTATTCTAAGAGCTTTCAAGGAGATGCCAAGCCTCAGGTCAGTGCCATCGCATAGCAAAGAGGCGCAAACAACAATGAATTTTTAGAATATTTAGGTTATGCTTATCCTCAGGTGAGTGCCACCGCACAGCAGAGAGGCACACAACCTATCTTCTTGTTTGAGCAATTATTTTCTTTTAGCCCATATCGCACCAACAACATAAGTTATTAGCTTGATTGCGTTTTGCATTTTTCATGTGCTTTGCTCATATTTTATGGTCGTCCTCACACATATGTGGCGTTTATTTTGCTCTTCACCCCTTATTGGAACAGTGTTGATTGTGTTAACCAGGGATAAGATGGGAACCCACAGCCAGTTGAACAACTTAGTTTGAGCTTGAAACAACTAATGAGGTCTACTTGTCTATTGTGTTGAATCTACTGACACATCATATAGTGAACTAGCAACCACTAGGTCTACTTTCTCTATGTTACCTTGGTAGCCTACTAGTTTTACTATCATTTTTCCTTTTATTTTGCTTAGACTTTTCAGACTTAAACTTTGACTTTTGCATCTTAGTTAGTTAAACTTTTTGAAGTCCCAAATAATCTGTTCCCTGTGTACTATAATTTTCCAAATACATTAGATCAGTATCACAGATTTGATTTCTTTCCTTTTAGCTAATCTGTCCTCCTCCCTCGTTTTTTTAAGTAATTAAATAAAACGACGAATTTAATACTAATCTAACCTATTCTCCCCCTAAAATTCTAAAACCGAAAATATTTTTTTGAGTTTTTGGATTTATAGAAACAGGATAATAAAATAAGAAAAATAAAATAAAATAAAAGAAAATAAAAAAACAAAAATTGTCGGACTAAGCATTTTCATCCTCTGTGATCACATCACTTTTTTCACGTCATTAACCTCTAATAGATATAAAAATCTTGGTTTATCAAATGCTTTTGTGTAGAGGTCGGTGCGTTGAAAATCCGTATTTATTTTAACGACATCGATTAAATGCTTTTCAAAACAATCATGTATAAAGTGATACTTAATTCCGATGTGTTTAGTTTTAGGATGTTGGACTGGATTTTTTGTTACGCCTATAGCAGTAGAATTATCAACATAGATAGGAGTGTTAGAGAATTGCAAACCGTAGTCCCGTATTTGCTGTTGAATCCAAATGATCTACGAACAGCAACTTGCAGCAGCAACATATTCAACTTCACAAGTTGACAGAACAACCAATGTCTGCTTCTTACACTGCCAGGTGACTAATCTTCTCCCAAAAATTGACATCCTGCAGACGTTGACTTGTAGTTCATTTTGCAACCGCCGTAATACGGTCATTATATGCCGTAAGCTCAAAATCATGTCATGAGGATACTACAACCCGAGTGTTGGAGTATCCTTTAGATAATGGAAAATCCTTTTAACTCCTATGAGATGGTTGACTTTTGGTTTCGCCTGATATCTGGAGCAGAGACACGTTGCGTACATGATATCAGGTCATGAGGCAGTGAGGTACATGAGGGATCCGATCATTCCTCGGCACATGGTGGCATCCACCAGATCACCATTTTCGTCAGGTGCCACGTCATGGTTTGTAGCAAGTGGAGTCCCAGCTGCTGAAGCATTCTCCATATCAAACCAACTGAGGATATCATCTACATACTTGGTCTGATGTAGAAATATTCCCTGTAGTGTCTGATCCACCTATAACCCGAGAAAGAACTTCATCTCTTCTATGACACTCATCTCAAATTCAGCTTTCATTACTGCTTCAAATTCTTTACATAATTCTTCGTTTTTGAAACCAAAGATTATGTCATCAACATAAATCTGTACTAGAAGTAAGTCACCATCTTTTTCTTTGATGAACAGTGTACAATCAATCACTCCTATACGAAAGCCGTGTTTCATAAGATGAGTCGAGAGCTTTTCATACTATGCTCTTAGGGCTTGGTGGAGCCCACAGAGAGCCTTATCTAGCTTGTAAACTCTGTCCTGATGATATGGATCCTCAAATCCTTTGGGTTGACTGACATACACTGTCTCCCAGATTTCACCATGAAGGAATGCACTCTTCACATCTAGTTGATAAACTTTAATCTTCATATAAGATGCATAGGCTAGGAAGATACGGATTGCTTCCATTCTCGCCACAGGTGCAAACACTTCATTGTAATCAATGCCTTCGACTTGTTGAAATCCTTGAACTACAAGTCGAGCCTTGTTTTTTATTATGACCCCTTGGTCATCTTTCTTGCATTTCAAGACCCATTTAGTGTCAATGACCTTAGCACCATTTGGTCTATCCACCAGTGTCCATACTCCTAACTTCTTGAATTGAAGAAGTTCTTCTTGTATGGCACTCACCCATGCCTCATCGTTTAAGGCCTCACTTACATATTTTGGCTCAAATTGGGACACAAAACATCGATAAGCACCGTCATGAAGATAGCCTTTTTTCATGATTGAGGCATAATCATCTGAGTATAGCTGACTTCTTGTCTGAACTCCTGATTGTACATCCCCTATGACATTGTCCAAAGGGTGATATACATTAAGTTGAGATCCGGGAATGGTGGGAACGACCACTTCCTGATCTAGATTTTGAATGTCTGGTTCAGTATCTGTAGCCGATGGAGTGCGAGGTTCCGAAGTGTTAGAGGCATCAACATCTGATACTTGTGTACTTTCAGTAGCAGGAACCTGTTCCTCCTAATCGACCTGATCATTCTCCACTTCTTCATCGTCAGAGGAAGAGTCACTTACCTCCAGTACTCTCCTTGAATGGCTAGAAGACTCACCTTGTGAACCTGATGTTGTCGAGTCTAGTGACGGTGTGTTTAAGACATCATACATCATTTTGGTTGATAACTCATCATCAGAAGGGGAGAGAAGGATGTTGAAGGACTTAAAGAATCCATCATAATCGAAGAAGAATGTGGGTCCTTTTCTAGCAGGGGGATGGTGTATCTCTGAACGTCAACGTTGCACTACACTTCTACTTGACCCGTTGAGTTGTTGTAAACTCTCTTATTTGGTATGTTGTATCCAAGAAAAATTCCTTCTTCGGCCTCTTCACTAAACTTCCCTGACTAATTTTTCTTTAGCAGCGTACATGGTGCGCCAAACGGTTCGAGGTTCTCTAGATTAGGTTTACGATGTTAGAGCAACTCGTAACACGTTTTACCATGACATTTGACCACTAGGACTCGATTTAGGGAATAACATGCATTGGTAACTGCCTCATTTCAAAATTGGATGGACAGTTTCGAGTCTGCTAGCATAGTTCGTGTTGTCTCTATCAAGCTTCAATTCTTTCTCTCAGCAACTCCATTCATTTGAGGGGTGTAGGAAGATGTGAACTGGTGTACAATTCCTTTCTCTTTGCAGAATGCCTCCATCCACTGGTTCTTGAACTCGGTACCGTTATCCGAATGGATTTGCCTTACCTTCAACTTGTAGAGTGACTCCAATGTAGTTACCAGCTCGTTGAATGATTCAAATGTCTCTGATTTAGATTTCAGAAACATTACCCAAGAAATCTTGAGTAATCATCCATGACTACATAGCTGTACAAATCGCCAGCAATGCTCTTTGTACTGACTGGGCCAAACAGATCCATGTGAAGAAGCTCCAGAGGCAGGTCAATTGAATAAACTTTCTTTTCCTTGTGAGACTTCTTTGTCTATTTCCCTTTCTTACATGCCACACAGAAATCCGGTAGTTGGAAGTTCTTAACATTTACCCCAGGCACTAGATCATTCTAGGTCAAGTGATTCATCTTCCGTGGATTAATGTGTCCCATTCTCTTATGCCAGTAGATGGAATCTCTCTCTATTGCCTTTGACAAGAAGCATTGAACTTGATAATCGGTTGTGGAGACCTTTGATAGATCCAAGACATATAAGTCATTATATCTTGAAGCTGACATTAGTATTTGGTCTTCTGGGATAATGTAATCCTTCTTTAACACATAGCACTTCTTGTTGTCAAAAACAACCTTGAATCCTTTGTCACAGATCTAGGATACTGAAAGCAAGTTATTTTGTAGTTGTTGAACGTAGTTGACTTTATCAAACTTGACTTTCTGGTTTCCCACTTCGCCTTGAGCGGTGATGTATCCTCCTTTATTTCCAGTAAACGAGACGTGTCCCCCTTTAATTTGTTTGACATTTGTAATGAGAGACAGGTTCCTGATCATGTGCCTAGACGCCCCACTATTAACAATCCAGGTGTTTGTGATAGCACTGTAACGGACACCCTGCACATTCAGAGAAATTATTAGTTTAGGCTTGGGTGACCCAGAGGAATCACACATCATGAACTCAACCCACTGTCCATTTGAGGGTGAGGGCATATCATTCTTCTTAGTGTTCCCATTATCAGACACTGGACTTGACTTTTCTTTCCATAACCCAGTTTTGTGTAAGATCTGTTTGTGATAAATAGACGACTGGCTTACGGTTTGAACTTTAGGTTCATTACTTCTTTTTGGTGGAGTAATAGAACTCCTTTTCAAAGAAATTTGTTTAGTATCATAAAGATCAATTTTTTTCTTGGCGTCTGATAATAAGGACAGTTAGAAGCGATGTGTCCTCTCTTTCCGCAATTGTAGCATGATCTACCTTCTACATGTTGGGAAAATTGTCTCTGTAGGGAAGTGTGTGATACAAGTGTGACTTTAGTCTGGTTGGGTTTGGACACTTCTTGTTTAGATGTATTTACTTCTTTAACAAAATTCATTGTTTGAACGTTTTTAACATCTTTAACCTTTTGTTTACTTGGACTGTGACGTGGAGCACGTGGTTGGTTAACTGGTTTGGTCATTTTGGGTTCAGAAATAGACATGTTTGAACCTGACTTTACATTAACCTTTTCAAATTGTTCTTCCAAATTACAATTGGCATCTTACCTTTAGATTTTAAAGTAGCCTCCTTTTGTTTAGTGACAGATTCCACCGGTTTATTTGTGGAATCTAGATCACTAACTAGAGGAGTGGACACCACATGATCCTTGATTGGATTGTTATTTACTGGTCTACATTTAGCATTTAACAAGATCTCATGTGGTGGTGGAACCACTTTGTAACCCAACCCCTCCCCGTTGTTTCCTTCTTTCACTAAGTGTTGAACTATGTGAGAAGAACTGGCCCAACTGTGCAGTTTTTGTTTTAATGAGTTGACTTTGACTTCCAAAGCTGCCTTTTCTTTCTTAGTTTCTCCCAGGGAGTTTAAGTAGAACTTTATGCCATTGGCTTGATTAAAAGGCAACAACTTTGGTTTCCCTTAATTGTTTATTTAAAAGTTCTATTTTCTCTTTATAATTGTGCTCATTTTGTTTTAAAATCCGATTAGCTTCTGTGTACAGTTGTAAGTCATTTACTAAGCTATTATTGTGGTCTAATAACCTAGAAAATTTTAAATGTATGCTTTCTCTAAATTTGTTACATTCATTACAAGCATGATTTTCAAAGAGTTGATCTTTGGTACTTACCTATGAATATTCGGTTGAAATCCGCCATCAAAGCAGAGTTTGCTTGTTCGGGTGCTGGTGATTCTGAACATGTCGTTCTGAGTTCTTCTTTAGTCAGGTGGTCGACCACATTCGCAGTATATTCGTTATCTGACATCACTAGTTCAACTTCTATTTCACCTTCACTTGCACAGTCATCATCTAAACCCTCGACATTGGCAATGTTTGATTCACATTCATGTTTGAAGTGCCCCTTTTCTCCACAGTTAAAACAGGTAACTTTGGTATTGTCGAAACCAAAAGTAGTGTCTTTTGTGGCTATCAAGTTCTGTCCATTCTTCTTTACAAACTTTTTTGCTCTTCGGACAGCACTCGCCAAAGCCCACATAATATCCATTCTCTCTAGTTCATTCTCGTCAACCTGTTCGTAGTCTTCATCGGCCAGATGGAAATTACCAATTTTCCCTGCAACTAGACCATCATAAGAATGAACAATTGCTGCTAGAAGATCCATATGCTCCTTTGCAACCTCCACAGTAATATTTCTGAGATTCTCAATCTTCAACTTAGTAGCATTTGCTTCAAGTGCAATATATTGGGTACTAGATGACCCTGACGTTTCAGAACCTGAAGCTGTGGTTTGAGAAGGAGCGGTTGAACTAGACACAAACGCTGTTTGAAGAGGTGCTCCTGAACTGGTAGAAGTGGAAGAGGAGTTATAAAGTAAAGGATTCTGGTCATAGGATCCCTTCTGTGACCTATACTTCATCCTTAGTTCCTCCTCCCTCAATTTCAGGATAAAGTCATTTATGTCTAATTTTGTCAGTATATTGTTCTATCTCAAGTTAGACACAAACGAGTCCCACTTCTCTGGCAAACCATCAGCAAAGCTTGATACTTTGTCTTCCATTGACGTTGTGACCCCATGAGTGTGCAGCTCACTTATTAGATGATAGAACCTGTCTATGATATCATCCAAGCTTTCTTTCCCCATTGAAGAGAAGTTATCAAACTCCTTCTTCAAATCCTTTGCTTTTAGAGCTTTCAACATTGCATTCCCATCGTATCATTTCTCTAAAGTTTCCCATAACTTCTTTGCCTGTTTGTTCTTAGAAAACTGATGGAATATGTCTTTTGGTATTGACTGAGTCAACAGGGCATACACCTTCTTTTCTGTATTATACTTTGCTTTTTGGCTGTCAGTCATACCTCCCAAGGTTAATTTAACACCATCAGCACCAACCGGCATACTATAACCAGTCTCAATGGATTCCTAAAGGTTGGGATCAACTCCATTAAGATAGATCTCGAATCGCTGCTTCCATTGTGGGTAATCATCTAACGTTATCAGTTTAGGTGGTTTGTTGTGATTCCCAATCTCATTTTCCAGAAGCAAAAGGTTCTAGATCCGTGAGTCTCTACCAACAGTAAACGCGGAGAATTGATCTTCCATCTCTTTAACTTTGAACTTCAGAACTCAACTGACTTACTTGTGCGAATGGAACAGGTGCGAATGGAACAGGTGCGAATGAGTCAATCGTGCGATTGGACTAATGCGGATGGTCAATGCGTATGACTCAGTCATGCGTATGAAGGGTGCGAATGAATTCAATCATGCGATTGTATTCAGTCGTGCGTATGGAGTGTGCGATTAGAGACAGACGAATGAAGATGTTCAGTCGTACGAATGGATGAGCGACTGAGTTCAATCGTGCGTATGAGAGGTGCGATTGAGTTCAATCGTGCGATGGAGCCAATCGTGTGACTGAAGGCTGTTGTTTTTGAAAATTCGAAGGTTTTTGACACTTTGACACAAAAACATGATTTTTCAAGAACCCTAATATGCCGTATGCAGAAAAACATAAACTTTTAGACCTGGAGACGTCGAAAACACTGTTTTATCAAAAAAAGGTGACTCTTTTGAATGAAAAACGTGATTTTTACACTGAAACTAATCGAATCACACGCAAAATCAAGAGCCAAAGCTCTAATACCACTTGTTAGGGCTGTGTACGTACAGAGTACTAACTGATAATGCGTCAAACCAGATCAATAGTGCGGAATCCTATTTGATTGGCGATCTAATCAGTGAGAATGTAGTTCAGATCAATCTAACGATTAAAGAAACGTTATGAACGATTAGAACAAGATCAACTGCGAACTATGAAGTTGGAACAAGTTCTCTGGAGTCTCCGGACGGTTAGGGTACGAATATGAGTCAAAATTCTTGAAGTGTTACATTTTTCCTCGAATTGGTGGTATTTATAGGTTAGGGTTTGTCAATCGTACGACTGAACCATTAGCATGGTTCAGTCGTGCGACTGAATCATGCAATTGATCCATACGCATGACTGAAGGTTCAGTCGTGCGGCTGAGCCAATCCAATCTTATGTCATAATCGTACGACTGATCCAGTCTCCTGGTTCAGTCGTGCGACTAGTCCATTAGCATGAAGTATTCATACGTATGGTCCATTATCCATTCGCATGAAGACTTCATACGATTAAGTTTGAACGCGTTTCTCAATCATTATTGACTAAGAACTATGTATAATAACCTCAAACCTATATAGTTAGTTCAATATGCTTTATTACACAACAAACAATGAAACATTAAACATTATAAGGATCAATCACATATTGTATTTCATTCAACTCATTCATTACATATATGTAAGACATGATAGACATTTTACATTAAACTTCTAAACTAGGTACATATGTATCAACACCCATCACATCACTTTTGTCACCATCCAAATATATGATTAACTCAAAACATGAAATAAAACCACATGATTAAACCAATTGTGTAACTTAGTTAATCCATTTTGTAAAAATAAAGATCCCTTTCATAAAATTAAGGTAGTGTGATTAACCAATAAAACACAAAAATCTATTAGAGAAAAATAACATATCATAAAATTATAAGAACATATGTATCCCATATCATGAAATTTATAAAAAAACCCAAAAGAAGTTTGAATATTTATTCAAGGTTTACAATACCCTTATGCATATACATATACATATATATATACACACACACACATATATATATATACACATATATATACATATATATATACACATATATATACATATATATATACACATATATACATATATATATACACATATATATACATATATATATACATATATATATATATACATTGAGAGATATATAAAGAGAGAAAGATGGGATCTTGACCAGAAGTGATATCATCCAAACTCATATGATTGTAAGAAATTATGCAAGAAATTGCTTGATAACTGAAAGTCACCACCCTAATCTATCGTCTCTTCCATCGCCTCTATTGTTATCGATAACATCCAAACCCATATCAAATCCTCCACTATTTATGAGAATATGTAAAGTTCTTTTATGTTTTTGATGATAATCATAAGTGTGTTGCGACAATGGATGGGGGTCTCATTGGTCAGCTAATTGCTAGAGTTGAGGATAAGGTGAAGTTTACGAAGGGTGAGGGTTAGATAGTGAGAAAAAGTTATAATGTCTTTGCGAATGACTTTATTTTCATCACTTTCTTCTTATAGGACTTGAACCTTTAATTATAGGATAAAAACACATTAATACTATTAGACTACAAGTTATTTGGTAAAGTTGTGTAAAAGTTATAACTTTTAGGTATTTACCCAAATAGTTCCTGCTATAATAATTTTATGATAAGCCATAAATACAGCTTTTTAAATAATATTTAGTTATTTTATCTAAACATAACGAAAAAAAGTAACATTCGTGTTAATATTAAAACTTATTACAATATTAAAAACATAAAACTTATTACCTTTTTTTACTTAATACCAAAATTATCTAAACCAAATTGATCAATTGTATAATTAATTCAAGACTAAATTTACATGAATGTTCTCTCAGATTTGCTCAAATTTCATATTTTTTTCTCTAAGAATAAAAAAATACATGTTAGTCCCTAGGTCAAATGACCGTAAAATAATTATGTTAAGTAGGGGTAAACTTACATTTTTAGCATATCTATTAGAAGAAGAAAAGATAAAAGACAAACTCTTTTAAGATAATCATATCACTTTCGATAACCACTCCCTCAATTTTCTTCACTCCATGACCACCTCTACAACCACCACCAACCACCTAACCGGTCAACGACATCTAGCCTTAAAGGTGAGTACCATCAGGAAAAACAATACAGTTAGACCATGTACCAGATCATTAACATCTAGCAACCACATTCCACATCTATCATCAGCTTCTTCACGCCTCCCATACACTCTTACCCTATGCAACACAAATTCACCATTCACACCATGTAGGTTTTGATAGCACGAAAGATCATGGACCAAGCTCAATGAAGTGGAGTTTTCAATTAATGTATGAAGATTGTGAAGGTGTTGGGAAGTGGTTTTAAAATGACAAAAGTGGTGGAAGTTTTAAGGTGGTAAGGATGGTTTTCAAACATTACTACTAGTAAACATATAAATTTTAGAGTAAATTACACTTTTTGTCCTTTAAGATTATAACATATTTCAAGTTTCGTTCTTAAACTAAATAAATTATAGTAAACGTCCTTATTATTAAATTTTATAACAGGTTACATAACTTTCTCTTATGGTTTCCACACACATACTCTCTCTTTACTCTTTTCTTTTACTCTCTCCACTCTCTGTCAAAACACACAAGAAATACCCCCATCAACCATCATCACTTGCCACTATCATCATTGGCCACCACCACCACCTGTCGCCATTGTTCTTCCACTATCATTGGCCATCCCCACTTGCCATTGCCGCTCGATCCCCCGCCATGGTGAATTGAAATGAATATGGAGGTTATAGAATGTTAGTAGCCGTCACATCACAGGAACGCATATCTATGGAGGTTGTAGGGTGTCGGTCGTTATGGTGGCAAAGGTGGTTTTGGTAATGTTTTTATGGCGGTAAAGGTGTTTTTGGTAGTGGTTTTATGGTGATAGAGGTGGTTTGGTGGTGGTTTTATGGTGGCAACAATGGTGGTTTTGGTGGTGGTTTAATGGTGGTTGCGATGTTGGTTTTATGGTGGGAGAGGTGGTGGTGATTTAGGGTGGCACTGGTGGTGGTTTTTATGGGGGTAGATCTGGTTTTGACGGTGGCAAAGGTGGTTTTAGTGGTGGTTATATCTGGTTATCGGTTGTTTTGGTGGTGGTTTTATTGTGGCACCAGTGGTTTTGGTTTTAGGTGGTAGTGTTTTATGCAGAGAGAAAGAGAGAGAGAGATAGATAGATAGATAGAGAGAAAGAGAGAGGGAGAGAGAGATAAAGAGAAAGAGAGAGGGAGAGAGAGACAGAGAGAGATGGGGGGAGAGAGAGAGAGAGAGAGAGAGGGAGAGAGAGAGAGTGTGTGTTAAGAGTTAAGAGTGGAGTTAAGTAAGATAGGATGAGATAGTTTATTAATATTCTATTTTTATTACTAGAGACAAAAGGATCAAACTACCCTTATTTACGAGGCATATGACATGACTTAACGAACAAAATTAACGTCCGTTAAAGGAAAGAATGTAAATTGTTACAAAGTTCAATCATAAAAAAACGTTTGCTGTAATTTACTTAGTTTACGGGTGAAATCTGAAATTTTCTATAATCCTAAAGGACGAAAAATATAATTATTTATATACTAATTACTAATTTTATTATGCATTATGGGTTAGATAACATATTTTAAAGGTTGTACTTAATATTAACTTTTTCATTTTAACCTAACACTTTTACATATTTTACAATTTAGGCCAAATATTTTTTTACTTTTAAATCTGGTCCCTATACTTTTTATATTGAAAAATTTTATTTTACGTTTCGGTCTACATTTTGCGAGTTAACACGTCGCATTGTGCATGTGTAGTTCAACATTATTATGCTTACTTTTTCCACATTTAACGGTCCCGTCGTAATGCGCTGGTTTAAGATCGACTTAGTTATTGTTTTATATATTTTACGTTTCGCATAACGGTGATGTGTCTTTGTTCTATGTTTCGGTTTGTGGTCATTAACAGCAATTTATTTTTTATGTTACTTGATATGATTTTACACGCGAGAGCCTTAATACTAGTTTAGTCTAAATTTTAATATTAGAAATTTGTCTAATTTATGATAAGTTATGCTATACATACCACTTGATTACTTGTAATACTCTTTGTTTATTCAAAGATTTTTCTATCGCGGCTTTTGAATCACAATAAAGAAGCCTTTGGTAACCGACCGTGTGTATCACCTTCCCCCAAAATGAGTCTCAATCGACCATTGCTCCCTCCCATCGAACACGATGATCAATCACCATCACCACCATCACAACCATCACCACCACCATCATCAATCGATACAGAAACCTACATGGTCGGTTTCATCATCGCCAACATCGTCGGACTACAATACTACTCCGGTCGCATCAGCGGTCGCGAAATGGTGGGTCTTGTTCGCGAACCCCTGAATCGCTACGACCCCAACGCAATCAAAGTCGTCAACACTCGCACAATTCAAGTGGGTCACATCGAGAAGAAGGTATCGTGCGTTCTTGCCCCCTTAATCGACTCCAATTTGATTCACGTTGAAGCAATCGTCCCCAAAACCCCCAAAACCACTGTTCGGTACAAAATCCCTTGTCATGTTCACGTTTTTGCGAAGATTGATGCGTTTGAAACTGTTAAATCGGCGTTTTTGCTTAATGAGTTGTGTTTGTTGTCTGAAGATAGTCCTTTGTTTAGTACCTCTGAATCTGTTGCTGTGAAAGAGAAGAATAGGGGTGATTTGGATGAAATCTTTAAGCTTGTTGATGAGAATTTGAGTCAGAATGTTGTTAATGGAGTGATTGAACCCCCTAAAGATTTCATTTTGCCTGATTTGTTTGTCCACCAGAAGCAGGGTTTGTATTGGTTGTACCATCGTGAGAATTCGCATGAATTGCCACCATTTTGGGTTGAGAACGATGACGGTTTCTTGAATGTGTTAACTCATTATCAAACCAATGAACGACCCGACCCGTTGTGTGGTGGGATCTTTGCAGATGACATGGGATTAGGTAAAACTCTCACTTTGCTTTCTTTGATCGCGTTGGATAAATGTAAAGTTTTGGATGATGGAAAATGTGAAGTGATAGAAGTGGAAAACGAGCAGTTGGTTATCAATAGTCGTAAGAGATCAAGAAAGGGTAGTAAGAAAGAGAAAACAGAAGAGTTTATGGGTCGGGTTGGGCCGAAAATGACACTGGTTGTTTGTCCACCTTCTGTTTTTTCGACTTGGATAACACAACTGACTGAACACACTAAGCGTGGAAAGCTAAAAGCTTATTTGTACTATGGGGATCGAACACATGATGTTTCTGAGCTTCAAAAGTATGATATAGTACTAACAACTTATAGTATATTAGGTAGTGAATTTGATTCAGCATATGATCCGATAAAAAAGATAGATTGGTGGCGCGTGATATTGGATGAAGCACATATAATTAAGAATCATAAGGCAAAACAAAGTAGTGCTGTAAGTAAGTTGAATGCTAGAAATCGATGGGTTGTTACTGGAACACCGATACAAAATGGATCCATGGACTTATTCTCTCTGATGGCATTTTTAAGATTCCAACCGTTTTCTACTAAAAGCTATTGGGATAGCTTGGTGCAACGGCCTATTGCTCAAGGGAATGCAAACGGGCTCTCAAGGCTACAGGTAAGAATGAGTATATTATTAGAACTGGTTAAAGTTAATTTATGTTTTTGTAGGTGATATGGGGTTCATGTGCATTAAATAACAGGTTAAAACTGGTTGCGCTTAAATAGGTTGCTTCTAGAACGGGTTGGGTCGGACTAAGCTATAAACCTTGTTGTTGTCCCATTTTTTAATCAATAGTTAATCAGTTACTGCATTATATATGTTTACAAAACTAGTTTATTACAATGATACCTAATAGCAAAAAAGATTTACGTGTGTAAGCACAAAAAAATTTGGAGTTGACCCCGTTAGGGATAATCTTTAACCCAAATTGACCCATTCATGTGGATTCTTGTAACTGCCCACGGATATTAACTTTAAGTACATTTTTTTAACACAAAAATGAGTAAATCTATGGCAACTGTTAAACACAACTCATGTTCTAGTTTAGAGGCATCAAAACAGGCGGGTCAGGGGGATGGGTAACAGGTCAAGGTTGATCTGGGTTCAAATAGGGCTGTTTCTAATAATCATTGAAACGGGTGGAGCTAGCCAACAAACATTGTTTTGTCAATATTATTATCAATAGTAGATATGTCAAATACAATTACAAAAACTATGTTGCATCTTACAACAACAATCTACCTTTAAACATAGAATACTTGACAAGGTTGTAAGCTTTAAAAATACACTTTTAAAATTTTCTACCCTTTTGACCCATTTCCCTTTAAGTATACTTTGTATATAGCCCACATTTGACAGTTTAGGGATTAAAATGCTTATAATTAAAAAAGAATCACAAATTGTGAAAGATAAAAGACAAATTCATAAAAAAATTCAATGTTGCATGCATACAGCGCATCTTGTGAATTGCAGCGCAATATTGGTGCATCATGTATATGCATCCGGTATCGCAACATGTGGCGTTGCGCCCGTACATCGAATCAGCTCATTATGCGCGCATTTTAAAACCAAGCCACATTTGACTCTTTATTAGTAAACTAGTTAAACTAGTCTAATTTGTATCATAGGATTTTTGTTCTTGTTCATTTTCATGGCTTCTAAAAATGTAGATTTTAAATGCTTAGGCATTAATGGCAACAATTTCTTTGAGACGAACAAAAGAGAAAGCCCTGATCGGCTTACCTCCTAAAACTATCCATACATGTCATGTGGAGCTTTCTGCAGAGGAGCGAAAATTGTATGATGAGATGGAAATTGAAGCCAAGAATTTTGTTGCAAAATACATTGCTAAAGGAAGTGTGACATCTAATTACTCTACGGTTTTAAGCATCATTTTACGGCTTCGCCAAATATGTACGCATACAGAGTTGGTCCCTCCAGATCTTAGATCATCACTTTTGTCTTACAACTTTGAAGGTACACTCCATCTTTTCTCTCTTGTATATATATTTCCATTTTTGCCAGTTAAATATAACTAGTATTAAGCCCCCCCGCGTTGTGCGGGGGCGTAAAACCATACCAAGTAGCACCATAGGTCACATCACCGTTAGCGACCAGCATCACCGAAAAACTCGTATAGAAAAATGAAAAAAATGAAACCGCTCTTGGAGGAAACTTAACATTAAGGAAACACCACCGTTAGACGAAACATAAAACATATAAAACAATAAGTAGGTTGGTTTTGGACCAGTGTGTTGTGACGGCCGCTAAATAGGAAAAAAATAAGCGTAAAAACGCTTAACCACACGCGCATGCTGCGACGTTTAACTCGCAAATTGTAGACCGAAACGTAAAACATAATTTTTTTACATATACAAATTATAAGGACCAAAGTTAAAAGTAAAAAAAAATATATTTGGGTTAAATTGTAAAATATGTAAAAATATTGGGTTAAAATGAAAAAATTAAAGATAAAAAATGAATAAGACAAAAAATGATACAACTCCTATTGCATGTTGTACAATCTATAATGCATAAGAAAGTTAGTAATTAGTATTATATACTATTGACCGCTTAAATAAATGTTTCCCTATGCATATCATTATTGAAAACAAACTTTTATAAGTAACTGATATAATTTATTTGGGTAAAAATTATACTTCTTGTATTAAAAAAGGTAAATATGATATTATTGAAATATATACGAAAGTAATCGTTTATAAAAGTACTAGAACCAAATGTTCTTGATCACGAGTAGACTCAAAGGCATTAGAGGCAAACATGCTTTCATGTTTATTTAAGATCATCATTTATTTAATTTTAAGGTAGCAATTCGGGTATTACTTGTGGATGAGTCAGTTCAGATGATATATACTTATTGCGTTCAACCCTCTGAACTGTAGTGTTCATTAATCTGGATTATAATTGAAGTATTATAGTTTCTGAAGTCATTTTCAACAGAATAATCTTCTATTTAAAAAATTGGAGGATAAGTGTTTCGGGTCTACCCGTTTGACCCGTGCATTTCCTTACCCGTATGTAAATTTATATGTTGTTCATCTAACTACTATCAGACTATGCTTGTGCTTCATCTCATTATGCTTATATGTTTTAATTGTTCCAAGTTATCGACTAATTGCGTTCTATTTTAATCTCAACTTTTAGATGCATCCAACAAACGGTACTTCTAAAGAAGCTAGCTTTACTCCTACAAGACAGTGAAGACTTAGATTGCCCAATTTGTCTCTCGCCACCGTCCAAAATTATCATCACGTCTTGTGCTCACGTTTTTTGTGAAAACTGCATAATCCGAGCAATAAAAAGCTCCATATCTGTATGCCCACTATGCCGCCACCGATTGACAGAATCCGACCTTTTTTCACCACCACCCGAATATGCACCTGAAGTCGACAAATCCAGTTGTAAACCATCTTCCAAAGCGGCCGCACTTTTAAAACTTCTAGAAGCATCTAGAACCGAAAACCCGTCCATAAAATCCGTTGTGTTCTCTCAGTTCCGTAAACTCTTACTTCTACTTGAAGAACCGATAAAAGAAGCTGGATTCAAGACCTTGCGGTTGGACGGTGCAATGAGTGCAAAAAAGCGAGCAAGTGTGATCGAAGAGTTTGGCGTATCAGGGGCGGGAGGGCCCACGGTTTTGTTAGCGAGCCTTAAAGCTTCAGGTACGGGGATAAACCTGACGGCTGCTTCAAGGGTGTACTTGATGGAGCCGTGGTGGAATCCGGCGGTTGAAGAACAGGCGATGGATCGCGTCCACCGCATCGGGCAAAAGGAGGCGGTTAAAGTGGTGAAAATGATCACTAATGATAGTATTGATGAGAGGATATTAATGTTGCAAGAAAAGAAACAGAAGTTGGCTAAAGAAGCCTTTTGTAAGAAGGGTAAAGATGAGAAAAGAGAGATAGATTTAGCTGATCTTCGTACTTTAATGTCACTATGAGATGCTTTGTTTTTTGCATGTTAATATGTTTTTGCATAGTTTGGTCTTTTAACTAGATAGATTATGAATGGGTTAATTTTATTTCTGTGTTTTATTAAAACGGATTACTAAAGAGATTGGACATTTAGACGCCTTAAAATTATAAATCAACATCCCAAATTTTTGTATGTGTCTTATAGCCCCATACACGTCGTATAGGGTTGCCGTATAGCCCTATAAGAGCGTATAACCTCTCTGATAGCCATTTGAATTTTACCTTATAGTCAATGTCAAAATTTGCTATATGCGTCGTAGGGGAGTATAGAAAGATGGTGCTATACGTTTTTTTAACGTTTTTGACCTGTATGCCGTGTATGGTGCTATACGAAACGTATAGAAGATGCTGATTTATAATATGGGTGTATGTATTCGGAACATTGAGTAGATAATAGCTCGGAGAATATAGACTTAAAAATTCAAGGCTTCGTGACGTAAACATATTTTGTTTAATGGAAATCTTGTCGGTCAAACATTGTATTTTTTATTTTTGTTTTTACTTTGAAATGTTGAAACTTCAAAAACTTTTTTAAATGGAGAAACACACAACTCACACCTTATAATCTTTTAATGGAGAAGAAAATAAAAAAATACTGTTGCTTAATACCGTGTGATAATAACTTATAAACCGAAAGAGAAAATGTATACCAGCAGCCACAATCAATGTTCGGATTGAAATAGTTGGGGGGTCTTTATGTAACAACTGGAAGCTTAAGGGTTTAGTTGTAATTGTTTGTTTCCGTGGTAACGAACTAACGATTGATCTAATAAAAGTTGGATCCAAAGTTGTGAACACTTTTTTTTGCAATCAATGAAACTCCAGGTTGTCAAATGGAGAGGGACTCTAGTTTCAGACATTCCTCGGAACCATACATGCGATCAATTCAAGAAAGGTTTGCTTCTACTCTCATCGAAGATTCTATGGATGTTATTAAGTCTCTCAATCAATCGGATGATTTAGAAGAATACCGTGATAAGTTGATATGTTGCTAAACCGGTAGATATACCTAAATAGTATGTTGTTAGCCTGTTGATTGAAGGATGAAAGGCTGATATTAAGAAAAATGTTTCTTTAGATTGTTTCCACCTAAATTGCTATGGGAGGCACGTTCTTTAGCTAGACTACAAAATCAGACCAACATAACAGTATCCGGTAATTAACCTTCATATAGATCTATTACTAAGCCATTCTAAACCTCAACCATTGGCACTAGTTCCAAACTACCTAAATTCTTATTCATAGAGGCTTAACCCATAATCTAGTTAATCAACAGCTACCAACTAAGCTCAATGGTCATAGCTATTGTACCAGTGACTATTGCAGATGGCAACACACTCTCTTGCTCGAAAGCGAATATGTTAGTCATTTCATTGAGCAACTATATTGTTGTACTTGGGTTCAATGGTTATAAACCCTGAACGACATAGTATGCAACTTTAAATCTTTAACCATGAAATTCACGGTTGATAATAAACCATTCATTCTAAAGGGTACTTCTAGTCAAGGGTTAACTTGTATTCTGTTCAAAAGATGTTTTCCTTACTCCAATCCAAATCTCAAGTTGTTCAATCACATCTTTTTAGCCTGCAATCTAATGGGGGTTCCAACACAATCCAGTTGTTAAGGCTACTCAGTCAAATACATAGATTATTTAACTTTTATCTGAATTCCATAATATATTTGAGGAAGAAGTCTTGATATTTAATACGCCAACATCAGCTCAAAGCTAAGCAATCTAAGTGATGTACATCAGTGGTTACATTATCACCAGTGAAGGTGTTTCCACCGATCCAAAGAAAATTGAAGCTATTTGGAGTTGGCCTCGATCTACTTCTGTTAAACAACTACGGATTTTTTGGTTCTTACCAGATATTATTGTGACAACCGGTAATTTCAGGTCAATACTCAACCCCGACTTAGTCATAATGCATGTTATACATTATTTCACATGAGTTCTAATTATTTAAAATCATTTCATGCATTGTAGAATTTCATATATAGCATTTCATGTATCAGTGATTCTGCGTAATTAGTAAAACATTAAACGTATATTTTGATAATTTTGCCTGTATAGCTTATTTAACACACTAGTTAAAAATGTCGGATTACTAAACAAATATTTAAATGCTAGCGAACCATCAAACCTCAAACATGTGATTTTCCTTATTAAATTAGTTTAAACAAAAGAATCATTTCAGTTGTATTTAACTTATACCTGCTACCAATTTAATATTCCAAATTATATCTTGTTTATCTTAAAAAAGAATAATAACTTAAAAGATAAAATCAACTAGATAGTTCATAAAACAAAATAAAAGTTCCTATCATACCACCATCTTTTTTATCTTTCATATGATATGACAAGAAATAAATCTATATTCATGCATGTTGACTCCTACCCAACAAATAACACTTTCCAGCCCCACCCTTCCCATGAAAGTTTTGATAAACCCATTTTAATCTTGAAGCCCACATGAGTTTTGTTAACTTTGATAAGCCTTATGAACTATTTCATTGACTCCATCACATATTCACATGGCATACACTAAACAATTAAATTGGATGATAATTATCTAAAATTTATTTTTGTACATCTCAAACCTACGTGGCCAACAAGAGAAAACCAAACATATATCCATTATATTTATTTTAATAAAACAATAAGCTTAAAATGAGTTTTAGTCAACTTTAACAAACATACATCCATTGGATTTAGAAAAATAAATATTTATTAGGTGGTCTCAAGTTTAAATAAAAAAACCACATCTAACTCATAGTTTCTTAAAACCTTAAAAGTCCGGTTATGAATCAAATATGGGTAATATTCTCTCTCTCTCTCTCTCTCTACACACACACACACACATATATATATACACACACACACACATACTAAAAGGGTGCCCGGGTAATACGGTGGGGTGTTATTTTTCATTCAGCACGTGCATTTAATATTTTTGTAATAGTTTTATAAAAGTCTATTATGTTTTTCAAAACTAAAATTAAAACACCAAATAATTAGGTTTTGCATGACTACTTGTACATATATATATTAACTTATTGTACCTCACAAAATACAAATTTGTTCAACAAAAAGTTTACACCAAAACATTTAAAAACACAGCTTAAGTTGTAGTCTCAAAACATTTAAAATATGATAGATTAAAAGATATAGTTAAAAACTTAAAACATATCAAGTTTTTTTAGTTTATGGTTAGATAGTATAAAATTTTATGCAAATGTTAGTAAATATAAGGTTATTAGGTAACTAATTGTAAGGGGTAATTTGAAAATAATGTTATAAATATTTTTTACCCTCAAAAGTGATTGCATTTTATGCATTAAATATAATAAGTGTTCTTAATTTTATGATATCTTAAAACCTTTATACTAACCGCTGCCGTAAACAATTAACAAATTTGAATTACTAATAAATTAACTCTACACATATATAGCATTGAGTAATAAATAATTATAAACAACTTTAAATATTTATACCAACTATACACATATAGTAACTTTAAAGTTGAAAGGTACTACCACTGATGCTACCGTAAAATTTTTAACAAATTTGAATTACTAATAAACTAACTGTATATATATATATAGCATTGAGTCTTAATAACTTTAAACAATTTTAAATATTTATACTAACTATACACATATACTAGCTTTATATGTGAAATGTACTACCATTGAGTACTTTACGTAAATATTGATTTTTTAAATTTTGAAATAAATACTCATAACTTTTTTAAAACAATCTATCTCTACTATATATATAAAAAATATGAAATGAATATTTTAAAATATTATAAAATTAATAGCAATTACTTTATTCAATACATAAGATTCAATCACTTTTGAGGGTAAAATAGTATTTATAATATTATTTACATATTACCCCTTATAATTAGTTATATAAGAACATTACACTTATTAACACTTACATAAAATTTTACATTATCTATCCACAAACAAAAAAATATATTTTGTTTAAGATTTCAATTATATCTTTTGATCTATCATATTTAAAAACTTTTAGGACTACAATTGTAACGTGTACTTTTTAAATGTTTTGATGTAAATTTTTTGCTAAACCGATTTATATTGTGTGAGGTACAGTAAGTTAATGCACAAATGTACAAGTAGTCATTCAAAACTCATTTATTTAGTGTTTTAAATTTAACTTAGAAAACATAATAGACTTTTGTAAAAAGATTACAAAAATAACAAAATATTAAAAACACGTACTAGATGTAAAATATCATTTCGTCGTATTACGCGGACACCCTTCTAGTTATAAAGGTATGGATTTTATCAAAATTCTAAATTCTCGGTAAATAGATCCATTTTATCCGAATATAATGGTGATGTTTCTTTTTCTTTTTTCCATTGGATATGATTTAATAAAATAATATTTCTCTCCTTGTTGGTGGCCATTATAAATGTAATAGGATTTAGCTTTTTGAATTATTCTATCAAATGATTCAAATGTGCATATCTTCAAATTATTGTCCATTTTCTAGATACGTATGGTGATCATATCACCTAAATTTTATAAATATATTAAGTTAGGACTCGTATACTACACGAGTTGAATAAATAAAATATTAAATAGTTATTAATAAATATTAATGAATTATAAAACGATCTTTAATATAAGATTTGATTGACATTACGTACAAGTGATAAAAGGATGATATCATTTCTTAAACTTTTGTTTATTTTTTTTTTGTTTTTCTAAAAAAAGTTGTTTTTAACAAATTGTTTCAAAACAAATCATTTTTTAATACATTCTTTACTATAACTTTAAAATTTATATAATTATGTTCCATAAGAATTTTATTTTTTTAAAGCCACAGGTTTTAAAATATATTGTGTTTTTTTAAAGTTTGATATTTTTCTTTAAAAATTTCTTATTTTATAAAAAGATTATTTCTTTACAAATTACATTTGTCGAAAGATCTTTTTTTATTTAATAAAAAATATTTTTAGTTTGAAGAATTTAAATAATATTATTTTTAATTAATGAAATATTTATTAGAAGAGAAAAAAAGAAAAATAAAATTTAGGGGCTCCACATTTGTGACAAGTGGCATATAAAACATTCTTTTATTAAAATAGATAGATTTATTTATCAAGTATATTTTTCGGAAATATCTTATAGAATAGTAACCCAATTTTTTAGTATATACTAAAGTCACTCATATTGATTTTAAATAATAAAATACTCAAGTTTTAATATCATTGTATTATTGTGAAACTTAAATGTGAATGTTCTAATTTTTATTTTTGAAGTGACAATAAAGCATATATGAAACGTAATTGCAATTTTATGCAGATTTTTTTTAATTTAACCTAAAGCAGAAACTAATTGTTTAAACAATAAAATACCAATAATTATATCCATTAAATTTTATTCATAACAAATTCTATCTAATAAATGGATCTAAAGAGGGTAATGTGTGGATACACTTAAGAGAGATTGGTTCAAGAAGACCAATATGAGATGACAAAAATAACAACAATCAGCCAATCATATGTTTTCTTTTTTATTTTTAATTAATTAAATTAAAAGGTTGTTACTGTAATTTTTATTACAGAACTGATTAACAAATTGATTTTGTAACTTCTATTTCATGAAATTATAAACGATTCTTTTAGTTTTGATAATCTATCATTTCTAAATCAATTTTGCACATCATCGTTTTTATGTTTAAAATTCAAATCAATTTGTTCAACAACCAATCCAACAAGATCAATTATATTTAATCCCAGGATCGTTTTTTCATTCCCCATTGCACTTTACATGAACACATACATCACACTTGCAAACACATAAGAAACATATTTACCTACACATAACAAAAAACATGTACAAAGTTTTAATACCAAGTACAGTTTTACCTACACACATACATCACATTAGTAACATATTTACTAGCCTACACATGCTAATTACAAACACATGAATTTTATTTTCCAGTAACGCATAAGTAACTTATTTACCTACATAAAATAAAATTACCTACACGATTCACCTATAGCTACACACATTAGGTGCACTACAAAGTTTAAGATGAGTTTTAGATACACATGAATTTCACTTTCCAGCCTATGTCATATATAGCAACACATGTCAGTTATACTTTCACATGTTAATTATATCTGCACAAGAATATATACCTACATTAAGTTCATAACAACGTACAAAATGCAACATATATTACAAAAATATGAACACTTATCACGTACACTTAACTCATAGCAGCCTACATAATAAAGTATACATTCAAATTACACAAACAACAATCACTTACACTAAATTCATAAGAAACTTACATAGCATACTTGAAGAGGTTTTAAAATATTTACCAAATAGGTGTATTTTAATAGTATTTACCAATTAGGTGTAGTTTTGAAAAGTATTTACTAAAAAGGAGTTGTATTAGAAATATTTCCCAAATGGGTGTATTTTTAACAATTTTCCATACTCCTCCTTATCTTGTAATTCTCATTAAACAATTCTTTATTTTTTCAACCAACTCGTTATCTTTTATTTATTTTTATTCTCTAATCAATTAATTTCAATACACTTCTTGTTTCGTTTTTATAAACAACCCTGTAACATTTCTATCGGATAACCAAATGATAGTAAGCATTTGAAAAAATGTACACACACATTATAAACATTTCTTAAACAAAAGAATTAAATCCAAACCATACACTTTAAAGAAACAAAAGCAAATACTAGAGTCTTTTTTTTCTTCATAATGGTGCTTCTCAAAAACCAAAATAATAATGTCAAACAAACTTTAACTAGATTAAAAAAATAAAATGCCACAAAAGTCAAAAACTCGACCATCCATCTAGATATCATTATCCCTTCGTCTAGGCTTAGAAGGACATCTTGCACGATTATGACCACGTTTTCTACAAATTCCACAAAGGCTAGCATTTTTCTTTTCTTTAATGTTCATTCCATTTCGTAGCCTTGTTGAACGAGTACAACCCTTTTTATCTCGTTTAAAATCTGAATTGGGAAGCAATTTTGCAATAATTGATGTTTGTGGCCAGTATGCTTCATGAGGGATCGGGAAAAACTAGATGACCAAGTAGCAGTATAATTTATAATTGAGTAATATTTATGAACATATTGTCAACTTTCAAAGAAAGTTTGGCATAAGCGCTCAAAACATGAGAACATGGATACTTAAATAGTTTCCACTTACCACATGTGTAATTTTTTTTTTGCAAATCAACTACTTGGATATTTCTTTCTTTATGAGTCACCACCTTAAATAATCCCTTCTCTCAACTAAAAGACCTTAAAGAGTGTGCACTAGTTTTTGACATTAAAGCTACTTGTTTTGCAACAACATGAGAAGTATATACATCTCCATTAGCTTGAGCCTTAGATCTCATTGGGCGTCTCACATCAAAAAAGTATACCAATCTATAAAATGTAAGTTGATCACACGATGTGATTGGTAAAAAACGAGCACCTTTAAATACGCTGTTAAAAATTTCAGACAAATTTGTAGTGAGCATGCCAAATCATTTTCCACCATCAAGTGCAAGTGTCCATTTATCAAATGGATGTCTCTCAAGCCATTGGTGAGCTTGTGGATTTATCTTCCCAATTTTTCTTCCATGATAGAATTCAACTTTCTAATCTGGTTCTGACTCCTAGGACGGTAAGCTAAAACTTTTAATTGGGAGTTGCAAAACTTATCATGAAAGTTGTTAATAAAATGCCTTAAACAGTAACTATGAAAAAAAACTTAAAAGTATGAGTTGTAAAATCAATATGATGAATATTATGTAAACAAATATTTTATGAACAATACATGTGAAAGCCAAGTGGCTTTAACAAAGGAGATCCTTGCTCGCTAACTACCTTTAAGATTCCAATATACCTATCAGATATTAGACATATCCCTTGAAAATCCTTCACCACATGTTTCTTGATAAGAGAAAGAAACCAATGCCAACTAACATAAAACTCATTTTCAACAATAGCAAATGCAGGGGTGAGCAAATAACCGATTAACCGAACCATAACTGAATTAACATCATTAACCGAACCAAATTAACCGAACCAAACAATAACCGATGGTTCGGTTAAGGCATAACCGATTAACCGCACATTGCAGTTAGGTTTCGGTTTTGATGTGCAAATTAACTACATTAACCACACCGAACCAAATGTCATTAATGTATAATTAATTTATATTACTTCTCATGATTTTACTATAAGTTCATATATTCATCCTTTTCAATTTACATTTATAAAAGATATATTAATATAGTAGATTCATCATAAACAAACAGAAACAAAGCAATATGCGTGCACATATTGTTGTATGCACACCCTGACTTCGGTTTCGGTTTGGCAAAACCTTAAAAATGAACCATATCATGCACACCCTTATAAATTTGGTCCAGCATTAGCCTAACAATAATTTATTAGTTAATATTTTGGTTAAAAGCATATGTTAAATATATTGGTTATTAACCAAAACTAACCGCAAATTAACCACAACCGGTGGTTAACCGAAGTTTCGGTTGCGGTTAAGAAAATATTACTAACCGAACTCGCGGTTTTGGTTTCAAAAATTGTATTAACCACACCGAACCGCATCATGCACACCCTAATCAAATGCCAGAGGCTATATCTGGTTATTACCATCAACTTCCATTGCAATCATCATCTTACCTCTATACTTACCATACAAATGTGTGATATCAATGCTAATTACGGGTTGGAAATGCCTAAATCCTTTAATAGAAGGAACAAATGCCTAAAAACACGTCTGAATTCCATGTGATCTGCTTCATTTTGTCTTGACACCATTCAACTATAGTCATGAGATTGAACATTTGTAGTGCAGCTAGTGTAACGTTTCGTAGTTCCCATTTATTTTTTTAAAATTGTAATCCTCCTCTTTATTCAATCTTTGTAATGTCAAAAATTGATCATAATGAAAATATTTATTTTATATTATTTTTGTTCATTATATGCTTGTTTAACAATTAAACAATTGCGAATACGCATTTTAATGCAATACCGAGCAACTTATCGAGACTTATCTTTCATAAAATTATTTATAAGTTTTCTTTTTATGGTTCATATGCTCAAATATCCAAAACATGCTTAATCATGGATTTATGATACAAACTAATAAATAAAACAAGTTAGAGGGTTAAAACTGAAACTATTAAATTTTCCCCCCACTCATCTCCTCAACTACTTTTTTTAATGTCCAACCATATTTTTCATCTATAAATACTAACCCAAATCACCCTCTAATCACTTTTATGACTCTAAACTCTCTCTTAAACTCTCTCATTCCATTCACCAACTTCATCTTTTGCAATAAATTTTCAAGAACAACTTGTGAGTTTTATTTATTTATTTATTTATTTTTACTTTTTTTTCTTACTTTCTTCTTCATTTTCTTTACCATTTAAAACAACCTCTAGGACATAACCATTTAGTCACCAAGATGACACAAGTATGGTAAACCCTCATTTTTGAGGTCCAAGTTGGAAATATTATACTTGACTTTTTCATACATGTTTTCTTGTTTTTTAAGTCTTTTTATACTAAACCAAGTCACCAACAACTTCAATGTTGGAATACTTATGTTGAAGTTATATTTCAGAAATTTAAGGCTTTTACACCATATTATTTCATCTTACAAAACACTAAGTGATCTACAAATCAAAAAGTGGATGAAACCAAATCGAGCCTCCAACCAATGTTGAAAGGATTGTGTTTTGGTATGAAATGGTGATGTTGAACCTTGGTTCTACAATTAATCTATCCACCATACCCCACCTAAACACTTAGTCAAACTAGTTAGTTTACTTTATACTTTCATTTATATACTCATGACCATCCGAATTACCCTTATGTGGAGATTTTATACAATGATAACAATCTTGAGGTTTGTGGATAACCCCACCTTTAATACATGACTTATATGAATATAACACTTGAGGTTTGTGGATCCTCTATCTCTAATGCATGACTTATATTTATATCTACATAATACTTAGCCAAAACCAAACTGTAACATCAATCAAACCATGGTTGAATGTTATATATTAAGGTAGACATTATATTAATCTTATAATTCCTTATTTTGGACTTCCAATGAGTGACTAATACTTATAAGGAACACACATAATTCATGGTGTCCAAATAAGTGTCTAATTAGTATATACTTTTATGTACTCTCACATTTGTAATTTTCATATACTTTCCAATTGTTAAAATCTTAAACTTTAAATCCTAAACTTAAACATTTTTGTTTACCTTTTAGGATAACTTTGGTGACTCTATTATTTAAATTCAATCATCTATTCTTGTGGATTCTAATCGCCAAACCATAAGTCATATTTCACCCCTTTTGTTTTAACATTATTTGGGTTACAACATGTATCAATTATCAAATACATTCAATTACTCATTCAATCAAAATTATTTTAAAACTCAATTCATACAAACATGCTTACTTGTTATACTATTTGTGAATACATTCTAGAATACATTATCTTGCAAGCAATCTAAACCTCATTAAACATGTATAGTGCTATAGGACTAGGACATCCGCCCTAGTATGATGGGTCTATGTTAAGTTATTCAATGTTTATGGTCTTGGTCATTTTTAATGCTAATATTATGCTAGTGGACACTTTGGTTTGATTATTGGTTTTGCATGCTAGCAATGTACAAACTTTAGTATACTTTACTCATGATGAATTAAGATTTATTCACTATTATGCTATGTATTCAAACTTGTATGCTCACCAACATATTCATATGTTGACCAATTGTTATACATATTACATGAATTGCTTGAAGTTTTATCAAAAATTCAATTAGGTAGATTTAGAAACACACCAAATCTATCATTTTGTTATGCTTGTTTTAGACTTGCATTTCTTAAAATTTTTGTATGCTTATTTGAAGCATTGTAATTTTATGTTGATTAATGGAAATAAAATTTAATCTTATATTATTATCACTTTAGTACTATGATATCTTTAAACAATCTATCACTTTTCACGCCCTGATGTTTTCATCATCAGTTGGGGTGTGACAGCTAGAAACTTAGGTAAAATATTATAAGATTCTTCTCAATTCCTAAAAACTTGTTCAATTGCCTTTTTTTTCCTACCCAAACCTTTTTGTATGAAGGAGTATAGCCTAACCTATTAATTATTTCCGCTCTCAATGCAGGATTGCTAATAGAAGGCTGTAGATGCTGGACTTTTTGAGTGATCAAGCTTGCATCTAGGTTTGGATAGTCTTGAGTAATATTATAATGTAAGAAAGTATTTGGACCAACATACTTTGTGATTTTAAACAATCCATTACTTTTAAGTTTACTTGCATGAATTTGTCATTTGCAGCCAGATTGTAAATGTAACTTGTATCTTATGCACCATGTAGTCGGTCACGTCTCAACCACCTTAAAATGCCTATGTGTGTTGATACAATAAATCTTGATAGATCTAATAAGTTCTTCCTTTTCATTGAACGAGTCTTTTCCTAGCTTACGAATGAAATCACTTTTAATATCAGAATGTGAAACCATCCGACTTTCATCAATACTCACATCAGTTCCCTCCAAATTAGTGTAACTTGAATGTACTTGAATGTAGTAATATGATGTTTCATCTCTATGTTCTTCAGTTTCTTGAGTGAAGTTAGTAATGTCATTTTCATCTTCAATTCCAACTTCTTCAACTTCAATTCCAACTTCTTCATCTTCAACTTCAGTTTCAATGTCGAATCCACTCCTTATTGCATTGTTTACAACAACAATTTAGGACATTGTGTTAACATCTTTATTTTGAATCATGTTTGATATAACAGTAACATGGCCCAAAAAAGGTAATAATGGCTCACTTCTTATTTCTTTCTCTAGCAATACCGAGTCGCGAGTTCTACAAGTAATGTTACAAACAAAATTAGTAAAAAACTAAAATAAGTAGACATATAAAAATAATGTAAAGCATAGATGTATATACCTAGATGAGATCCCTACTTCACATATTAGACCATACTCTTCAACCTCTAAGTAAAGTTCAAGATTATTTAGTTCATGATGGAGACTAAACACATCAAACATTATGCCAAATTCATCATTATCTTTGATTAGGAGAGGAATATACTTTATCACTTTTCCAATACCAAGTGATGGATATCTGCAAGTTACTTTAATGTGGTGATGTTGCTTATCAATAGATGTTGCATGAAAGACTTGATTGAACAACTCATCAAATTTTCTCATTGAACGAGTCTTTTCCTAGCTTACAAATGAAATCACTTTTAATATCAGAATATGAAACCATCCGACTTTCATCAATAATCACATCAGTTCCCTCTAAATTAGTGTAACTTGAATGTACTTGAATGTTGTAATATGATGTTTCATCTCTATGTTCTTCAGTTTCTTGAGTGAAGTTAGTAATGTCATTTTCATCTTCAATTCCAACTTCTTCATCTTCAATTCCAACTTCTTCATCTTCAACTTCAGTTTCAGTGTTGAATCCACTCCTTATTGCATTGTTTACAACAACAATTTGGGACATTGTGTTAACATCTTCATTTTGAATCATGTTTGATATAAAAGTAACATGGCCCGAAAAAGGTAATAATGGCTCATTTCTTATTTCTTTCTCTAGCAATACCGACTCGCGAGTTCTACAAGTAATGTTACAAACAAAATTAGTAAAAAACTAAAATAAGTAGACATATAAAAATAATGTAAAGCATAGATGTATATACCTAGATGAGATCCCTGCTTCACATATTAGACCATACTATTCAACCTCTAAGTAAAGTTCAAGATTATTTAGTTCATGATAGAGACTAAACACATCAAACATTATGCCAAAGTCATCATTATCTTTGATTAGGAGAGGAATATACTTTATCACTTTTCCAATACCAAGTGATGGATATCTGCAAGTTACTTTAATGTGGTGGTGTTGCTTATCAATAGATGTTGCATGAAAGACTTGATTGAACAACTCATCAAATTGTATTCCATAGTGAACCTTAATTGCTTTACTTGGAGATTTATTATAACCAACTCCTTTCCGGCACATCACAAATCTTGTCACCCCCAATACTAAACATCAAACAATGATAAACATTAGTTAAGCTATTTGATAATATTATAAAAACTAAACAGAAAATTAATTGCACATTTTATTTAGTTCTAACCCAAAGAAACAAATGTTTTGCAATGCCAATATTCATAACATAAAAAATATATGATTATTCTTGACCACAGTCTTTTGAACTCAAACATGATTTGACAATGTAAAATATAATCCAAAAGTATAATACAAATTGGTGTTCTAATGAATATGGAACTGAATCGTTGAAAGTGAGTCGCAACTAGACCACACAATTGATAATCTGTTGAAAATTAGACGACATAATGGAGATTAAGTTTTTTGATGTTTCGGAAGAGAGGGGGAGAAGTTAATATTTCTTGTTCTTGTTATCGTAAAAACTTGTGTTCTTTGTAAAACCGTCCCCTAAAACCAGTCTATCATTGTAAGAGATTCTATTTTTTTTAAGTGACCTAAATAAAGCATTATCGAAGGTAACTACTATTTAATGAAAATTTTTAATTTAACCTAAAGCACAAAATAATTGTCAAGAAAAACGTCATCAAACAATAACCATGTTTCCGAAATTTTTTATCTATAGCAAAATTATTAATTAATAGGATCTAAAAAGGGTAATATGTAGGTACCCTTTACCTCTATCACAAGAGATAGATTGGTTTTCGAAGATACCAACAACTTCAACATAAAATATAACAAAGGATCCAATAAGTAGTGAACAATTATCGGTGATCAACATATAATAGACCATCATCCTTAAACAATAACTAAATTTTATAATTATTTTATTTTGTGCATTCAAATTGAACAACTATGAAATGTTTCAGAAAAAAAAAACAATAATAAAACTTGAGGGGTTTTGTAACTAAAAGAAACAAGTGAGTGAAACCTGCGCGCGACGACAAATGCGTTAAGATTATTTTAGTCAAAAGCAGTTTTTAAGAAAGTGTTTTTTTTCATCCTTGTGGTTTAATAAAAGTATCATTTAAATCAATTTGACTATACTTAATTAACACTATTAGCCTTTTTGGTTAACTTTTCAACGTGAATATTTATTTAGTCAAAACAAATTAAAAATAAAGAACCAGTCCATGTGAGTGATTTATACGTCCAGTCTCTATTTGTAATTTCAATTATAATTTGATTCTACAGTGATCTTTTATTGTTTTACCTTCTTAATATTTCTTCATTTAGTAGTCATGTTATTTTTATTTGTTTTGTTCAACATAAATTTTTTTTCCAATATCTTTTCTTTGGATAAAAAATAGAGGAAAACTAATGAATCTTGATTAGTAGAATTGGCGCATTGCAATTGCCCTTTAATTTGGGGAAATACATAATTGTAAGTATTTTTTCAAAATATAAGTTTTCAATACATAAGTACAATGCTTTTTAAGTATGATTTGGTATGTAATTTTACAAGTTTAGAGTGGGATGCAATTTTCACTTCTTAAAATTCTCATCTAACAATTTTTTATCTACAATTTAATCTTAAACATTGATTAAAAAGATTGATCATTGATATTACTTCGTACATTTTTTAGTTATAATAGCCTTTTTATTTGAACATTTTCTTATTATAATTGATAAATACGTTTTCTTAAGGCTGCTAATGTAATTATTAATGCTTATTGTAAAGTTTTAAAAATCACTTTTAAATGAGAATACCTATTACACCCGATCCTATCAAAACTTCACAACACTAATACACTAGACCTCATCAGAACTTTACTGGTTAAGCTTGTTTGGCCGAGAGTATAAGACGGGTGACTCCCTGAAAGTCCTCATGTTGCAACCATTTTACCCACCTGAAAATTACAACCTCTTGTATATTTAGTGATAAAAGTGTATGCTCTCTATTCAAAAGATGTTGAGTTCAGTTCTCAATTGAAAACAAAAAGTATATTAGATGTCGTTTAAAAAGAAAAAAAACAAAAAAAATATCTATTGCACACTTGCATAACATTTAGCCAAATGTCATCAAACCATAATTCCTCTATAGTCAACTCTTTACATTAACTCTACCCGTCTTATAAGAAAAGAGAAAAAGATAATACAATAATTCGTTTAACATTAATTATTCATAACAAATAGAAAAGATTTTTGAAAATATAAGAACTATAAATACAAATCACTCAAAACATAAATAAATTTAAAAGTATTTATTCTAAAAGAGTTTAGAAATCGATCATCTATAGTGAAATAAGTTATATTCAAAACCAGTTTCTACAAACGGGTTAAACCAAATTAAGTGTTCCAACCTTTAACTGCTCATGAGATACAAACAAACCAATGAGACAAGCATTTTTTGATCCAGCCTTATTGGTTCTCTCTGGTTTTCAATACATTGATGATAATAAATACATTTTTAATTCCTGATAATAATAACTAATATATACATATATCTTCATGTACATAGATGTTTGTGTCAAAAGAAAATTATAGAAATAAAAATAGATATGCCAGGACACAACCGCGAAACCAAACAGTATCCAACGAATTTGACCACGACCTACACATTCACTTATTATATAACTTTTTGACTTTTGACCCACAATTTAGTAGGTAGAATTTGTTATCGTATATTTTATAGAAATATATTCGGTTACTTGATTAATTAATTACGGGCACTTGGGTTAGTAGGAAAGGATAAGAGTTAAATACCTTTTAAAAAATACTAAAGTTTAAATTTTAACATGACATAGATTATAAACTATTATTTATTATTGTTTGTAAGTAGATAAACATACGAGTACTCACTCTATAAAACTTGATTAGTTACAGGTCGTTAAGAGAGACTATCCTAACGTTAAATGATGTGTCTTAAACAAAAAAAAGTTGGGGTTTGTATCCTGCAAAATGTAGGTGGTGGTGTAATTGTTATAAGAAAATCTAAGAGTTCGTTAAAAAAATAACTTGATTAATTATAGTGTATAGTGTTCACATAAATTCTTTTAGAAAAAAGAAAAATATATTTAGTATATATTAGTTAAGTTTGATTTATAAACTGGTTAATGTGAGATACCCATGACATGTAAATAAAATGGAAGTTATAGGTTCAAATTTTACTCTGAGCAAAATGCTAGAGTTGAGCCAAGAAGTTTTCTCATCAATGAGTTTCCTCCAAGGGGGTTGGGAGTGCGGTCTCGGCTGAAAAACAGATAAATGAGCCCGTTTAAGATAACATCTATCATCCGAAGCAGGGTCGTACATTTTTCGTTAAAAAAAAATATAAAACTCAAAAATAATTTTGTTTTAAATGAGTCATTAAATGTACTTTAAGCACAGATTAGATAAAATACCTTTTCATAGTCAAATATTTAGATTATATTATATATTAATTACATTAAATGCAACATCAACTTTGAGTTGTCTAGTGAAAAAGGACAAAAACACGTATGCCTTTCATCTAAATGGATGTTAGATTTAAGTTTAACTTAAATTTTTAGATTTATTTAGAGTTAATAGAAGTGAAATAGGGTTATTAAAAAAAAATTGGGTTGTCTAACAAATTTCAGCATTTTTTTTTCTTTTTTCTAGACTTCATATAATGTTACTTGTATTTCCTCGATATTTTTAGCACAAATGTCTAAATACTTTTCACTTTCTTTATCACTAAAATTAAATATAACAATCTGTTTCATTTACATATAAAAAATTACATTATGAGTTCCTATCCACATAGGTTGTACTATAATATTTCAAGTGGTTGTATATGTTAAGAGACATGTACCATGTGCTTAAATATATAAAATAATAAAAAACTATGGTTGCAATGTCAAATTTTGAAAAATAGAAGAAAGGCATTATTGATATTTATTTACAGTTATTAAAAATAATACAATCAACCAGTTAATGTGATGGTGTACGTTTTTGTATGTTGAAACTAGTGTATGAACCATCTATATAACTAGGTAAGAATATTGTATATTACTAACACACAGGTAGACCTATAGCATAAAAAAACGATAATAATGCTAATATACAATCAGAAATTATTCGTAATTCTAAAATTGAATTGTGACTACTAATTATGATACATATCCAGATATTGAAGCAATTACAGGTGATATAATAGAAAAACGTACAACAAATATGTGATCTACAACATATGATACATATAAATGATTTAAATATTAATCAAGTTTGTTACTTTCGTGAATAGATGACATATATAAATATAAAATGAAAAATTTCACAAAATATTAAACAATTATATTAGTTTTTTAATTAAATCACTCATGTTATTATTTGTTTCAATCAGGTAATTAAAGTTTTAAAAATGTTTTAATTAGCTTATTAATATTTTTATTTGTTTCATTCACTTCACTAAAGTTTTAGGTGTTTCAATTAAATCACTCATATCAATTTTGATTTTGTAAAATAATTCACAAAATTTTTAAAAAATAAATCTTATTAATTTTTTAAGTATTTCAATTCTTTTAATTTATTTTTATAATTTATAAATAACATAATTAGAACAATTCTGAAACTTTAGTGACATGATTAGAAAATTTTACGAGTGATCTGGTTAAAAACAAATAAAATTATAAATAATTTAACTAGAACAATTATGAACTTAATTAATATTTTATATTGTTATCCATATTTATAAAATAAAAAAGACGATAGTAAAAAGTTCAAATGAACGTGTAAAATAAGATTGACCTTATAGAATAAACGATACATGACGATAAAATTATTCATTATTTCTAGTAAGGATTTAATATTTTACTAAACCAATATTCGTATTATTATAATCAATTTATATAAAGAATAATTTTATCTTATGTTGGACCATGAGCATTATTGTTGGCGGTGAAATAAATAAAAAGAATACATAGAAAAAAAGCCATATAATTTGTTGTTTATCGAGTCGCCGATTGCTATGAGATAAACACCAAATCAATGGTAAAATTCGTGTAGTGATTCCCCTTTTCACACACACCGTTGCGTACACCTGCTTCTTATTCCACCCACTTGAATCAAACAATTCCCATTCCCCCCATTACTACCAGAATATCTATCTCATTATTTCCACTTTAACACACCCATTCTTCATTATCCATTATTGATTGCCGATTATTTCATTAATCCATTGTTGGGTTGTTCATAAATCCCGATTTCACCAACAAAAGCTGCCGAAATCAGTCAAATCACCACCCAATTTGATCAATTAGATGTGGGTTTTTGTGTTTGCACTTGAACCGTAGGGATCGTATCATCAAGATCACAGCTTGTTAGCGTTTTCTTGGGTTTTCAACGTTTTTTGGTCTGGATTATCCCAAATTTTGTGTGAATTTGAGGTTTTGGGTTTATGGGTATGATCGAGATCGGTTGAAGTTGCAATTGGGTACCTGGGTTTGAAATTTTATATAATAAGATTGAAATCTTGTTGAATTTTGGTTTTGGGTTTGCTGAGGGGCTGTTGAAATGAGGGTTTTGAATTCTGATGCTCGTATGGATTACTGGAGGGAGTATTTTCGCGGTGCGAATGCGAGTATTTTCGAGATTATTGAAGGAGCGATTATGTTAGCTGCTTCTGATTGCCCCAAAGAGTTTAGAGTTAGGAGAGATAATATTGCCCAGATTTTGTTTTCTTGTAGATTGATCAAGTGTTCTGGTTGTGATAAAGAGGAATTAGCCTTGCCTGTAGATGATCTACAACATCATCATCATCATGATCATGATGATGATGATTTGGGGGATAAGTTTAAGAGTAAGTTAGCTGATGTTAGTAGGAATTGTAGTAAAGATAGCAGCAAAGTAATTAGTAGTTCTAGAAATGATGATGATGATCATGATGATGATGATAATGAAGATGTTGATGGTCGTGATGGTGATGGTGATCATGATGATGATCATGTAGAGGTTAATGGAAGTAACCATCAAGTTAGCAATTACAGTTATGGTGATGCAGAAGCTCTGAGTGATGAAATCGAACAAGAATCCCAAACTTTTGGTGAGGTTATGAGGATTAAAGAGATTGTTGACAACAGCCCAGATGAGGTTTATATCTATTACTTTGACTAAGTTATTTGAATTTGATTAAAGTTTTATTAGTTTGTGATTGTGGTAACCTTTTTAGATTGCGCAATTGTATGAATTACTCGATGATTATCTGTTTATTATTGTTTTAATTCCATTGTTTAAATAGTTAATCATGGTTCTTGTTTTGTCAGTCTGCATCTGTTCTATGCAATTCGTTAAGGAAGCTTCAGTTGATGTCAATATCTGTCGAAACACTCAAGGTTTGTATATAATTTTACCATGTTAATCAATAACCCGAGACTTCTTAATGTTATATAATCCTCTTATGATCATTCATACATATGTTTTCAGGCAACAGAAATCGGAAAGTCTGTTAATGTTCTTCGGAAACACGCATCAAAAGATGTTCGTCAGATTGCAAGAACACTAATTGAGTATGCATTTTTTTCTTTTATAGCTATTAAGTATGCATTTCTTTTCTATTATAACTTGTTAAAAGTTGAAGTTCAGTACAAAACCAATTAAGTAGAGAGCTACTAGAAATGCATAAACATATTCGCCTATTGCAGTGAATGCGAGACACGTCTTTTACATTTGATGAAACAATACGTGCAAGTGTTTATTAAGGTTTTTTGCGGTTTTCTGTTTAAAACCGATTCTGTATTGAACGCGCCTTAAGCTCATATGCACTTAACCATTGTTATACATTTAATTCCAAAAGTTTAATCTCATATAATACATTTGTCAATTGTAGAGTGTGGAAAGATATGGTAGATGAATGGGTCAATGCTACTTCAAAGATGACAGGTAACTAATCTCAGAATATTTCGAGTTATTATTGTTGTTATTCTTATTTCGGGTTTTTTCTAAAGTTCACTGATTGTTATTGAAACTTTTATGATTATGGCAGTTTCTGAAAATACCCCCGAGTCGATAAATCCTTCTGTTGTTGATGAGGAGGAAGGTTTACCTTCACCTCCTTTAGACGATTTAGCGTTTTTGAACCCTCATTCAATGCCATTGGAATTATCCGAGGTATGCAACATGGAACATAATGTAATTCGGTTGTGTTGCATTTTTGGGAACATTTGTTAACAATCATTTATATATTTTGAACTTCATCTTGCAGAAGTTCTTTGACGACGTCGATGATTATGGAAGTGAGTTAAATTCATACCTTTATGTACCTTAAAATCTATACATAGGATAGTTGGTTTTTATTAAATTTCCTGTTTTGGATGTTGCTTTTTAGACCCTAGAAAAAATGAGAACCGTAGAAAAGGAAAAGCACCGCCAGTTGAAAAGCATAACGTAACCAAGTGGAAACAACATAAACCACTAAACAGTGCAACCATGGTCTCAAAACCATCTGCGGCCAAACCGGCTAAACCACAGGTTGTTGACTCCACGTTAGGGAGACGAATGAATCCGAATATGGACCGCAAGTTGCAAAACTCTGAGAAACCGATTCTTCCTAAGAAGCCGGTGGAAAGTGTAAGTTACCATATTCTATTAACTGTATTTGGGTTTGTTGATAAACATGTATGATTTTGTGCTAGTTGATTCAAAAGGGGGGTTCGGTTTTAGTTATTATACTGTTGTTTTGCTTCTTGAAATAACCAACTTCAAACTGCTTATATAAAACAATTTTTTTGACTCGTAAATAATCAGATAAGCAGTTACAAGAAGCAGTCTCGAACAACTACTTTGTAGTATCAAAACGTAATAAGCAGATAAGCAGTTTGATTAGCAATCCCAAACACACTGCGAGTAAAAAGTGATTGTTTGATAAGTGTTCTCGATTGGTATTTGTATTGTAGAAATGCAGTTTTTTCGCGGATAAGTTAAATTAACTAACTATTCTTTTTTGGTAACCAAAAACAGAAACCAACATCTTCGAATGGGGAAACCGATCAAGACAAACTTGAAGCCACAAAGAGGAAACTTCAAGAACGTTATCGGCAAGCCGAGAATGGTACATATCAACAACTCATGAAGCTAAAGCTGGTTTTTTGGTAACATATCAAAACGGGTTTTAGATCACACATATCATTTTCGTAGAGATCACACATATCATTTTCGTAGAGATCGGGCAAGGTCGACCCACAAACACCTTTTTAACGCGTTGATTATTATAATAACAATAATAATCTAAATCTTTGAAATATTAAATCAAGAGGCTATACACATCAAAAGTAGGTTGTACCTAATTTTTTTTAACTTTTAAAGTATTTCATTAAACAATTAATGTTTTACATGTTTGTAACAGTGAAGAGACAACGAACCATACAAGTGATGGAGTTGCATGATCTCCCAAAGCAAGACGTCGCACTAAAAAACCAACACACGAGACCCGGACACAACCATTACAGGCATTGGACAAAGGGGCGGTTTTAGGTCTCTAAAGCAGTTTTGTAGGGTCATAGACGTAAATAAACTTATCTGATCTGATTTTCGCTTATGACCCACAAAAGCGTCTGCTTTGTTCATTCTGAACCTCTAGAATGGGGATGTTAAAACAATCCACCAAATTAAATAAGATTTTGGGGTGTAATTAGTTTAGTTTTATGGGAGGTGTCACACTTAGACTTTGTTGTATATAAATACCATATACAACCACCCCTTTGTTGACTTCTAAATTGGTTAGTTGGGGGACCCTTACCTCTACCCCTACCCCTACCCCTACCCCTACCCCTACCCCTACCCCTACCCCTCCCCTACCCCCAGCACATGTGATAGAGAGCATGTTGTCTAAGACAGTTAAAAGCATACATATAATAAGTTTATGTTAGTAGTCAATACATGTGTACAACGTTTTTTTTATTCAGAAATTTAGACTAGAGCTTCTATTTCACATGTCAAATTAACTTGTTTATTATTTGTTAGGATAATATTTTTTATTTGCATGTATAAGTAACTTATACATTTTGTATTATTTTATAATTATATAAAGCACAATGTATAATATCTCTTTAGTTTTGCAACTACAATTTTAGAAAACAAGTTTTTGAGTAACTATTTTTAGAAAGTATATGACTAACAAGTGAATTATTAAACGTTTTTGCTTGCCCATCCATCAAAGAATAACACGTATAGTCGCTAAGCATATAAAGATTTTAATTCCATTCTTGATTAAATACAATATTAATTTTGGATAAAACTTTCTTAATCGAATAAAGTATTAATTTTGGATTCAGTGATAAAAATATGGAGGCAGGATGTGGAAGATCCAACAACATGTAATGTGATATTTCTGTAATCGGTTATATTTCTTGTACATAAAATAAGTCTAAAGTAACTGAAAAGTCAGGTATCAAAACAAGTGAAATCAAGGATGTAGTTGGCTAACTACAATCACATATCGTATAATAGAAATTGAATTTTAACTATTTCTTTATTACGAATAAAGGTGTACGCTTGTAAACTTTTCAATATCATGGGGTTGATCTTTCAATTTAGTGGTATTGGTTTTGTGGGTCGGAAAGATATAATATTGCATGATTTGACACCATAAAGATGGTTAATAAAGAAATCACTACCGAACTTTTATTATGATTTTTAGTTTACAGATAGATATTATTAATGATTTTAAAATTTTAGTATTTTATTAATGGATATATACAAAAGTTGTTTCTTACAAAGAAGTAATATATGCAACTAAAATGAAATGAATGGGTTTCTTTTCATATGCTTCTGTACAATAAAAAATAGTAATAAAATTGACAATAATTGTAGATAGGTGGCACCTACTTGTGGATTATTATTTTATTTACATCTAAATTTATCTTTTAACGTTACTTTTTAATATAAGTAAACTTCAAAACTTGTTTTTATGTGGCCGGTTTTATTTAAAATTTTGACATAAATTTTATACACTCACATTTACTAATGTTAATGTCATATCTCACTCACCATCACTCCATCGTATGTGTGTAATATATATATATATATATATATATATATATATATATATATATATATATATATATATATATATATATATATATATATATATATCCAAATAAAAATAAATAAATAATTGCAACACAAACCTTCAAATTTCTACAGTTTTGACTTGATCTCCTAAACTATACATAATATACGTTTTTAACACATTATTTTTGTTATTAATTTATATTGTATAACTTGTTTGCTAGGTAAAGAAAACTAATTTGTGGGTGTGTTTATTATTATAATTTTTTTGCGCCCCCGGAATAAATTTTGTTGAACGTAGTTGCATTTAAAGTTGAATAACTTTTAGGTATCACAAGTTATATTGATTGATAACATATTAATACTGTTAAAAATAAAACTTCTACTAACAAGAAAAAAATTCATAGTTATATAATTATTTCTATCTATGTTTTGATCTTTTATATTTTTTCATCACAACTTCATATATTTTCTTTATGTATATAATCACGTTAATATCACAGCCATAACGCAGGTAACAAAGTTCTTACATTTGATGCATCACACAAGCTTAATATTACACGTTTTGCATCAAAGGTAGGTTAATATTCAATAATAATTAAAAATTAATACAAAATTATTAATCGCATAAAATAGTTATATATTATCCGACTAACTTTAATAAACTCGTGTATTACATTAGTTGAATAAATAAAATATTAAGTAGAGTGGAAATTTATTAATTATAAAACAGTTAGATATAAATAAAATTACGTATGAATAAGAATTATAAGTAATATAGCAATAATATCAACTTTTTAAAAATTTATTTTTAATTTCCTTTTTGTCTTTTCCCAAAAAACTTTTTTAATATTTTGTTTCAAAACAAACCGTTATAAAATGTATCATTTTTTAATTTTTCTTATTATAACTCTTAATTTTAATTACTTTTGCTTTATACAAATTTTACTTTTTTAAAACACCAATTTAAAAAATATTTTATATTTTTAAAAGAGGTTTAATGTTTTAGAAAAAAGTTCTTATTTTATCAATTATGATTTATTTAATAATAACATTAATAAAGAGATTATTTATTTATTTTATTAAAAACTATTTTAATAAGAAAAGTTAAATAACTATTCAATAAGAAAGAAAACGAAAAAATTTAGAGAGAATAATATATGATGTTGATACGTGTACTTGCTAGAAGATTCATGCCTTGTTCTATCTTGAAATTAAATAAACCAATAAATTTATTATCGGTCAACCCTAAGTGTGATGTTTATATGTTTATATTTTTGTGTGTTTGATACAATGTTATTTTATCGATTTTACATTTCTTACATGATTACAGTTCAAAAACACGTGTTCAAAAAACAATTCAAAAACTCATTATAAAACTCATCAAGTTTCAAAGTTATAGTAAAGAAATAATAAAAATGACATTTTTTTAAAAAAGGATTTCTTTTGAAACAATTTATTAAAAAATCAACTTTTATTGGAAAAACAAAAAATAATAAACGAAAGTTTAAAAAATGATATTGTCCTTTTATATTCATACGTATTGTCAATCATATCTTATATTAAAAGATCATTTTATAATTCATTAATTTTTATTAATAGTTATTTGATATTTTATTTATTTAACACGTGTAATACATATGATACTAACCTGGTTTGTTATATAGGGTAAAAACTAGAAAAAACTAAAAAGTTCAGAAAATGAAACCTCATATGTGTAAAATCAAGAGAAACACAGCCCCATAAGTTTCTAAATCAAAAGCACAACTAATGAAATGTCATGTCAATATAATCAAGCTCGTTGACAAAAAGTTCATGTCAATCGCATACTCAACAAATGTTAGTTATGACATAAAAGTCATTTCTTGATGCCGTAAATGAAAAAAATATATATATATTATACTTTCGTTAGTTTATAAATGTAACTTGTTTACAAAAATGGAGTTTTGTTCCATCCAAATGTATACAAAATCGAGTTCTACATTTACGCCTTGATATAATTGATGAAGTACTTGAACGATATCTTCGAAATGTTGTGATTAGATTTAAAAGTTTTAAACAAGAATTCCCATACTAGACGTTTAATAAATAGAACAAGCAACAAACCCCACAAAGTAAACGTTTTAAAGTAGATAATAACAATATAATAATGGTATAAAAGAAATTTGGATGACTATGGATAATTCACAATATCCTCACTACGAATTTTGAAGCATTTATCTTTTAAATAATCTTATTATTATATGATCTTTGAGCATCATACGCGTTGAAAGCATTTAGTGTTTTTTTGACGGTTGACCTAAATTAGATGGTTAGGTTTATATTATTGGGTTAGGTTTACTTGAAACACGAAATTAAAGTAATTACTTCTTAGGATTAGTAAGGAGATGGTGTCAACTTGTTTTTGTATAAACAAAATGACAATCTTAGGTTAACCCGTTAATTTTTTAAAGGGTTATCGGATTTTAATAACCTCAACTTTTATTTATTGGTTGAGATTAATCTTAACTTAAGAAATGTTTACAAACACTTTCGATTTTTAGTTTATTTTCATCCATCGATCCCTTACTAACTGAGAGTTAACGTCTATTATTTCTTAAATGAAATAAGGGTAACTTCGAGTCATTTTTTAACTCCGACGATGTCTGACCTCTATTAGGTCCGTTTTTTGGTGTCTAGTATTTATTGTCATTTGAAATCTACCTTTAACGAGTCAAGTGGTTTATATCAGGAGGTGATTGACGGGTTTTAGGCTGTGAAAGTTTCAAATTGACGTATCTGATGGTTGATTTCAACTTTTTGTTTAGTGCTTTGGTCATATAAGTAGTCCATGTAATAAAAACCTAATGGTGTTAACTCTTAGTTAATAAAAAGATTTTTGAAGGAAAATAAACTCAAAGTTGAAAGTCTATAAATATTTTCTGAGTTGGAATTAATCTCGATCAATAAATAAAATGTGAGATTATTAAAATCCAGTAACCTTTTTCTAAAATGTTGATCAGCTTAATCTTTATTTTGCAAGCTGTCAATCCAATTAATACCTTTTACAACTTGAATACTACACCATTGTTAATTATACAAATGAAGAGAAAGTTTAGAGAACTATGTGACTTGTCCAACGGGAGGTTTGTTTATGTTTGTTTATTTAACAAATGAATATACACGACCAAAATTTTCATTTGTTTAGTTAAATAGAAGAACATGAACAAATGTTGTGCTTGTTCATTTATGTTCATAAAGGTTTGGTAATGCGTTCACTTTTATTCGTTTATGTTCGTTCATTCAAAAGCTTTTATATTTTTAGTCTGTTAGTCTTAATTTATATAAAATGAAACCTAGTTATGTTATACTTCTTTATCAGCATCTTCTATTTGACCATTTCAATTTTAGTAAACCTTCCAAGTCTCTAACTCAGCCATGCTCGCCTCTACCGCCAACCTCCACCGACCGCTTTCTTCATCCCTTACATTCGCTATCTTCAGCCCATGTTCATCTTCGTTACGCCATTGTTCAATCCAAAATCACGTCAGGCATTTTTTTTCTTTACAGCATACTATCGATTAGGGCTTTCAATTTTAATATACAGTTTGTATTACTCGGTTTGCTTTTGATTTTGTAGTATACTAGCCATTATGGCTTCTCCAATTTGGAGATCGACCATTTGACCTTCATTGACTCTATTATTTGTCCCTCACCTCAGTTTGGTTAGGCTCAAGTTCGATCTCAACCTGCATTCATCTACCTTTAAGCTCACGTAAGCTTTTTGTATCAAGTTTATTTAAGTTTATGTTTATGAACATTTGTTTATTTTTGTTCGTATTGTTACACAAAATTTTAATGAACAAACGCAAACAACACCCACATGTTCATTTCCATAATAAACCAACACAAACAAGAAATCTCGTTCGGTGAATATTCGTGAACAGATTCTTAATAAATGAACACGAACAAAGCCTTATGCATATTCGTTGTGTTCGTTTGCGGTCCTAACTATAAGACTCAAACCCTCCGAACTTACGAAAAATTATATCATTTTATACATCTAGATACCGTCTTGTAAAGTCTATAATTTAATAAACTTTTAGCTGTTAACAAAAAAACTAGGTTGACGGATGATTGTACTAATAGTGTTTCGAGCGAAGACTACGTTTGAGGTTTTGCGTGTTGACAAAATGTCTGGTCAACTTGTGAGTAGGAATGCTGTGTGCCGCACATGTGTTTGGTGTTTCTCATTTTCTTCTTCTAATTAGACAAAGTCATTGATTATAGGAACTTCCATCATACGATACGTTCAAAATTCATACCTTGCATTGCATTTTATCATTATTATACTATTATAAATAATAAAATATAATAGTTTCATAGTTATTTAAAGTAAAGTTCTAGTGACAACTCAAAATAAATAAGTAAAAGTTTATATTGTTGGAATTTTTAACATAAAATAATTATATTTATATTATATATATAATTATGTATTTATTAGTTTAATTTTTCGTTTTGTAACGAACTATACCGTATCCAAACTGAAGATAAGATGAATTAGATATTGATGCTCGAAGTTGAGTGATCGAAATGAAGAAAGTAAAACTTTGGTGATTATAATAGAAAATTATTGCAATTTCTTGCATAATGTTAACAAAACCATGCATTGATTAACATAGATGTTTTATGTTTTGACAAAGTATAATAAATATTATGAATTTTTATTATGGATCATAACTTTTATTAAAATTAATATTAAACATGTAATGAATAAAATAAGAGTTTTAAGTTGGTCTCATAAAATATTTCATAAATCAAATGGAAGTTTTGGTTGTGAATCATAAAACTCATACTAATGTAAAGTTTTTAGCATGAGTATGTAAACAAACTAATGATAAGAAAATAGAATAAAAAGAAATTTATTCTCTTTACATTCAACAAGTTTTATAAAAAATTATATATGAGCACTCTCTAAATTATTCTTCATACATCATCATCTTTAACATTTTTTCACATAATATCATAACACATATTTTACTCGGTGATCTCTTGATCCGAGTCACTCTTCGGCGGTACATACTGCTTTAGCTGTTGTATCTGGGAGTCAGACGTGTTGTTTTGAGTAGAGACGCGAAATCATTTTAAGGGACCCGTGTCTAACACGATCCTCAGCCACAACCGTCAATCTTTTGTTTGTTAGTTGTTACAGTCAATGAGTATAGTTGAAGATTCGAACGTAATGAAGACCCGTGTCAAGAATGTTATATAAAGACTCATTGGTGTTTATACTAAAGACGGATGTTCGAATCAAGTTTGGTACATAAATATTATTTATATTCATTTTTCTAGGTGTATTTATAAACAGTATTGTATTAGAATATTTTTTATTACTAACGAGAGTATCGTTATAATTACTATTTTTAATATAAAAGTGAATTTCTTTCCTACAAATATTACTACGAATGTAATGAAATTAAGTGTATTCAATTCTCATTAAAACATTTTGTATAACTCAATTGAAAAAAAAGAAATAACGCATTTATATTAATTTTAAAATATAAGTCGACTTCTTTCTTTTTTAGAACAGTTGCATGTTATATGAATATTCTTGTGGGTAGAGCATAACCAGCCATCAATTCTTAAAGTATGACGGCTTACAATCAGATAATTTATGTAGAGATTTTATAAACAACTAAAAGTTGTATGGAGATGCAATTGATTAATATAACTTAACTAGTATTAAGTCATCCGCATTGCAACAAAAGACATACTACAGTACCAAGTAGTACTAATGTCACAACACCATCAGCGACTATTAACTCCGAAAAATTATTGGGCGTTAAAGTTGAAAGTAAAAAAATTGTAAGGGTTAAATTATGAAATATGTAAAAATATTAGGTTTAAAACAAAAAACTAAAAAAGAAAAAAAACATATACAACCTATTATGCCTGTTGTATAACAATTATTGCATTTAAAAGTTGATAATTATTAATATTTAAATTATCAACTTGCTTTTTGTTGAATAGGGATCGATCACTTACAAAAGGTTTAAGTGCAATGTTAATCTTAGACTTTAAATGTTAAAGAATTAATAATATAAACATTTAAGGTTTGACAATTTTAGCACATTTAGTTAAATATATCATGGAATGTAATAATTAGCTGAGAGTAAAACTTACTTTATAACTTTAGATGAAAAGTAAACAGGGTATGATTGGACCAACACCATCAAAATCGTGGTATAAATAAGGTACATCATTGTAATAACATAAATTTTAATTAATATAATTTATACCTAATTTTAAATTTTAAGAATTACGAATACGATGGTTGTTGGATATGACAAGAAGGTGATGCCATCTTTTCTGTTTTAAACATTATTTTAACTATTCTGAAAACAATTTATAATACGTAATTACATCGATGCACAATTTTATTTCTTGCTATTGTCCTCTTTATTGTCGTTTTAGTGTTTCATCTTCACAAGAAATATTGCTGTTACGTAGTGGTTTGGTATAAACGTGTTTTATTCTCGTGCTACCTTTTTCTCATCTATTTCGTTTTTTTACTTAAATTTCTCTTTTGAGACTTGAAAGACGTTGTACCAATTTCATCACATCCAAGTTAAGTGGTCTTTGAAATAAATACATTTTATATCGTCCATTAAAGTGGACCTTGTTTCGTGTATAGAATCCAGCCACTAACATTAAAATGAATTCCGTGGTTATTATATCATAGTACATAGCACAACTGAAATTATGATTTCTTTTCTTTTCACCAAAATATATCAAAATTTTCAAATGCATTGGAGTCCTAGTGAAAAAATGTATATGGTTATTGGATTGTAACAATCTTAGTTTTTATTTGTTGGTCGGGATTAATTTCAAATCAGACAATATTTACAGACAATCTCAACTTTAAGCTTATTTTACTCTAACGTTCTCTTACCAACTAATAGTAAACATTGTTAGTTTTTTATGACGTGAACTACTTACTGTGTTGTAAAAATCGCTATGCGCTAGTCGGACGGTGAGATGAAAACTAGAGATTAATCGATTTGCAGATTTTATATGTATTTTTCATAAATTATATATATAGTTAAAGATTAGTATACTTCAAACATAATTAACTAAACATACAAATAACAATCAAGTGTTTTAAAGTTTAAAGATCAAATATTTCAACACATAAAAATTAAAACATAATAGTTCTAGTACTTCAAAGTTCAAATAGTTTAAAATTCATCATCATCTTGTCCATATTGTTCAATAAATTTGAACACCATCTGACTTGTATTTTAACATCTTTATCTACTTTCTTCTCATCCTCCGACTCAAATTCTTCATCATATAGTTATCTTGATGCACCTGCCTTAGCACTTGTTCGATTACATAAAACTTCATAAACACCCGCGGCTTCACTAAGCACATCCCTAGGTACCCCCGGCTCAAATTCTTCATTTATACCATCAACAATTCATTCTTTACCCCCTCTACTATTCTCGGCTATAAGTACTTCATGATTTCTTAATTTTCTTTTCTTATTTTCTCTATCAAATTTGCATTAAATTGTATAAAAACAAGATCATTTATTTTAGTTGCTTCTATTCTATTTCTTCTTTTTGTATGTATCTAAATAGTGAAACATAAACAATAAATAATTAAATTCAACAAAGAAATTAAGCATAACATATATTAAAAGTCACTAACCCTTTATATTTAATTACATATATAAATATAATTAAAATATAGTTAAATACGGTCCAACCGGTACGACCGATTCGACCACCAAACCAGTAAGACGTCCGGTTCAACGTCCGATCCGGTTTTAAAAACAGATGATGAAACATATTTTCTATATAAACCCAAACTTGATACTGTAAAACCGCAAAGTAAAAGTTAAGATTGCATTGGTTAATTCGATAATTTGTATCGAGTCAAATGTGATGGCTTCACACCTGACAATGGAAATAATTTTTAAAATTTTTTTTAAGCCCCTTAAAAGTTCTATTTTAACACTTTGAGCTTAACTATATACACTCTTACACTTCTATTTAGTTATTTGTTTTTTGTTTTTGTTTTGTTTTTGTTTTTTGTACTCTCACAATTATTTATTTGTTTTTAAAAATTTTAAATATAATATTATGATATTCAAATATACTGCTTAACTGCTACGAAAAGCTTATTTTTAATTACGTTTCGATTTGAATTTCATTGGAAGCGAAATTATATGTCATAATATTCTTTTCGTTAAATGTTATGTTTCTTTTCGTTGCGCCGCTTCTATCTTTATCAACGCTTTGACACTGTTTATAACGTATTTTATATGAACATTCAAATCTTATCACGCACGGCTTTGTGACGGTTTGGTTTTTTATATAAAGTTTCAACGTTTATTCAGTTTACGTTTTTCTTACCTTCAATGTGAGGGGTCGATACAATATTCTGGCGTTAGTTTTTTCATAGTTTTGCCCCACCGCAACACGAGGACGATAATATTACTATTCGGGTAAAATATGATTTTGTATTTGTCGTAAAATGGACGTCCTCGTCTAGCAAGTCCAAATGGTAAGATGTTTTATCAATTTAATTCTCTTAGCCCCGGTAACATTTAGGCACAGATTTAATATATGCGACAATGCAAGTAATAATATGAAGCATTATACATTTTTTTTACCTGTTATCATTTTTGTAAACATGATTTATATAACCAGATAAGTTATTACACAATAAAAATGAAGTACAAAAAACTCTGGAATAATAAGCTCCGGACAAATAAGTAGTTGCGGTTCTTTGTACTTCATTTTACAAAAAAAAAAAAAAAACTTATAACCCAACTACACGGTAAGGGTATCATGAAACAATTTTATAGTTGGTTTTTGTCGTATAATACTTTTGAACAGTTTACAAATCAAATTACATCTAGTTTGTAAATCCCAGTTGGTTTTTGTCGTATAATACTTTTGAACAGTTTACAAATCAAATTACATCTACTTTGTAAATCCCAATTCAAACCTAAGAAAATGAAATTCGTATCTTAGACACCATTATATAAATATGATATCGTTTACTAGTACTAAATATGACGGATAACATCTGTTTAAAACTTCTTATAAATTTTGAATTTCTTCAACTCCGTTCTGTCGTTCACAAGCTAGTTAATTATGTGCGTTATCATACGATACTGAAAAAAGTTTGTTTTCTAATTTTAAAGCGGTCATTAAATTATCTAAAATAAAAACAATTTTTTTCTGACATGTAAATATGTATCCAATTCAAAACAATCATATACTTTATCATTTGTCACATGTCGGGATATGAGCAATAATGCAAAGGCACGAATCTAGTGATTTCTATAGATGTTCGAGTTTGTTGAGTCGATTAATAAATGGGCTTGACCCAGGGAATGTAAACTGCATGCAGGCTTACAGCTCATGCATGCATGCACATGTTCATTTGATTAAGTCGTAGGTTTAGAATGGGTCTTGAGTTTGTTAGCGTTTTATCAAGGTTGTTCCTTTATTTGTGGTTAACGTTAGTGGGGTCTGTATGCTATATATATAGCACTTCTATGAGTTAATAAAATCATCATAAATATTGAGTACTTTGATATCTCTTGAAACTTTCAAGTGGTATCAGAGCAATCTTCCTGGTGAGAGTATCTTGAGAGCAAGAGAGATGGCAGAAGTGACGGTGTCCTATCAGAGTGTTCCCCGATTCGACGGCGATTACGATCATTGGAGCATGGTTATGGAGAATTTGTTACTCTCCAAGGAATTCTGGACAATTGTGGAAACTGGATTCAAAATTCCAGAAGAAGGGGAAACTCTCACGGTAGAAGAAAGGACGCAGTTAGACACCAACAAGTTAAAGGATTTGAAGTCTAGAAATTACCTGTTCTAGTCCATAGACATGCAGATCTTACGCAAAATGACGCAGAAGAATAGTGCTAAACAAATTTGGGATGCAATGAAGGCAAAATACCAGGGAAGTACACGAGTTAAAAGAGCCCAATTACAACGACTGAGGAAAGAATTCAAGATCTTGGAGATGAAAGATGCTGAATCAGTTTCCGACTACTTCAATAGAGTGATGATAGTTGCGAATGACATGCGTAACTACGGTGAGAACATGCCAGATGTGAAAGTGGTGGAGAAGATCCTCAGGTCCTTAACAGAAGCATTCAACTTTGTAGTGTGCACCATTGAAGAATCCAAAGATATTGACGCCCTAACGATCGATGAACTACAAAGCTCACTGTTGGTTCATGAACAAAAACTTTGACGCAAGCCAACTGAAGACCAAGTTATGAAGACCGAGAATGTAGGAGCAAGTGCACGTGGTCGTGGTCGTGGACGATCTCAATTTTCCCGAGGACGTGGGCGAGGAAGAGGAAGAACTCGACCTGACTTTGACAAGTCAACAGTCGAATGCTATAGTTGCCATCAACTAGGACACTTCTCATATGAATGTCCCAAGGGTGAGAAGGCAGTGAATCTCGCTGAATTTGATGATAGTGAAGAACTATTGTTGATGACTCATGCTGAAATACGACGGGACCATACTACTGGCTATTGGTTCCTAGATTCAGCATGTTCAAATCACATGAAGGGAAATCGAGATTGGTGTGTTACATTGGATGAATCTTATACTCAAACTGTGAAGTTGGGTAATGATATTCGGCTAAAGGTGAAAGGAATTGGTAATGTACGACTTGAGGTGGAAGGGATCACTCAAGTCATAAGCAAAGTCTATTATGTTCCAGAATTCACTTCGAGTTTGATAAGTTTAGGCCAACTACAAGAGAAGAACCTTACTATCATCATCAAGCAGGGAAAGTGTAACATCTATCATCCTCACCGAGGATTGATAGTCACTATGAACATGACAAAGAACCGCATGTTTCTCATTCAAGCTACAACGAAGGTACAATAGGAGCAATGTATGGTGACACATGCTGAGCTGAATTCAGAGATATGGCATAAAAGACTAGGTCATGTAAGTCACAAAGCAATAAGAACTATGCAGTACAGGCAAATGGTTCATGGACTACCAAAAGTTGCTGAACAGACTAAATTATATGAGGTGTGTCAACTCGGCAAACAACAAAGGGAACCTATACCAAAGAAAAGTAGTTGGAGGGCAAGTGAGAGACTGCAATTAATCCATACTGATGTATGTGGACCAATCTCACCAATGTCAGCAAGTGGTAAAAGGTACATACTAACTTTCATAGATGATTATTCTAGAAAAGGGTGGTTGTATTTCTTATCTCACAAATCTGAAAGTTTTGAAATATTCAAGAAGTTTAAAGCAATGGTTGAGACGGAAACGGGACTCAAAATTAAAGGGTTACGAAGTGATAGAGGAGGAGAGTTCACTTCCACTAATTTTAATGAATTTTATGACTTTCATGGGATCAAGAGACAACTGACCATAGCTTACACCTCTCAACAAAATGGGGTGGCTGAACGCCGAAATAAAACAATTATGAATATGGTCAGATGTCTCTTGATTGAAAAATCTATACCAAAATGGTTGTGGTCGGAAGCAGCTAGGTGGGCTGGTCATGTTTTAAATAGATGCTCCACAACAGCCTTAGTAGATAAAGTGCTAGAAGAGGCATGGTCCGGTTCTAAGCCAAATGTCGATTACTTTCGGGTGTTTGGAAGTATAGCATATGCACATGTTCCAGCTCAAGTGAGAACCAAACTGGAAGACAAAAGCATCAAGTGTATTATGCTCGGCATAAGTACGGAGTCCAAAGCATATAGACTATATGATCCGGTGCATCAGAGAATTATCATCAGTAAAGACGTTACTTTTGATGAAGAAGACAAGTGGGTTTGGGCACAACAAGAATTTGGAGAATCCGAATTAATTGTTCCAGAAGAATATGTACATGTTGAAGAAGAGGAGATGATGCACGTTAACAATCAAAATGGTGTGGTACAAGAAGATGGTGTAGATAATGAGACAAATTCTAGTACAACCCAAGAAAGTCAACAATCAAGTACTATGTCCCCACCTAATTCTACTAATGTACGTGAAACAACTAGTACACCCCCTCCACTTGATGTGACCACACATACTTGTTCTCATGAGCCAAGTAACCCACCCAACATTAGTACTACACAACAAGAGCATGGGGAGCCTTCCACTCGAGTATCCAGGAGAAGTAGTAGACCACCAACTTGGCTAGATGATTATCAGAGTGGGGAAGTCTATCAGAGGAAGAAAACAATCTAGTAATGTTTAGCACATTGGGAGATCCTTCAAACTATGAAGAAGTATCAAAAGATCCGAAGTGGCAACAAGAAATGGAGAATGAAGTTCAATCAATTGAACAAAATGGTACATGGGAATTAGTAACTGCTCCCACGAATGCAAAACCTATTGGAGTGAAGTGGCTGTACAAAACCAAACTCAATGAGAAAGGGCAGGTTGACAAGTACAAGGCTAGATTGGTTATGAAAGGCTATGCTCAGTTAAAAGGGATTGACTACAATGAGGTTTTTGCTCCAGTAGCATGTTGGGACACAATCAGAACAGTCTTGGCAGTAGCAGCTCACAACAAATGGTTGGTGTTTCAACTTGATGTGAAAAGTGCGTTTCTACATGGAGAATTAAAAGAAACATTTTTTGTCGAACAAACGCAAGGATTTGTCAAAAAGGGAGAAGAACAAAAGGTGTACCGGTTGAAACGAGCTTTATATGGGTTGAAACAAGCCCCTAGAGCTTGGTTTCACCGTATTGAAGGCTACTTTCACAGAGAAGGTTTCAAGAAGGGTGGATATGATCATACTTTATTCATAAAAAAAGTATGGAACAAAGTTATTATTGTCAGTCTTTATGGGATGATCTTATATTCATAGGAAATGATCTAAAGCTATATGATGATTTCAAAACTTCTATGAAAAGAGAATTTGAAATGACTGACTTGGGACAAATGAAATATTTCTTGGGGGTGGAGGTACATCAAGATGAATCTGGATATAGTATGACTCAAAGAAAATATGCAAAGGAGGTGCTTGAAAGATTTCATTTGTGGGAAGGTAATGCTGTGAAGAACCCAATTGTACCCGGAGCAGTCTTGACCAAAGATGAAGATGGCCCAGAGGTTGACAACACTGAGTACAAATGTTTAGTGGGGAGTCTTATGTATCTCACCGTTACAAGACCTGATTTAATGTACGTTGTATGTCTCATTTCAAGATACATGTCAGCTCCTAAGAAATCACACATGCAACTAACTAAACGAGTGTTGAGGTACGTAAAGGGTACATATGATTATGTTTTGAAATATGAAAGAGCATGTAGAGATTAATGAAGAGGCTGATGCAACCTAAACATCCAATATCTTTCATGTATGCTGCATAAGTGCATTGAAAAAGAATGCTTAGGAAGTTTTACACATGCAACAGAAAATACTCTAAGTGTAAAATCTTCCGAAGCCAAGACCAATATCTTCCGAAGCTCAATATGAAGTCTTCTGAAGCCTCAAAGACAAAGTCTTCCGAAGCTTCAACTCATGAAGACAGATTTCTTCCGAAGACTTTTAATACATGCTTTATCTGATGTACTTTTTTATATAGCTGGACACCTTTCCGCTGCACCTCTGTAAGGTCACCAACTTACATGAGTTGGTGAAAAGGTCCATGCTTTTGGTAACTGTACATTGAGGTCTTGAGTCTGTAACTTTCTACTTTATGTACTTTATCCTTTTTGTAATAGATAAGGATGTGAGCTATGGCATGTCATAGTCACAAGTTAAAAGGCAATCTGCCTTTTGACTCTACAATTGATTTTGTTTTGTGTCTAGTAAATTATATCCAGCTGGCTTTCAAAGTATAGCCGGCTGTAGGATGTAGTATAAGTATCTCATGTTCTTGTATCTTTCTATTATGCTTTGTAACACTTGTAATAGAACATAGAGAAAGCAATATACTGCATTCTTGAAAACCATATACTTGTGTTCTTTGTGTTCTGTCTCTTACATTACTTGTGTTCTTAGTGTCTTACCTTGGTTAGTCCAGTTTACTGTTTGATTAAGTTTAGTTAATATCCTCTTTGTGTTGTTATGTTGTTGTGTTGTAACTCTACACCCTTCAATGATCCTACATTTGGAATCAGAGTGTTTCAGGCTCTTGATATAAGATCTTACCATCTTAAGATCCCTCACACACACAAATACTAAACTTTTCAAATGGCAGCCATTTCCAAGACTGATATGGAAACTGGAACCATGAACAAGTTCCCACTGATCATTCTTGATGAGTTTGATACCTGGTGTTTAAGAATGGAAGGTTTCATTAGGTCTCTTGATTCAAGAATGTGGGAGTCTATTGAGAATGGACCTTTCATACCCAGCACCCCTTCTGCTACTGGTGCTGGTATGATCCCCAAAGATATGGCTAACTACTCTGATGAAGATAGGAAGAGAGTAGAGATAGACAGAAAAGCCATGACAGCCCTTCAAACTGCATTTCCAAACTCTATGTACAGAGCTTTTAAGAAGTGCAAAACAGCCAAGCAACTGTGGGATGCACTGAAACTGATGTATGAGGATTCCTTTGAAGCCAAGGAGAACAAGAAGGATCTCCTGAAGCAGCAGTTTGAAAACTTCACCTTTAAAACAAGTGAAACCATGACTCAGCAGTACTTCAGGTATGTTGAGATTGTGGATACCCTAGTGGATGGAGGAGTTTCTCTTGAAAACAGAGACATTGTAAGGAAGTTCATGTCCTCACTTCCTAGGCAATGGCCACACTACTGTGTGGTGATCAAGAGAACTAAAAATCTCAAAACTCTTACTCTGACAGAGTTATATGGGATTCTCAGTGGCTACCAGATGGAGATGAACATGCAAGGTTCATCTGGCAACTCCAACAATCAAATGGGTTCAGCCCTACATGTGGTTGAAAGGGATAGCATAGAACCCAAACATTATCTCATATGCTACCCTGACAACTCACCAAAGGGTCCTTTCATCACCTTCCCAGAGACACCAATGGAGAACTACACTCAAGGAAGCCCAATCCAAGAGACAAGCTCTTCTCAAGCTTTTGTGTCTTCTGATGAAAGCTATGGCAACTCTCTTTTTACTCTTGAAGACCTGGACTGTATTCATCCAGATGATCTGGAATACATGGAAATAGTCCAGCAATGGCTCTTCTCACTCATAGAGCCAAGAAGTTCTACAAAAGGACTAGAAGGAAGTTCCCAAGCAATGCAACCAGTGGAAATTTTGGTCTGGACAAAGGCAAAGTCAAGTGTTACAACTGTAACTTGATGGGCCACTTTCCCAGAGAGTGTAAGGCAACTAGAGCAAATAGTGGCTAAACACAGTCCAAACCAAACTACACTGACAAAGCTCTCCAGAATGAGAAGTCAAAGCAGCAGGCTGCTGTTGCTGTTGAAGAAGGAGGCTTTGATTGGAGCTTTCAGGTGGAAGATGCTTCTCCTAACCAAGCATTAATGGCAGATCACGATGAAGCCAAGGTATTGGAACATCTCTGTACTCCTAAATGCATTGCTAAAGTTAATAGATATAGGTCCTATAACCTGGAGATAAGATCTAACCTTGAGTCCTTAAACAATTTAAAATCTGATTTTAGAAAGTCTGAAAATGATTATAAACTGAAGATAGAGGACCTTGAGAAAACCATTTCAGTTCTAAAACATGAACACATAGATTTTAGGACTCAAATCAAAGATCTCATAACCAAGTTAACTGAGTGCCAGGCTGAGCTTGTGATTAGCAAAGCTAGGGCAGAAAAAAGTGTTCTTGAAGAAGAGACCTTCGAGAACATGATATCCTCATCCTTGCACAACAAGTGTGCTATCAAAACAGGAAGGGACTGGGATCCATTGAGATAGCTCCTCCACACACAATCTTGTCTGTAAGATCTCTTAGGTGTGGAACTTGTGAAGATGAGCTTCCTCTCATAGATCCTATGAGTGAAGAGGATGAAGAAGAGATAATGAAGAATTCCTCTAAGAAGAGTGAAGAGGAGGATTCCAAGAAGGGTCACTATTCTTCTGAGGAGAAAAAGAAGACTGTGATAACCAAGTCCATGAGAAAGAACTTGAACAGAAAGAGCAAAAGAAAGGCAAGGAAGGCTCAAGAGATCAAGGCTACTTTTGATTCTAAGCAGAAACAAGTTTTCATCTCTGCAGGGTTTAAAGTGGTAGGGACTGAAGACATCAACCAAAACTCTTCTGCTAAGAGTTCTGGTTCTTGTTCAACTCATCTCAGTAACAAGAAGAAGACTGATCTGCTATGTACCACTGCTGCACAGCCTGGACCATCAAACTCCAAGCACAGTTCTCAGCCCAAGAGGACTGTCTCAGCATCAGCAAAGACGAAGGTGGAGAAGGGATGTGACCAAAGATAGTCTTGTTCTCAGGAAAAGGCTCTTGTGAAGAAGAAGATGAGTTGTGTCATGTGTGACAGCACCAATCACATTGCTAAGGATTGTCCATACAATCCTAAAGGTACTGTCCATATGCCCAAAACAAATACTTCAAAGGGTATCAAGAAGATTCAAGCTTCGGAAGGAAAATCGGTTACCCTCGAAAGCTCCAAATCTCAAAAGAAGGCAAGTGGAAAATTACCTTCGGAAGAGAAGTTGGTATCGAAAGGAAGGAGTTCTTCCGAAACACTAAAGTCTGTTGCAGTGTCTGCAGAATCTTCCAAAGGATTAGTCATCAAAACTTCCAAAGTTCCAAAAGCTTCCGAAGTTTTGAAGGTCAAGTCTAAGACTCCAAAGGTGGTGTGGAAGTCTGAGAAACACCAAGTGACTGAGAATTCTCCATCAACAACAGCTCAAGATCCTCTTAGTACAACCATAGGATCTATTACTGTTGAATTACCTTCTGTTAATGAGCCCAAGACAAGCAAGGCTCGGGTTTCCAAATGTAACTAATCATTTTCTTTGTGCAGGGACAGCTGAAGACAAACAAAAATGTCTGGATCATTGATAGTGGTTGTTCCAGGCACATGACAGGCAATAGGTCACCACTCCAGAACTTTGAAAGGATTAATGGAGGACCAGTTGCTTTTGGAGGAGATGAAGGTGGTTACATTTCTAGAAGGGGCAAGGTCATAAATGGTCAGCATAGAAAAGGTAAACTTTGTCAAGGAGCTTGGATATAATCTTTTGAGAGTATCTTAATTTTGTGAACAAAGTCATAACATGCTCTTTACTAAGCATGAGTGCATTGTTCTTAAGCCTGGTGTGGTCATTCCTCATGAGCATATCCTGCTTAGAGCCCCCAGGAAAGGAAACATGTACAAGATGGATTTGCAAGAAACATCTCCCTCTAGAGAAGTTTTATGCTTTCTGTCTAAAGCTAATAGTGATGAGTCTTTCCTATGGCATAAAAGAATGTGCCATGTAAACTTTAAGAACATGAACAAATTGATTAAGCATGATTTGGTAACTGGAATACCAAAGAAAGAGTTTACAAGTGATGACCATTGTGTTGCATGCCTGAAAGGGAAGCAACATAAGGAATCACACAAGCCTAAGGAAAGGAACTCCATCACTACACCCCTACACTTGTTACATATGGATCTCTTTGGCCCCACTAGTGTAATGAGTTTAGGAAGGACCTCTTACTGTTTAGTGATCACAGATAACTTTACAAGATTCACCTGGGTTTTCTTCCTTAGAACTAAGGATGAGACTCCTGAGATTCTGAAGAACTTCATCTTAAAGATTGAGAATCAATCTGATCACAAGGTCAAGATCATAAGATGTGATCAAGGAACTGAATTTAAGAACCAACTCCTTGATACATTCTGTAGGATCGGTGTTTGTCACTTAAACACAAATGTTTTCTCTCAAACTCACCTAGAATCACACTCGGGTAAGAATCAAGAAGAGTTGATCACAATATGAAAAGTAACTAAGAACATAGAAAGATAATTTTTAAGATACTTTTATATATTGATTCTCAACTCAAAATACAAAAACTCTTACAAGCAGATTGTCTCTTATCTATGAATTACAAGGAGAACCTATATATAATATTATCTACAGCCGGATATACTTTGATACTAGCTGGGATCCTATAGCTAAAGTCTATACTACAAGACTAAAGATTAAGGTATCTCAGATAAAGTCTTATATGAGATTTGGTAGTCAGGACATGTCCTTGACTTACCTTTTGTCACCAACTAAAGATGTCAACTGTACTATCATGAAAAGGTAAACAGTGAATAAAGTATGGTCAACAACATGGTTCTTTAAGAAGAAGCCATGCTGTATCAGAAGTCTGCAGCGGAGTGTCAGAGACCATACTTGTGTCCACTGGTTATAGCAGTGTCTCCCGAAGGTTAAATGGCTTCGGAAGAGTAAGTACTTCCGAAGCCACTTTATACTTCGGAAGAGGCTGCTTCTTCCAAGACTTGGAGACTTCTTCATCATACTTCGGAAGTGGTCTTTGCTTTATTCTTCTAAGTCTTGAACTTTGGAAGTATGCATTTGTCTTCAAAAGTAGAGTTCTGTCTTCGGAAGCTGGACTTTTCCTTTGTCTTCGAAAGAACTCTACAACCTTCGGAAGTTTCATGAAGAGCTTCGAAAACCTTTGCATGCAGCATCAAAATAACTTAAGTGATATAGTTTTGGTTGCATTAGCCTTCTTCTTGATCCAACAAACTCCCCCTAGGCTGATGCTACCAAAACTTCACTTACCTCGACTTCTCAATACTTTCAGCACCAAGGCGAGCAAATATTTGTCTGCCTCCTTGTTCTTCCCTGATGTGGTGCTGAGAAGCTTGTATAGATCCTTGGTAGACAGGAAATCCAGTCTGTCACCTTGGATAACATGTACCCTTTGTTGTTGCCCTCTGAAAAGAGTCAGTTCATGGGAACTGTAATCATATTCCCATCGAACTATAGGTTCCAATTCAGGACCTTCCACCATCTGTAGAAAGGCAGCACCTTTGGTGGGAGATCTTTCCTTGTCTTCCTATTTTCTCAACTTCAACTCTTCTTCAATCTTTGCTTTTACAGTTAGATCAGCCAAAGGAAGACTGCTGAGATGATTTCTGACGAGTGCAACAGTTTCAGAGTTGGAGGGGTTGGGGAATGGTTTCTCTGCTAACTCAGCAATGTCAAATCTGCTGGAGTGTAACAGAGAGGTTGAATTGAGTCTGTTGACTTCACCATTCTCTCTTTCCACAACAAAGTTGTGAGAAGTTCATCAAACCTCCACTGAATTATCTTTCTTCTAGGCACAAGAGGCTGACTAGGAATCTTGTCCTCTTTTCTTGTATCCAGCAAAGTCACCAGTTTTCTTCTGAGCTTCTTTTCTTCCTCATTTAAAGAGTCTGAATTGAGGCCCAAAAGTCTTGCAGCCTGGTCCAAAGTTCCTCTAGGCAAATCAAGGAATCTATCTCTTGTGAGGGAACTTGAAGATCCGTCTACATAGGTAATGTTGACAGAGTCTTCTACACAGGAAACTTCGCTCAAAGTGGTGCAATTAGTGAGCTTCGTATTGATTGCCTTAAACTCCTCAAGGGAGAGATGTTAAGAAGGCTGAAGGGATGGTTTGGATGGTAATTTGGTAGGTTTAGGTCAGAGGTTCTGGATAGTGTTTTGGGTTGGATGATGGGAAGTTTAGGAGGTTGAGGTGAGGGAGTAGTAGAGGGTAGTGATGTGGGTTCAGGGGTGAAGGGTTCAGGTTTAATAGTGAATGGGGAGGATGAGGGTTCAAGTTGTGGTTGGGTAGAAGCAGTGGAGGTCATCCCTTTTACCCTTCTGTACATCTCTTTCCTTTTCCCCAACCGGATGTCAGCCTTAATTTCACTGACAATCCGTTGGAGTGTCCTTTCAAACATAGGACCCACCTGCCTACCAGAGAAGCCATGAGCCCGGAGATAGTCCTTCATCCAGGCTTTCTCAGTAAGCTTCTTGGAGACAGTGACCCTAGCCTCTTCTTCTTTCTTCTTCTTCTTCTCTTTTTCCTTTTCTTTTGCAGGCTTCTTCCTTTCTTTCTCCATTTGATCCTGCTCTTTGTTAAAGAGCCAGAGGATCGTGTTATCGTTGTGTGGAGAGAGTTCTTGAAGATCAAAACCTCTGGAGAGTAGGAAGTTTATCCTATTTCTCCTCAGCTACAATTCATCCTCCTTCTGTTTCTTTTCCTTTTCCTCTAAGGCCAACCTGGCTTCTTCTTCAAGCTTCAGCCTGGTTGCCTTCTCCAGATCCACCAACTCCTCTAATGGTAGTAGGAGTGTTTCTTCATTGGCAGCTCCCATTTCAATAAGCTGGTCAATGATCTGCTCTCTTCTTTTATTGATGACAACCTCCTGATTGGAAGCAGCTGCTTTTGTGCTAGCAGCTAGCAACTTCTCAATCTAAAGTCTTCCTTTTCTTAAGTTTTTCAATCTTCTCCTCTTCCTGAATCTCTTCCGCAGTCATCTCCTTTTACCTTTATCCTTTGAAGATCCTGATTGTGGTGGTTCTTGGAGAGAGGTTTCTGATTGTGAGAGAGTCAGAGATGGAGTCTGTGATGGAGGTGTAATCGGAAAGTCCTCACTGCTCATTTTAGATGCCATTTCCAGGATATCATCTGTGATGATCAGTTCCTCGGACATCTTAAACAGTCCTTCCGCAGCTTCCATTTCAGCTTCGGAAGATTCAGCTTGTTCTTCCGAGTCTTTAACTTCAGCTTCGGAAGTTAAAGGAGATGCAGATTCTGTCCCAACTGTTTCAGTTGCTGGGCCATCAGAGTAGATTGAACAAGGGTTCGTTTGGGACGTCTCTGATAAGTGATGGTGATGGATGGAGAAGGTAGTGTTGGCATAGTGGGGGTAGTTGCTGGTGTGGGTTCATCACCTGTGGGGTTAACAGGGATGTCACCAGGAACCGTTGGCTCAGTCATACCTAGAAGAAGTGCAGTATCTCTTCTTGTGAAGTTGGTGGAGACTCTCTTCAAAGTCTTGAAGATGGTCAGCCTCATCTGGGGAGCAGTTAGAGCAGCTGCACAGACAAGCGTGCTCTGGTCTAGCTCACAGTTGATTATATGCTGGAGAAACCTGGGATACATGAAGAAGGTGTCTTTCTGAAGATTTCCCATGAGGTTAGTCAGCATAAATCTTGAATAGTTGAAGCGGAGGCCTTTTACCAACCCATGAACAAGGCACCCAAGTTCAAATGGGATTTGATCCCATCCGCCGGATTTATTCGACAAGCAGCGAAGGACTACGTGTAGCAGGAACTTCCATTTGTACGAGAAGTTAAATTTGTAGACAGTTGACCTGCTAACGTCTCCTTCATATCCCATTTGGAGATAAGAATGGTCCAAGTCTGCTTTGGGAAATTCCATTGGAGTGCCCTCATCATGAAGCTCTAAATGCTCCCTGATAAGCTGTTCAGTAATGACCAACTCCTGGCCACAAATACTCGATCGAATGACACGAACCCCGTTTAGGGTTTCAATCTGACCGTTTGCCCAAAATTCAGACATATGGTTTGAGTAAATTGTGGGGTTAACAGTCACAGCGGTGTAGTAGGAAGATTGGGTTAGGAAGGATATGATATCTGAGAAGTCAGCATCTCTTGATGAATCAAGAAGTGCGACTTGGTTGTGCTGAGGGTTGAAGGACATTTGGAAAGGTGAATGGGAGTGATTTGAGCTGGGTAAAGATGAGTAGGAGAAATTGCTAGGGCTGTAAAGTTTGCAAGTAAGAGAGTGAAAGTGAATAGTCGAGATTATTTAAAAGATTGTGGAGAGGCGGTAATGGGAGTTAGGATAAGGTGATGTGATGGTTTAGTGGATGAAATGAAAGTGGCGGTAAGGTTAAAAATCAGTTAAATAATCCGACATCATTAACAAAATCTTTGCTTTTTACAGTGTGGGGCCCAAGAAATTTACGTTACACAGAGAGATCTCTCTTCCGAGTGTAAAACATTTCTGAAGGTAACTTGTCTTCCGAAGGCAATTCTTACTTCCTAAGCCAATTCTATGCTTCCTAAGGTTAGAGTTGCTTCCGAATGGAGAATTTGTAAGTTTCGGAAGTAGATCTGATATGCAATCAATCGCTTCTTCTGAGACCAAAAATTCTTCCGAGAAGAAAGTTATCCTTTGAGAAATTATGCTTCGGAAGATATAATAATGTCTTCCGAAGGTTAATTTCTCTTCGGAAGGAATTTACACTTAGAAAATTTCAAAGAGAATTCCTTGTAACATGGCTTAAATTGTATTGACACAAGACTTACATATTAAAAAGGTTTTTCAAAAGAGATCAGATTAATCAATGTTTATCATCCCAATAGCTGTTATGAGATACTTAAACCTTTGTTCATCAAAAGCTTTGGTAAACAAATCAACATATTGTTCATTTGAATCAACTTTGATTAACCTAATTAGATTTTTCTCATGAATGTCTCTAATGAAATGATACCTGATGTCAATGTGCTTAGTCTTGGAGTGCTTCACCGGATTTTCAGTAATGGACATAGCACTGTTGTTGTCAATATGGATAGGAGTACTCATAAAGTTGAATCCATAGTCTAACATCTGATTTTGAATCCATAGCAGTTGAGCACAGCAGCTAGCAGCAGCAATGTATTCAGCTGCAGCAGTTGATGTAGAGACACAGGATTGTTTCTTGCATTGCCATGAGATGATCCTTCCACCAAGAAATTGACATCCTCCCTATGTTGATTTCTTGTCAATATTGCAGCCGCCGTAGTCACTGTTAGAGTATCCATAAAGATTGAAATCCTTGTTTCTGGGATACCAGAGACCTAGTTTAGGTGCTCCTTTGAGGTATCTGAGGATTCTCTTAACAGCAGCTAGGTGAGACACCTTAGGAGCAGCGTGATATCTTGCACAAATGCAAGTAGCAAACATGATATCAGGTCTACTTGCTGTAAGATACATCAGTGAACCAATAATTTCCCTATACTGATGTTGATCAAAATCCTCCCCCTCAAGGTCAGGACAAAAATTATGGTTTCTGGGTATGGGTGTCTTGGCAGGCTTGCAATCCTTCATCTCAAATATTTCTAAGATGTCAGAGACATATTTAGATTGATTAATGAAGAACTCTTCCTTCAGTTGCTTTATCTGAGTTCCAAGGAAAAAGTCCATTTTTCCCATGGAGCTCATCTCAAACTTCTTCCTCATAATACTCTCAAAGTCCTTGCACATTTGGTCATTTGAGGAATCAAATATGATGTCATCGACATAGACTTGTACAAGCAAAATGTCCTTTCCAGACTTTCTAATGAAGAGAGTCTTGTCAATGGTACCTCTAGTATAGCCATTCTTCAGAAGAAACTGAGACAGAGTCTCATACCACAGCCTAGGTGCTTGGTGCAGCCCATATAGAGCTTTATCCAATTTGCACACATAGTTGGGATGCTGTGGATCTTTAAATCCTGGAGGTTGGCATACGTACACTTCCCTGTCTATATCCCCGTATAGAAAAGCACACTTGACATCAAGTTGGTATACTGTGAAGTCCTTGGATGCAGCATAAGCAAGGAAGATCCTAACTGCCTCAAGTCTTGCAACTGGTGCGAAGACATCAGTATAATCGATTCCTTCCTCTTGAGTATATCCTTGAACCACAAGTCTTGCCTTATTATTGATGATCAAGCCTCTATCATCTCTCTTGTTTCGAAAAACCTATTTGGTGCCTATGGGTACTTGACCAGATGGTAGCGGACATAGGTTCCATACCTTCTGTCTCTTGAATTGAAGCAGCTCCTCTTGCATCGATTCAATCCAGCTACTATCTTTTAAGGCATCTTCTACCTTCTTGGGTTCCATCTGAGATAGAAAGAATGAGTACAAGCAGACATTCCCTTGATGAGTCTGTCCTCTTGTTCTCACACCCTCAGAGACATTCCCTATGATGTTCTTAGTTGGATGAGTGTTGTGAATCCAAAGCCGAGGAATCACTTCCAGTTGCAGAGATAGATCTAGGTTGGACATATTCTGCTCAGGAACTAGAACACTCTGTCCAGCTTTTGTTTCAAAGTCATTCAATGAGGATTGATTGAATGAATGAGAAACATCATCGATAGTTGGCTGTGAGGTAGTATTAACAGTTGCTTATTCCTTCAAAATACTACCTCCTCCTGCCTGGTGTTGTGGTGGATCACCTGATGAGCTTTGAGGCTCAGTAGGTGACTCACTTGTTGAAGCTTCACTATTCCTTGATATAGATAAACTGTCAGATCTGTGAATAGTGGAAGCTTGATGTATTTTAGCACTTGCAGAATTTGGTCTAGGCCTGGGAAGCTCAAACAGTTGATCATTAGCAGCAACATCAACATCAGTTTGAGCACCTATTCCAACTGAAACATTCTCACAAGAGGGTTTATAACAGTTTGGAAACAATTCTATATCAAAGATGTGATCAGGTTAATTCCCCCTAACACAAGGAGTGTGCTTATTAACAACTATATGGGATGACTCCTCAAATTGTTGATTCTTGATGTTGTATACTCTGTAAGCTTTGGAACTAGAAGAATATCAAATAAAGATAGCATCATCCGAATTTTCAGCAAATTTTGCTAAATTGTCCTTTGTGTTAAGTATGGTACACCTGCTGCCAAAGAACCTTAGAAAGCCAATGAACAGTGGCCTCTTGTTCCATAGCTCATAAGGGGTTTTTCGATGGGGCTTAACTACAAGAACTATGTTCTTCACGTAGCATGCAGTGCTGATTGCCTCTCCCCAGAATGTTAGAGGTAGCTTTGAATCAGCTAACATAGTTCGAGCAGCCTCATAAGTGTCCTATTCCTCCTCTCAGCAACACCGTTTTGTTGAGGAGTTCTGGGAGCACTATATTGTCTGGCAATCCCTTTTGAGTTACAGAATGAGTCAAGAACGAAGTTCTTAAACTCAGTCCCTTGATCACATCTAATTATTTTAACCTTGTGATCAATTTGATTTTCTATTTTAAGAATAAAAGATTTTAACGTTTCAGTAGTTTCATCTTTAGTTCTTAAAAAGAATACCTGTGTGAATCTTGTAAAATCATTAACTATCACAAGGCAGTATGATTTCCTTCCAATGCTCATTATACTCGTGGGACCAAAAAGATCTATGTACAATAAGTGCAATGGAGTAGTGATAGAGTTAACACATTTGGATTTATGAGATGTCCTGTGTTGTTTCCTTTTCAGGCATGCAACACAGTTGTCTTTGCAGAAAAACTCCTTTTTAGGCAAACCATGTACCAAGTTATTTTTAGCGAATTTATTCATTGTCTTAAAATTTACATGACACATACGTTTATGCCACAGTGTTGACTCATCACTATCAGCTTTAGAAAGAAAGCATGATACTTCACCCATTGGGGAAGCATTGTTCATATCAAGCTTGTACATATCCCCTTTCCTGGGAGATCTAAGAAGCACCAATTCCGGAGGAATTGTCATCCCTGGTTTGAGGATAATGCACTCATGTTCTATGAAAAGCATTTGGTGCTTTTGATCACAGAATTGAGAAACACTTAATAGATTGTGTTCAAGCTGTTTGACAAAGTTAACTTTGTCAACGGTTAACATACCGTTGGATATACTCCCTCTGCCAGAAATATATCCTCCGGCCTCACCTCCAAACTGGACAGGAACTCCATCATAATATTGAAATTGTTGAAGGAGATGTATGTTCCCTGTCATGTGCCTGGAGCATCCACTATCTACAATCCATACATTGTTGTTCTTGTCAAATGAATGTTCCTGCACATAAGATGAGAATTCAGTTTTGTTTGGAAACCCAAGCTTTATTTGTCTTGGGTTCTTCTAAAGATAATGACATGAGTGAACCAAATGATATGCATGGGGGTTCAACAGAGGTCTTTGAGGAAGAGGTTTGGGCTGCAACATCTTTCTTGATCTTCTGGTCCACCCTTTGGCTGATCTTGGAGGATGAGCTTGTAGAAGCTTTTGCAGCATGGTCTTCTTCCGAAGCTTCTTTCTTTTCAGAAGAAGTCCTTACCACCTTTTCTTCCGAAGCAGTCTTCTTCTGGGATGGTTTCTAGGGAGCTTTCTTGTTCTTCCGAACCTTAGTAGCTTTTGCTTCCGAAGCCATTTTCCCTTCGGAAGAAGGAGTTTCTTCCGAAAGCAACTTGGCTTTGGAAACTAGCTTTCCCTTTTTCAGCTCTTGAACCGTATGGAAAGATCCAAATGTGAAACCTTCCTTGACTCCTTCTTTCCTAACATTATTTGCATAATGTGTGCTTGCAGGATTGTAGTAACAATCTTTTGCCATATGATTTTGCAGGCCACACATGATGCATGCAATGTTAGTCTTTTGGGGAAGTGAGGGTTGTTGTTTCTTGGTTTTCTTTTCTTCGTCAGCAACCTTTCCCTTTAACTTCTGATCCTTTGGTAGGACAGGAATGCTGGTATTACATTCCTTTCCTGAATCAGAAGTACCCAACACTTGGAAACCATCTGAAACAAAGACACCCTTCTGTTTGGGGTCAATTTTCAGTTTGGATTCAGCCACTTTCTTAGCAGTTCTCCTAGCAGCTTTAGCTCTGCTTCTTTTGGCTTTGGTGGTTAGGATTTGATCATCACAGGAGGCGATAGGTGTATCTACCTGTTCCTTCCCTGTGGTGTCCATTGGTGCCTCATCCTTTAACTCTGGAAAGAAAGGGTCAGCAGTTGGAACCTCTTGCTCTTCAGTACCACATCTAGGTTGTCTGATAGACTCATAGGAGTGTGGTGGAGCAATTTCATTGGTTCCCAACCCTTCTTTGTTCTGATAACAGAGTTTGGAATAGGAGGATGATGCAAGAATAGCTTGGAAGTTTTGCTCAGAGATAGCATGCTTTCTGGCCTGAGCCTCAGCAGTGACAAGCTGGGCTTGAGCCTCAGACAATTTGGATATCAGATCCTTGATTTAAGTCTTGTAGTTGGTGTGTTCATGTTTCAAAAGAGATACAGTTTTCTCTAACTCATCAATTTTCTTTTGATAGTTAGATTCAGCTCTTTTAAAATCAGATTTTAGAATATTTAAAGACTCAATATCAGATCTGATTTCCATATTGTAATCCTAATAGAGTTTAACTTTAGCTATACAGGCTGGAGTGCAGAGATGTTCATATGCCTGGGCATCATCTGTTCCGGCCATGAGAACTTGAGCAGGAGTCACATCCTGTACCATGAAGCTCCAGTCAACTTCTTGAGCCATTGCGGCCGTCTCAGTTGACTTCTTAGTGGGATTTGAGGTTAAGGATATGTGGATGCCTGTGGGGTTCCCGGATTGGTCTTGGGAGCCTTGCATTCCATTGCAAAATGACCCAGTTGGTTACAGTTGTAACACTTTGCTCTGGTCTTGTCAAACCCGAACTTGCTGGTAGTTGGGTTCTGAGGGAAGTGCCTTTCAGTTCTCTTAAAGAACTTCTTTTCTCTGTAAGTTAAAAGAGCCATTTACTGGACAATGTCCACGTACTCTACTTCATCTGGGCTGAAGCACTCAAGATCATCAAAGCAGTATTGAAAATCTCCTGCGTGTCCACCTCCTGAGACAAAGGCATAACTTTCCTGGAAGGAGTTGTGTTGAGCCTGTTGAGACCTTGGAGTCTCAGGATAAGTGATGTAGGGACCAGATGAGCAGAATGGATGTTGATAAGTCAGGAAGTGCTGAGGTTGAGGGGTTAATGAGCCTTCAACAACCATTAAAGCGTTGCTAGCAGGAAGACTCATAGATCTGCTTGTTTGATGGCCCTTCTTACTCTCCATCTCTAGACGGTATCCATCAAGGATGCCATAGAGCTCAGTCATGTAAAGAGTGTTCAAGTTTTCTGTTCTCTTGATAGAGACACAGTAGAATGTCCACTCATTTGGAAGAGCACTCATGAACTTTCTGGTGAGATCTCTAAATTCAGGAGTGATCTTTACAGACTGAAGGGAAGAGATAAGATCCATGTACCTGAAGTACTGCTGGCTGAGGGTCTCTCCAGCAATATGAGTGAAGTTCTCGAACTGCTGCTTCAGTGAGTCCTTCTTTGAGTCGTTGGAGCAAGAATACATCTGAGAAAGTGCATCAAAAAATTCTTTGGCAGTCTTGCAATGCTCAAACCCCACCATAATAGAGTTCGGTATTGCAGTCATGAGAGTAGTCATAGCATTGCTGTCGATGTCCATCTTCTTTCTGTCTTCATTAGAATAGTCCTTGATAGCTTTTTCTATCATGGCACCGTTTCCACCAGGTGAAGCCACCTTTGGCTTGTACGGCCCATTGACAATCGAGTTCCACATCTTGCTGTCTTGGTATCTAATGAAGCCTTCCATTCTTTTACTCCAAGATCTGAAGTTTTCAGGGGTGATAATTGGCGCTTTGGTCATCGTCCCCATTTCTACTTCAGATTTTTTGAGGGCCATTTGAGGGAGTGAGTGGTAGGGAGGAGAGAAAACAGGTTGATTTGGATGGCTAGATCACGCAATCAAGAGCCTGAGATGCTCTGATACCAATTGCAGGATCGGTGTTTGTCACTTAAAATCAAATGTTTTCTCTCAAACTCACCTAGAATCACACTCGGGTAAGAATCAAGAAGAGTTGATCACAATATGAAAAGTAACTAAGAACACAGAAAGATAATTTTCAAGATACTTTTATATATTGATTCTCAACTCAAAATACAAAGAATCTTACAAGCAGATTGTCTCTTGTCTATGAATAACAGGAGAACCTATATATAATATTATCTACAGCCGGATATACTTTGATACCAGCTGGGATCCTATAGCTAAAGTCTATACTACAAGACTAAAGATTAAGGTATCTCAGATAAAGTCTTATCTGAGATTTGGTAGTCAGGACATGTCCCTGACTTACCTCTTGTCACCAACTAAAGATGGAAACTATACTATCATGAAAAGGTAAAAAGTGGAATAAAGTATGGTCAACAACATGGTTCTTTAAGAAGAAGCCATGCTGTATCAGAAGTCTACAGCGGAGTGTCAGAGACCATACTTGTGTCCACTGGTTACAGCAGTGTCTTCCGAAGGTTAAATGGCTTCGGAAGAGTAAGTACTTCCGAAGCCACTTTATACTTCGGAACTTCTTCCAAGACTTGGAGACTTCTTCATCATACTTCGGAAGTGGTCTTCGCTTTATTCTTCTAAGTATTGAACTTCGGAAGTATGCATTTGTCTTTGGAAGTAGAGTTCTGTCTTCGGAAGCTGGACTTTTCCTTTGTCTTCGAAAGAACTCTACAACCTTCGGAAGTTCCATGAAGAGCTTCGGAATCCTTTGCATGCAGCATCAAAATAACTTAAGTGATATAGTTTTGGTTGCATTAGCCTTCTTCTTGATCTAACACATTCTGTGATGAAAAGGGTATTACAAGACAATACAGTGCTCCCAGGACTCCTCAGCAAAATGGTGTTGCTGAGAGGAGAAACAGGACACTGATTGAAGCTGCTAGAACCATGCTGTCTGACTTTAAGCTGCCCATCACCTTCTGGACAGAGGCAGTCAACACTACCTGCTATGTGTAGAACAGAGTTTTAGTGGTTAACACTCATGGCAAGACTCCTTATGAACTTTGGCACGAGAGGAAACCTTTTATTGGTTTTCTCAGGTCATTTGGTTGTCCTTGTACTATCTTGAATACCAAAGATCAAATTGCCAAGTTTGCTGAGAAATCAGATGATGGACACTTTATTGGATACTCTTCTTAAGCTAAGGCTTACAGAGTATACAATCTCAGAACTAGAATTGTTGAGGATTCAGCCAATGTGACTTTCAATGAACACACACCCTGTGTTGTTGGTTCTGGTCCGGATTGGTTATTTGATCTTGATTTGGTTACCAATTGTTTTAAAAAATCTTGTGAGAATGTTTCAGGATCTGTAGAAAATTTAAATACATGTGGTCCTGATCCAAGATTTGAGCTAAGAAGACCTTCAAGTCATACATCTTCAGCTCTAGTTGGAACTACTTCTGCTAATGAGGTTTCTATCAGCACTACAATGACAAACTTAGCTGATACATTTGGGGTGCCTTCAAATTACAGCTCAGAGGCTCCACAACCAGATCAGAACACCTCAATTATGGAAGACAACAATGGTGGTGGTGACAGTGACCAAGAATTTTTTGATTCCACTGACCACACAATAGATGACAACATCAATGATGTCACACACTGCTTGGATCAATTCTCTCTTGAAAAGGGTGCTGATGTGGTGGGAGAAACCTCTATGCCAGATCTAAATTTCTCTAATTTAGATCTCTCTTAGCAACTTGCTGTGATCCCTCAGCTTAGGATCCACAAGTCTCACCCCACCACAAACATCATTGGAGATGTTATCACAGGGGTAAGGACAAGAGGACAAACCCATGAAGCAAATGTTTGTCTTCACTCTTGTTTCCTATCCCAGATAGAGTCAAAGAAGGTTGATGAAGCTCTAAAGGATGGAAGTTGGGTTGAAGCTATGCAACAAGAGCTGCTTCATGTCAAAAGGTAGAAAGTTTGGAACCTTTGTCCTCTTCCTTCTAGGAAGACTACCATTGGAACCAAATGGGTGTTTAGGTATAAGAAAGATGATAGAGGCGTCATCATCAAGAACAAAGCTAGACTGATTGTTCAAGGATACACACAAGAAGAAGGGATTGACTACACTGATGTCTTTGCTCCAGTGGCAAGATTAGAAGCTGTTACGATATTCCTGGCATTTGTTGCATCCAAGAACTTCAAGGTTTTTCAGCTTGATGTGAAGTGTGCCTTTTTATATGGAGTGATAGATGAAGAGGTATATGTCAAACAGCCACCTAGTTTTGTAGACCCTGATCATCCTGATTATGTCTGCAACCTTGACAAAGCTCTCTATCGGCAGCATTAGGCACCAAGGAAATGTTATGAAACACTATCTGAGTATCTTTGTAAACATGGATACAGGAGAGGTACTATAGATGGAACTCTCTTTATCAAAGGACAGGAAAATGACATACTGCTAGTTCAAGTGTATGTGGATGACATCATCTTTGGTTCAACTAATCCAAAGCTTTGCAAAGACTTTGAGAAGCTGGTGAAAGATAGATTTGAAATGAGTGCCATGGGGGAACTTAATTTCTTTTTGGGAATTCAAGTGAAGCAAGTTGAAGATAGCATCTTCATAAGTCAGTCAAAGTATGTTCAGGACATACTCAAGAGATTCAACATGACTGATTGTAAGATTGCTAAGACACCCATAGCTAGAAACCACTCCCTTGGACCTGATCTTGAGGGGGAGTGTGTAGATGAGCACTTATACAGGGCTATGATTGGGTCTCTTATGTATCTTACTGCTAGCAGGCCTGATATGATGTTTGTTACATGCATCTGTGCAAGATATCAAGCCAACCCTAAGATGTCTCACCTCATCATTGTCAAAAGGATTCTAAGATACCTTAAAGGTGCTTCAACACTTGGTTTATGGTACCCTAAGAACCCTGACTTCAATCTGTAGGCTTATACTGATAGTGATTATGGTGGTTGTGACATGACTGCAAAGTCTACATCTAGGGGATGTCAATTCCTTGGTGGAAGGGTTGTCTCATGGCAATGCAAGAAATAATCATGTGTCTCTGCATCAACTGCTAAAGCTGAATACATTGCTGCTGCAAGCTGCTGTGCTCAAGTACTTTGGATTCAAAATCAGATGCTAGACTATAGGTTAAACTTCAAGGAGACTCCCATCCACATAGACAACAACAGTGCTATCTCAATCACAGAGAATCTTGTGCAGCACTCAAGGACAAAGCACATCAATATCAGGTATCATTTAATAAGAGATAACTATGAAAAAGGATTAATTAAACTAGTCAAAGTTCACACAGATGAACAATATGCTGATCTGTTTACAAAGGCTTTTGATGAACATAGATTTAAATATCTAATATCAGCTATTGGGATGATAAACTTTGATTAAGCTTTTCTTAAAACTAATTCTTATTATTTCTTAAAATATGTGTGTCCTAAGTTGTCTAGTTCATCACTTTCATAAGCTCATGTTTTCTTTGGATGAAAATTTCTTTTTGAAGACTTTCTTTCGATTTTTGAAAATTTCTGATACTTCGGAAGTTATGCTTTTAACTTCAGAAGCAAATCACTCCTTCAAAATAAATAACTGTCTAAGAAATTTACCTTCGGAAAAGCTTTCAGATTTATCTTCCGAAGCTTAAATACTTGTCTCAGACACTTACTTATTTTCAAGGACCATTTACTTCTGAAGCAAAATTAACTCTCGGAAGCTTTGTTGTTTTATATACAAAGCACTTAAGTTTTAATTTCTCTTCCGAAGTAAAATTCTCAAAACTCTCGGGAAATTCTTCCGAAGTCATTTTAGCTTCGGAAGCTTTTTAATTAAAACTTCCGAAGATAATTAACTTTCGGAAGCTTTTTGACTTCCAAGAAAACTAATTTTTGAGCAAAAGTAAACTACTTTTTCAGAGGTGGGACCGACATTCGGATTTCAAAGTTTATCTTTTTTCATTAAACTTTATCTGAAATCCCTCTCACATATAAACCCAACGATTTCCCCCTCTTTCTATCATCTGTTCTTCCTCCAAAACCTAAAAACCCAAATTTCTCTCTGAAATCTCTTTCTTCCTTCTTTCTTCATCTTTAAGCTATCTTAAAATGGCCAACCTTGCTCACGGAAATGATCCAAACTTTACCATGCAGCTACACAGACAACATAATCAGGTTGCTCTATTAAGCTCTGCGAAAGATCCTCATTTCTCAGAGGTTTGTCGTTTCTTAGCTCTGTCTAACTACTTCACCTCCCTAACCATTGATCCTCCACTCTATGAGGATCAGTTGCTTGAATTCTAGAAGATCTGCCAAGAGGTCATTATGGACAGTGAGAAGGCACTGACTGCCACAGTGCAGGGGAGAACAATCTTCATCACTCCGGCCATCATCAATAGGCATCTTCAGCTGGATGATGAAGAAGGTGAGGTGTTCTTCCTAAAGGAAGCTATCAATCATTCCTTTGAGCAGATGGGATATGAGGGAGATTTCTCTGTAAAGACCTTTAGGAAAGGAAAGGTCTCATCCCAGTGGAGATTCCTGCTCCATGTGGTCATTCACAGCTTATCAAATAAGCATGATGGATGGGACCAGATTCCTAAAGATCTCTCCTTCATAGTCCATGGAATGGTTCAAGGGGTCAAATTCAGGTATTCTCAATTTGTTTATACAAATTTACTTGCTAATTTAGATTCCTTAAAGTATTACATGTTTTCTAGATATGCCCAGTACATTCTTAACTGTGAACTGGGCTCACAGTTAAGGAAAATAGGTAACATTCTTAATTAAGACAGATGAAGCCCGACATCTTTAAAATACCGAGGAAGCCCCCTGTTGGCTTCTCTGGGGTAGAAACAGCCCTTGTCCCAAAAATGTTAAGAGCTCATTGCTTAAGGTGACAACCTAGCAGCACAAGCTAGTGTTGAGCCCACACCTGCTACCTCCCAACCACCCATACAACCTCAAATCACCATCACTTACCAAAGAAAATCCAAACGAACCCCTACTCAGGCTATTCAGTCTGTGGAGGCCCCCATATACTCACCCATACAGGAAGAAGTGGACACTGGAGCCCCCACTTCTCCTGAGGAGCAGACCACTCTCATCTCTTCAAGAATCAGTGTTGAGGTTTCTCATGCTCAGCCTGATGAGCTCATTAGCCCAACTGCCTTAAGCCATCACTCTGAGTCTCAACACTCAAGTGATCAACCTTCAGGGGACAGTTACCATCCCCAGCCTATAGATCTCAAGCAACCAATTCCCCACCTTGACTTCTACTCTGATGAAGATCTAGGTTTCAGTGAGTATAATGAGTCTCTCTTCTTTACCCCTACTCAAAGAGAGATGAATGCTCCTGAGTCTTCTACATATATCCCACATCAGTCACCTACAACTGAGGTGGACACTTCTGAACATGTTTAGGATGTCCATATGGAAGAGGCTCTCACTTCTGAAAGTGATTACATCATTAGACCTCAACCATGGCAACTTAGCCCACTGACACCTCAACTGAGATTGCCAGTGAGCAGAGGAAAACCAGCAGCCAAGAACCTGAAGCTGGTGGTGAGAGAGAGGACTTTGGTCTAATCATCTCATCCCCCAATGAGTCTTCTGATGAAGATGAGGGGAATCTAAGACTAAAGGTGCACAAACTGACTAAAACATGCACCTATTTAGTCTCAAAGGTCAGTCACCTTGAATCTCAGGTGACTACCTTAAATAACAGGATCAATGATCAGCAATTTGAGATTTCATATCTTAAGGAAAAACTAGTTGGGAGACCCTTAAGAAGTACTCAACCAGGAACACAAAAACCTGTGGATGTGATTGACCTATCTTCCAGCTCACCTATGCAAGTGGGTGATGCTACCAAAAAGGGGGAGAAATTTATTACAGCCACAGAACCTGGGAGTTCTTCAGAGAGAGTGGACATTGAGGACTCACCATCCTCACTTGCAATTGTGCATTCTTAGCAACCTCCTCAAGTTCATATTGATATGGACTACACTAACTCCTTCATACAGAGTCTGTTTGAGGATGGGATACCAAGGGCTATGTCATCTTCACCATCTTCCAATCACATCATTGGGTGGAGGTATGACAACATCAGGAAAGCCCTAATCATCATAAGAGTTCAAGGACAGCAAGAAGTCCTCAATTTTCAGACTTTGAACTACTATGAAGGTCTGAATTTAGTCAACATGTCACTTGTCAACCCAAGCCAATCAGGACAAGCTGACAGACTGGCTCAAAGAATCCAAGACAGGATCACTGCAGAGTTCAGCTTAAGAAGGAGACTTAGGCAATCAGGAAAAGCCATCGGTCAACTGGATGTTGAGGCAAACCCTAAGATTAGTTTCATAGGGGAAACCTTGACTGAAGGCCTAGTGGCAGAACCTGAGACCTCTGTCTCATCATCATCAACTGCTGCAGAGATCCACACTCCTATTGAGACACCTGCTGGTGAAGGTGCTTCTCAACCACTCTCTGGCCAGAGCTTAGATGTTGCAACAAGCAATGGAGGCCAAAGCTCTCTCCACCCTGAGTCACAAAGGTCTGTGCGTGACAAAGGGAAAAGAAAAATGACATTTGAGGAGATTGAGGAGGAGGAGAGTGTGGGTTTGCAAGAACATAAAAACTAAGTTTAACCCATTAAACTTATTGAAAACGCAGCAGAATAACAACATATTATTGACTTACTTATAAGCTGAAAAATATGTTCTCTAGGTGACCATTTGAATGTATAAAGCAAACCAAAATCAAAGGATCTAAATATGTGAATAAGCAAGCATGAACACATAAAACAAGCATAATAGATAGCCATTAACAAGCTGCCAAAACTACCTTTCAGCAGTTGAGAACAATACTTCCAAAAGGGCTGCCAAAAAACGTGGATTTGATGAAGATGGAGATGTCAAAATCGGCCAGGACTCCAAGAAGAGGAGGTCCTCAAGCTAGTATACCCCAAGCAATGTGCAAACACTCTTCTTGTTAGGGAGATTAACACCAAGAGTGATTCCAAATCCACTCAATCAGCTGAAAAAGCTGAGAACTCTTTTGGGAGAGAAAAGACTTCAAAAACACTTTGCATGTGTGTGCTAGATGATATGGTAGTGTGTTCGACCAGCACGAAAGTCATTAGTGTTCAATAAGGTAAAAACCCTCTCATTGGAGAGGGTTTGGGCGGCCAAATCATTTGACCAATATTTTCCCTCTTAAAATTCACTAAACAAACTTTATAGATTGGTCCCTTGTAAGTTTGTACAATAATGTTTAGTTGTAAAACTTATACACTCTTTTAATTACTTAATGTTATCTAACTAACTTAAATAACACTAAGTAATATTCTTGAACAAAATATCCTAATAAGTTGTTCCATCTCTCATGCAACTTATTTAGAAAACCCATTTTCTAAATTTGGTGTTATTATTCAATTACATGATCATATCATCAATTGAATATTAATTGGTGTTTGCTAAGCTTGTTATTGGGTATAACCCGACTTGGATCATAACGTACTAACCGCATCAATATTCTATGTTTCTTGGGCACATAGAATCCAACAATCTCCCACTTGCCCAAGATTCATAGAAGATTGATGCAAGCAGTAAATACCGCCTAACAACGGTTTACTACCCTTAATACGCATGACTTATAGCCATTCAATAACATCATCTTATTCAAGTATCCTACTTGAAATGATTTAGGTGAATTATCATCTATCCTTTTGTTACAGATGTCATGTTAAATCCAAGAACACAGCGTGATCATTCCTTGTTGATTTAACTTATCAGGCCTTAGACATCTAACTCTCAACGAATAAGAGGAACAAATTCCATCTTGACTACATACGTTTCTCACAAACACCTCGTGTCATACCTGAACATACCCTTATGTTTGTCCATTATTTCAGGACAGTGAAGAATTAGCTCAAGGTATAATACTTGGTGAATATCAAAACCCAATATGTATTTCAGGTTGGAGGATACCAAATGATATTCGCCTTTACTCAAATTTACTTATGATCAATCAATAAATTCCATGTAGTAAATTTGAGATGCGGTCAGTCCAATATTTGCATCCCACAAATATCTATGAACCTTGGTAGCAACCAATTGCTCTATATTCATTCTTTATGAATATCAATCAATCCAAGTCATAATAATCTTACCCTCACACTTGTTCCCACAAGTATGAACGACTACGGACATTTAGAGTAAACAATTTACTCATGGATTAAACATGCTAATTGGAACATTAATTGAAACATTATAACCAAATAATTTTATTCAAATAATAAAGAGTTCCACATATCCAAATACAAAATTTACAGATCAAATCCAATCACTAGAATATCGAAGTCCCATGGCACAAGTATGACCTTCATGCTTTGCCTTTTCAAGGAGCTTCGTGAGAGGATCCGCAATGTTCTGATCCGTGTGAACTTTGCGAATACATATCTTTCCTTTTTCAACTTCATCTCGTATGTAGTTGAATCTCCGCTCAATGTGCCTAGTCTTTTGATGAGCACGAGGTTCCTTGATTTGAGCAATCGCACCCTCGTTATCACAAAAGATCTCTAGGGGTTCCTGAATGGAAGGGACAACCCCAGATCGGCAATGAATTTCTTTAACCATGCAGCTTCTTGAGCTGCCAATGAGGCGGCGACATATTCTGATTCTGTAGTTGATAGAGCCACCACATCCTGTTTGGAGCTTTTCCAAGAGACCGCTCCTCCATTCAGAATGAAAATATATCCCGATTGTGACCGAGAATCATCACGATCGGTTTGGAAACTCGCATCCGTGTAACCTTTTACAACGAGTTCCTCATCACCAGATCCATAGATTAGGAACATATCTCTCGTCCTCCTTAGGTACTTAAGTATGTTCTTAACAGCCATCCAATGACTGTTTCCACGATTTTGCTGATAACGACTTGTCATGCTTAAGGCGCATGACACGTCCGGTCGAGTGCATAACATTGCATACATGATGGATCCAATAGCAGATGCGTATGGGATTGCCTTCATTTTATCTTGCTCATCCTTTGAGCTAGGACATTGAGTCGTACTCAATATCGTTCCTCTTTGAATAGTTACGGTACCTTTCTTAGAGTTCTCCATCTTGAATCTTTTCAAGATCTTATCAATGTATGCATTTTGATTCAAACCAATCAACCGCCTTGATCTATCCCTATAGATCTTTATTCCCGAATATAGGCGGCTTCTCCAAGATCCTTAATGGAAAAACAACTTCCAAGCCAGGTTTTTACACCTTCCAAGGTTGGAATGTCATTTCCAAATAGTAGTATGTCATCAACATACAATACTAGGAAAGTTATCGTGCTCCCACTAGCCTTCTTATACACACAAGCCTCATCAGCGTTTTTGATGAAGCCAAATTTCTTTACCTCTTCATCAAACGATGATTCCAGCTTCTCGATGCTTGTTTCAATCCATAGATTGATTCTTTAACTTGCATACTTTATTAGGATGTTATGGATCGACAAAACCTTTAGGCTGAACCATATAGACATCTTCCTCAAGATATCCATTTAGGAAAGCGGTTTTGACATCCACTTGCCAAATCTCATAATCATAATGAGCAGCTATGGCAAACAATATCCTTATAGACTTTAGCATCGCAACAGGTGAGAAGGTTTCATCATAGTCAACCCCTTGAGTTTGAGTGAAACCCTTTGCTACAAGTCTAGCTTTATAAGTATCCAAGTTTCCATGCATATTGGTTTTCTTCTTGAAAACCCACTTACTTCCAACTACCTTGGAATTAAGAGGTGGTACAACAAGTTCCCAAACTTGATTGTCATACATGGATTGCATCTCAACGTTCATGGCCTCAAGCCATTTGTCACATTCCAAATTGGACACTGCATCATGGTATGTGGTTAGTTCATTTGAATCTACCACATAGCATCCATCCATAAAAAATCCGTATCTTTCAGGTGGATTACTAATTCTACCACTTCTACGAACGTTTTGTGTGTATTGATCAACTACTTGATCAACATCAACATCCTCATGTTGAGTGCTAGTTACAACCAAACGTGCATCGGGTTGTGGTTCTTGATCCTCCTCAAGATCCATTGTTCTACTGCTAGTTCCTTCCATAAGGAACTTTGCTTCTAAGAACTCACCCTTTCTAGAAACAATTACCTTTTGTTCCAATGGATCATAGAAATAATATCCCATAGAATCTCTAGGATATCCAATAAAGATACACTTGGTGGATCGGACTTCCAATTTGTTTGGGGTGGTAGTCTTAACATAAGCCTCACAACCCCAAACCCTTAAGTATGATAGGGATGGAACTCTTCCATGCCATATCTCAAAAGGTGTCCTTTCCACCTTTTTGGTTGGGGCCATATTTAAAATACGGGCCGCGGAGAGCAAAGCGAAACCCCAAAATGATAGAGGTAATGTGCTTCTAGCCATCATAGATCAAACCATATCCAATAAGGTTCGATTCCTCCTCTCAGACACACCATTATGTTGTGGTGTTCCAGGTGGAGTGAGTTGTGAGACAATCCCAGAACTCCTAAGATGATCTTGAAAAGCATCACTTAGGTATTCACCTCCTCTATCGGTACGGAGAACTTTAATCGACTTGTTGAGTTGATTTTCCACTTCATTCTTGAAGATTTTAAACATTTCAAAAGCTTCATCTTTGTGCCTTAATAAGTACACATACCCATAGCGACTATAATCGTCGGTAAAGTTAATGAAGTATCTTTCACCATTCCTAGTCATTGGCTTAAAAGGACCACATACATCCGAATATATGATTCCTAATAAATCATTTGCCCTTTCGTTAGTTCCACTAAAGGGTGCCTTAATCATTTTTCCTTGTAAACAAGATTCACATACATCAAATGAATCACATTCATTTGTTTTTAAAAGACCATTCTTTTGAAGTGTTTGTATACGTTTCTTGTTATATGACCAAGACGACAATGCCAAAGATAGGCATCACTCAAATCCAACTTGAGTTTTTTGGTGTTAGTATGGTACAATGAACTATTTAAAGCATTTTCATGAACCAATTCATAAATACCATTAATGGGAATTGCTTTTAAATAGAACATATCATTTGAAGAAACATGAATATCATTTCCAACAAAAGATAATACATAATCATGATGTCTTAATTGGGATACAGAAATAATGTTCCTAGTCAAACTAGGAGCATACAAAACATTCTTCAAAATAACATCCAAGCCACTTGGAAGTTTTAGGATGTAGTCCCCACGAGCTTCAACTTGGACTTTGGTTCCATTGCCTATGAAGAGGCTAACATCCCCTTGATTGAAGTCCCTACTTCTTTTGAACCCTTGCAACAAATTGCAAATATGAGTTCCACATCGGTATCTAATACCCATGTGTTTGAAGATGTAACATTAAGATCAATATGAATCATGTATATTGTACCTGAGGTCTGCCCGGCATCCCTCTTGGCTTTCAACTCTTGGAGATGGACAGGACAATTTCTTGCCCAATGTCCAATCTCCCCACACTTGAAGCATGGGTCATTGGTAGCAACCTTTTGCTTCTTCTCTTGTGTTTGGGTGGTACCCTTACCACCCCTTTCCCCTTTCCCCAGGTGGGTCCCTTACCCTTGGCAACCTTTGCCTTGGGTGCAGGATAAGGCCTTTTCTTGTTCCCACCTTCATTGATGGTGAGAACGGGTAAAACCCTTTTACCCATGGCCGCCTCGGCCGTTTTCAGCATTGAGTGAAGCTCACCAATGCTTTTGTCCCAAGCATTCATGTTGTAATTCAACAAATGTCTCGAACTTCTTGGTAAGGCCATTGAGGATCAAATCCGTGGCCAATTCCTTCGAGACGGGACAATTAAGCCTCTCGAGGCAGTCAATATGACTTTTCATCTTAAGTACATAAGATGAAACAGATTGGTTGTCGTCCATACGACATGCATGGAGTGCTCGAACCGTTTCAAGCGCTCAACCCTTGCTTGTTGTTGGAACGTTTCCTTCAGCTGAGTTATCATGTCATAAGCTCCGTGATGTTCATACTTCTTTTGGAGATCCGGAGTCATGCTCGCTAGCATGAGACAAGACACTTGGACATAGTCCTTAGTGTACTTCAGCCAATCGTTGTAGGCCTCTTCATCATCCTCAGAAGGCTGATCGGGGATGGGGTCGTCTAAAACATATGATCTTCTCTCTTGCTTGAGAACGATTCTCAAGTTTCGATACCAATCAATAAAGTTGTTATGATTTAGACGTTCCTTTTGGAGGATCGCTCGTAATGATTGGTGGACGCGGATGAGTTATCATGATTGTCATTATGGGTGGCCATCTACAAAATTTAACAAAGATCTATTTAGTATTTTTCGTTATTGCTATTTTTAATAATTAATGTCTTTTAAGGTCATTTTATATTAAATTCTAGAACCCAACATTACATTTAAATTATGGTTAGGTGACCTTTATCCCACGATTTAATTAATAAGGTGGTCAACGATTGACGGTTGCAACCATTTACAACTTCTAGAGGTATGGGATCGACTTTAAACATCATATGTAAAGTCGGCATGTTAATCCCATCAACACCATTTGGAAACCATATTAGGTGATCCATTTAACATGGTTTGCAAATCAAGTTACCCTACTTGCACACACATGTGAGTTTACCCACATAAGTGGTTAGGTGATCTTTATCCCACAAATGTGGTATCCTCACCTTAAATCATAAGTTCCCTCTAAATGGTTAGGTGACCTTTTCCCATTAAGAGTTTCCAAATGACTCAAGTGTTGTGCAAAAGGATGGTGTTAAACTTGTTGGTCAAAAGATTAGAGATTTCATAATTCTAGTTTAGAAAACTCTATGTACTTGTATTTTAATACCTATTTTAATCTTTAAAAAAACATTAAATCATTTTAATAACCTTTTATTACATTTTAATGATTAAGAACCATCATTTTTATAACTTGTTAAGTTTGTTAATTAGTTTGTAATGCATGTCAAAATTCCAACCATACAATCAAATAACAAACATTCAAACAAGCATAAGCATAAACAACCATAATGTGCATAACCTAAGCTACTATTGTGACCACACTTGTTTGCCATCACAAGTGTGGTTATTAGGTCTTTCCTAAGGGTTGAAATCAACACAAATTAGGTCATCATAGGCCCCCACTTGAACTTGCATCAATATGCTTCAAGTTCCATGTCTTTGATGTCCATCTTTGGGTCTTGATCTTGTGCATCTTCCTGTTACAAAAATTGTATCCTAATACATTTTTCTAATAAAAGAAATGCACCTAATCTATTAATTACATAACCAAATGAATAAATAATTACACCCAAATAATAAACATGAATATTATAACCCAATTGAATGAATAAAACAACCATTCCAATCATCCAAACAACACAAGGCCAAAAGCTAGGTTATGCACTATCAAGAGAACACCATAAACATCATTCAACAAACTAAATAAACCCCATCAACCCAAAATTTTCAGCCAACATAAACTGAAAATTTGGGTTTGTTTGTCCAAACAAACAACGTCCAAAAATATCAACCAATTGACATTCCCATCTTTCAAAGTTTAATCATAGCATGAAGATATAACTATGAAAGACTTGGGGTTTACTAAATCAGCCAAAATCAACCTCTAATAGGTTGATTAAAATCTTTTAAAACCGATTTTAAAGAACAAGAACAAGCAAGTTATCCACATACCAGCTCTTGATGCCATTGTTGGGTTTGCAAGAACATAAAAACTAAGTTTACCCATTAAACTTATTGAAAACGCAGCGGAATAACAACATATTATTGACTTACTTATAAGCTGAAAAATATTTTCTCTAGGTGACCATTTGAATGTATAAAGCAAACCCAAAATCAAAGGATCTAAATATGTGAATAAGCAAGCATGAACACATAAAACAAGCATAATAGACAGCCATTACAAGCTGCCAAAACTACCTTTCAGCAGTTGAGAAAAATACTTCCAAAAGGCTGCCAAAAACGTGGATTTGATGAAGATGGAGATGTCAAAATCGGCCAAGACTCCAAGAAGAGGAGGTCCTCAAGCTAGTATACCTAAGCAATGTGCAAACACTTCCTTGTTAGGGAGATTAACACCAAGAGTGATTCCAAATCCACTCAATCAGCTGAAAAAGCCGAGAACTCTTTTGGGAGAGAAAAGACTTCAAAAACACTTTGCATGTGTGTGTTAGATGATATGGTAGTGTGTTAGACCAGCACTAAAGTCATTAGTGTTCAAGAAGTAAAAACCCTCTCATTGGAGAGGGTTTGGGCGGCCAAATCATTGACCAAATATTTTCCCTCTTAAAATTCACTAAACAAACTTTATAGATTGGTCCCTTGTAAGTTTGTACAATTAACATTTAGTTGTAAAACTTATACACTCTTTTAATTACTTAATGTTATCTACTAACTTAAATAACACTAAGTAATTCTTGAACAAAATATCCTAATAAGTTGTTCCATCTCTCATGCAACTTATTTAGAAAACCCATTTTCTAAATTTGGTGTTATTATTCAATTACATGATCATATCATCAATTGAATATTAATTGGTGTTTGCTAAGCTTGTTATTGGGTATAACCCGACTTGGATCATAACATACTAACCGCATCAATATTCTATGTGTCTTGGGCACATAGAATCCAACAGAGAGAGATAGGAAAAGGAGGCTGAGGGGAGAAAGTTCCTCTGCTAAGTCTTCAAGACTCATGGAGTCTGCTATCAGGGCTGCCTCCAGACCAGATACTCAGAATGATGAGTTAAGGGCAGTCAGGATAAATTACCTGCAGACATGGAACTATGACATAGATAGTGTCATTTCTCTCCCCTTAGAAGAGCTGAATAAACTGGTGATCTGGAAAGGTCAAAGGAGAAGAAGGAGGCAGAAGATGCAGAGCTTCTAGTATAAGTCAAAGAAGAGAGAAGAAGAAAAAGACTATACAAGGATATGCCTACCCTCTCCCCAGTTCAGGAAAGTCCTGCATAAGAAGATGTGGTTCAACAAGAACCTCAGGTAGACAAAGAAGAAGAAAGGATCAAGATGATCAACTACCTGAGTGCCACAGGCTTCTATCAGGCAGATGCACTCCTTCCCTTGTCCTATGACTATGTTGAGTTTGAGTACTTAAAACAGCTTGAACTTGAGATAATCAAGGACAGAAAGACAACTAAGAAGAAACTAAGGGAAGAAGCTGCAAAATCAAGAGCTATCATCCAAAAGAGCATGAAAAAGTCTGCTGATAGGCAGAGGATGATGAGCTTCTTGAAGCTATATGGATTCTCCGGCAGGAGACTTGGCCCCATGTCTCTATCGAATATGGATGAGCATATTAGGGTGATCAAGCAGAAGATCAAAAGTGGAGAGCTCATTGACTTACACTCCACTCCAAGTCAAGCCCCACCTGAAGTGGAGGTTAAGGTTAAACAACCAGAGACAACACAACCTGGACCTCCTGCTGAAACTCAGCAAGCTTTATCTTCTGATCCATAGCAGGGTCAACCTCCCTCTCCTTCTGAGCCTGAGAGAGAAGAAGTCCCAACTGAGAAAGACAGTGAAGATCAATCTGGTACTGTAGGCCAGTCTTCTCAGTTAAAATTTGTTAAGAGAAAGAAGAGGATGGCTTCTAAACCAAAGCCAAAGAAGAAGAAGACTGCACCCTCTTTTACACCCTAGGATGAGTCAGAACATCTTGAGGTTGTGCAGCCAGAGGATGCTACATCAACTCCAATTCAAACAGCTCCTCTAGCATCAAGAAGACCCATCTTGTCCTGGACATACACCATAAATCCAGAAAGATGGCATGTCATTAGAGATCAAGGCACTAAAGACATTTATACATGGCAAGATATGTTTTAGTTGCCTCTGCATGACCTCTTTAATATGAGAAGACACTTTGATAGTCTGAAGGATCCTGATCACCTTATGAAGAAAGGATTGGTGATCATCCTAATAAGGACTGTTGACATCTGAAGTCTACTAAGTGTTTTGATAGCATCAGCCTAGGGGGAGTTTATAGAGATTAATGAAGAGGCTGATGCAACCTAAACATCCAATGTCTTTCCTGCATATTGCACAAGTGCATCGAAGAAGAATGCTTAGGAAGTTTTACACATGCAACAGAAAATACTCTAAGTGTAAAATCTTCCGAAGCCAAGACCAATATCTTCCGAAGCCAAATATGAAGTCTTCCGAAGCCTTAGAGACAAAGTCTTCCGAAGCTTCAACTCATGAAGACAGATTTCTTCCGAAGACTTTTAATACATGCTTTATCTGATGTATTTTTCCATAAAGCTGGACACCTTTCCGCTGCACCTCTGTAAGGTCACCAACTTACATGAGTTGGTGAAAAGGTCCATACTTTTGGTAACTGTACATTGAGGTCTTGAGTATGTAACTTTCTACTTTATGTACTTTACCCTTTTTGTAATAGATAAGGATGTGAGCTATGACATGTCATAATCACAAGTCAAAAGGCAATCTGCCTTTTGACTCTACAATTGATTTTGTTTTGTGTCTAGTCAATTGTATCCAGTTGGCTTTCAAAGTATAGCCGGCTGTAGATGTAGTATAAGTATCTCATGTTCTTGTATCTTTCTATTATGATTTGTAACACTTGTAATAGAACATAGAGAAAACAATATACTGCATTCTTGAAAACCATATACTTGTGTTCTTTGTGTTCTGTCTCTTACATTACTTGTGTTTTTAGTGTCTTACCTTGGTTAATCCAGTTTACTGTTTGATTAAGTTTAGTTAATCTTCTTTTTGTGTTGTTGAGTTGTAACTCTGTACCCTTCAACGATCCTGTAGAGCAGGAGCTGGAAAACTAGAAGTGTACACTGATAGTGATTATGCTCGGGATTTAGAAGATAGAAAATGCACGTCAGGCTATGTATGTTTATTGAGCAATGCAGCTACATGTTGGAGCTCTAGAAAACAGGAGATAGTCACTTTATCTTTCACGAAAGCCGAGTATGTGGCTGCCACCACATGTGCATGTCATTGTGTATGGATAAAAGGTCTACTGAGTGAACTTACTGGAAAGGAAGTGGGACTTTGGAGATCAAATGTGATAATAGTTCTACTATTAATCTGTCTAAGAATCCTGTTATGCATCGAAGAACTAAACATATTGATGTTCGGTATCATTATTTGAGGGAACTGGTTCATCAAGAAAAGATAAGGCTGGTGTTTTGTCCCACTAAAAATCAGATTGCAGATATTATGACAAAACCACTAAAGTTGGAGTCATTTGAGAAGATGAGAGAGCAGCTTGGAGTTAGAGCACCTGAAGGTTAAACTGAAGGATAAATCCGTTTTTCAGTTTAAGGAAAGGTTTTGTTTGAGTTTGTTGAGTCGATTAATAAATGGGCTTGACCCAGGGAATGTAAATTGCATGCAGGCTTACAGCTCATGCATGCATGCACATGTTCATTTGATTAAGTCGTAGGTTTAGAATGGTCTTGAGTTTGTTAGTGTTTTATTAGGGTTGTTCCTTTATTTGTGGTTAACGTTAGTGGGGGTCTATATGCTATATATTTAGCACCGCTATGAGTTAATAAAATCATCAGAAATATTGAGTACTCTGATATCTCTTGAAATTTTCAGTAGAATCAATCGAACATAGGAAATTAAGTTCACAACTGTTTATAAGTTTTAAAGCCTAATATTATTAATTATTCTTATTCTTTTTTCACATTTCTAAACAATGAGAGTAATACAATTTACATGATTAAAACAAGGTTGAAGATTTCTTAAATTGTATTTGTCAAATGCGGTTGTAGTGCTCAAACAACAAACTCTCTAGAATCATGAACTGTCATTCTATCTTGAACCTATTTACTTCGAAATTCTAAATATCTTCGATCATTTGACGGTGTCGCTTGACCTCAAGCTAAGTTGCCTTTCACCACCTTGTATCACTCAATTTCAGTTTCAAGTTGGGTTAAAAACTAATACCAGATCTGGAAACCCGTTTCTTTGCATTCTAAATAAACCAGAGACTTTGAATTCAATTAGGCAATAACAGGCCTAAGGATTCACCCAAGATGAATTTAAATGCACAATGCCTTGTGAATTCTTAAAAATGAAAAATAAATAAACATTTACAACATAAACCTGACATTGACCTATTTTGATCTGTAGATTCAATTCAAAATCACTCCTACTTGGTTACTCAACTCGCCCATATTACCGCACATCACCTCTCTATGGGCTGCATCTTTAAACAAACGTGAATTTAGAGCATTTGGGTATATAAGAAAAAGTCAACAAGGCTTACAAAAGTCAACATACATGAAAATCTTAATGGTGTTATGATAAAACAGAAATGCTACAATCTTAGATAGTCATTTTAAATTGAAACTTCAGATCAACACAATGTGAAGAAATTGATTATTATTAATCAGCATCCATTTCTTCCAATGCAGCTTTAGCAGCTTCTTTTGCTTCCTCCAAAAGTGCTTCTGGAACCTACACAAAAAAAATTGTTTGTAAATGATATGATTATTTAGGGGTCAAATAATGCATTAAAATTTACCTAATAACCGCTTCTTTTAACATAATTTGAAAAACATTTTTTCCCATCTAATTACCAATATCTTTATTTTCCTCACAGGAATGTGCTTTTTGGTCATTTTACGTATTAGTTTCGTTAACGCAGGCATAACAGATGGCAAATACCATTTAAATAGAAACCATGTTTCACTAAACTCTAAGAGTGTCTCATTTTGATCACTAACTAAAAGAATGACCAATAGCACCCTAAAAGCTTCAGCTATTCAAGGGTACTACGAAAATTTCAGAAACCTAAATAAAACTCAGTTTTAAGTTCTGGAAAGTTCAGTGTCATATGCAATTGCAACAGGGGGTGTGCTCGGTATGACTATTTCTTAATTAAGATTTACAGAAAATAACTAGTGTTCCTGAGGGTAGTAATGTAGTATGGTCATTTTCTTCGAAAAGAACTGAAGACGATTGGCCGATTGGGTATAGTTATTTATTAAATTGTTTGAGTCTGATTTAGTTACTTGATTTTGTTTCCTAATTTATGTCTAAGTAGGGTGACTTGGTCTGCAAGTTGGTTTAGTATAAATAAGGGTAATTGGTGTCATTGTAATGTGTGTCAAGTTCTCTATTTAATTCAAGAGTCGACCAAAAGTTTTGATCAAAACAGGTTTGTGTTCTTTATTATTTCGGTTCAGTTAAGGGTTGTACCATCAAATAAATGGATAGGTTTGTCAGGTAGTTTAAAACATTATCTCAGATGGATTTGAGATAAGCCTTGATGATTTAGAGCCATCAAAACCTAACATGTAGGAGTAGATTAACTTATGGGCAAGGTTAATCATCTATATGTATAGCTTGAAGCTTTCAGTTTTGGGAAGGTAGCACCTTTGTTTGGCATGTGACCTTGTTTTTGTGCAGTCTACTCTAAAGAGGGAGGGTATATTGGCCCTTCAAAATTCGAGGTTTCTAATGTTCTGATCTTTTCATAAGTGTACGCCTCAAAAATCTTTTCATAAGAGACATATGGCGGTCTTTAAAGGTTTTTAAATGTCGTCATGCTTTTATATATTTTCTAATTGAGTTTTGACAAACCCTAATAATACACTCCTAAAAGTTCAATTTCCATATGCATCCTTCCAAGTGTCCTAGTATCTTGTAATTTGTAAACCCTCTTAAAACACTAAAAAATTCTATTTACCCATTCACTAGTAAACAAAATAAAAGCAGTCCTTATTATTCCCTGAATAAAGATATATGTGTTTGAGATATTTCACAAGCAATGATGTTTTCCAATTTAAATACTATGAAATGAGTTATAATGGTGTTTTTAGAGTTTTAAAAGGGGAAATATGATACTACGAAAGTCTGGCATATATGAAACTAGTCTTTTTTAACTACTCGATTCCATATAAGCACAATGAAAATAAGATCTAGACTAACCTGTACCTGAAAGAACTTGCTATATTGCAAGATTAGAAAAATAATGGTGGTAAGTACTACTATTTACCTTCTGGTGTTGGCGGTTCGATTCATCACAAACCCAACTCATCTCCAATTCAAATGTTTTGTCCTTTGCCTCGTCATGTACTCCATAGATTCTGCTCAACAGCATCACATAGTAAAATAAACTGATAGAAAACTTTTAACTTGTACAAATGTCAAGAGCGGAAAAGAATGTTATACATCGAAGAGAATAATTAGAGACCCTATATCCCTAATAATAATATAAGGATCCAAACAATATAAAAAAATTGTTCTTAACATGGCTAAAGATTAATCACAATAAAGTAAACCATAAGAAGGATTTCAAATATGTTTGTTTCCTTAAACCATTTCATAAATATATGCTATAAGAGATTGATAAAAAAACAACAAAGACCTCGTTTAAAAGAGGCATAAAGGCTTGAAAGCAATCAATAACTATAAATGAAATTGTCAAACTAAATTTGTTAGATTCTGACTAACTGCATAGTGATCTCGGGTCTCAAGTCTCAACATACATACAAAGAGTTATATGTTAAACCATTAAAATAATATGAGATTGTTGTTCAACACATGATTTCATATTTAGTGGGTTCAATTGTTCAATATAAACAAAAAAAATGAAATCATGGTTCACAATTTAACATTGATATTTGCCATTTACAAAAAATGAATGATTGGGATGAGGCAACATACACAATTAAAGGAGCATCAGTTTAACCAAGTACTTGAATAGTAACTCTTTTTATCTAGATATATGTTTAAGAATGATTGACATTTCAAAGTAGAGAAAAAGACTCACATTTTCGCTACTTCAATAACACCCTGACGACAGGTAAGCTCAGAAAGCTTCAGCTTTTCAATCTCACTGCAGTCGAAAAATCGCACCCCACATCAGCAAAAAAAAATTAACCATTAAGACACAAACAAAGATAGCCATGCAATAGAAAACAGTTATAAACTAAAAGATCATACATGAGCGGCCTATCATCATAATCATGTGCTTTTACACTTATTATAATCAATTGATATTAATGTAAAATTAGTGGAGTCTGAATTCCTATAATATAAACAAAAACTAAAAGTCTAATCTCCTTGATACAGAGTAATGCTATTATAGTATTATATATCACTTGTTTGCTCTTTAATTCTTTATAATAACTTATGGTGATCAGAATTATAATATAACATACTAAAGCTTGAAAAAAAGAGTCAACTTGATCAACAAATCTCAAAGCAAACACTCATATTGTTACACAGCATACAAAATTGCATTCTAAAAAAATTTGGATTAACAAAAAAGAAGACTTCACTTACGTCTTTGCAGCCTGTCTGCCCTTCCCAATTGCAGTACCAAAATATCTCTACAAAAAATGCATCAGCAATAAAACAACACATTATTCACTACTGAAGTTCTGAAGTACAGACATTCTTCGTTCTAGAGCTAAAAACATAATATTAACCAAAAGTGCATGAAAGCTAGTAGGTTTTTGTCATAAAATAGCACTGTAATATTTATAGTGTTTCACTTTAGCACTTGTACTTCCTTTGTGCAATCTAGTTATTGAAGTTTTTACTTTGTAAAACTGTTCCAATTTAGTCAGTTGGTTACCTCTAGCCTCCTAAACCAGTTTCATTGCAGACTTGGCAGTCCTCATGAACTTTTAATAAAATATTGCTGAAGTGGCAACAAAATTTTTAAAATTATTTAATTTCATCAAGCTCTTGCTCAAGTGCACACATGCACTGCCAAGTCAGCACCTTAATTTTAAACTTCAATTATTCACATGTCAGTAATGTTATCAAAGAAAATAAACGTAGGCTGCAAGTAATCAAAGACACCAATATAACCAATTACCGGGTAACCGAATGACTAAATAAGATCATTTTGCAAACTTGAATGACTAAATTGGCACTTTAAATTTTAAAAGGTACAAGTAATAAACTAATAAAATGTTAACACTAGAACAAGTACAATGCTACTTAATTACAAAACCGCAAATTAGTACAAATGAATAATTTTAAAATTGCTGATATTTATGAGCTACTCTACCAACAGGATAGTAACTCACATAGGAAACACCAGAAGGTTCAACCATATATAATTGTGGTCCATCACGGTCATAACCTCCAAGAATCACACCGGATCCAAAAGGTCTGCAGCACAAATACTACTCTTAGGCTCTTAACATACAACAATGATATACTTTAAAATATCTTTGCAAATTTGGAAGTAATAGAAAATGATTTCAAGAAACCTGAGCCACCAATAAAGTGTGCATAGATGCACATAACTAGCAACACGATCAGCAAGTTCTTTAATTGGAATAGGTTCACCATAGGTACTGCACAATTAGTAAAGTTATTTTGTCAGGCTCAGTACACAGTTATTAGAGAAAAAAGATAAGAAGGTGAAATATTTCAATGTCTCAATGTTAGTGGCTAGTGTTTGAAGGTGTATTGCCACATGCTTACAGCAAGATAACTAGTGTAAATCGATAAAAATGATACTACATCTATCACAATTAAATGCAATTCATGATGGTTTTCATATCTAAAAACACGTGTGTGTTTGCTTCTAGGTTAGCTACTACAAGAAATAATCCATATGGTAAGTGTCAGGCGAACAAAAATAGAGTATGGCATGTGCACTATTCCAATAAAACTTTGGTTTTACAAAAGCTAGTGACCCTAATTTGGAATAATAGAACCTAAAATACTCTGATATGTAAACTAAAACAAATTACATAATTTCTTGCAAACATCTATTATTTATTTGTGATTTCTGTGACAGACAATCATCTTTATCAACAAACACATAATCTTCTATCAGTCTAAACTCCCTATATACATATCCAATAGGCCTTTTGCACTTGTGCTTCACAATCACAATATGCTTAGCTTTAAAAAAACAGCCTTGACCCAACATGTTATAAGCTCAAACAAAGTCTACGACCATATGTAATCTGATACTGTCACATTAACACACTCATACCCCATCAATAAGAGTTTATACTTTATACAAGGCCCAACTTAAGACATCTCTCCAAAAAGTTATACCAAAAGATAGTAATAGAAAAAAGGGCATGTAAACAGAATTGGAATGTGAGATGACCTTTCATAGTTGTGGGCTTCAGATTTGGCTCTAGCAACAATCTGCCTCCCATCTGCAGCTAATCCAGCTACACCCTGTAACAGGTGACATCAATTAAAACACTTTCTATTTTTCTAGCAGCTACCAAAATCCTGATAAACAAACTACCAACTGAAGAATAACTATAAACACTTTCACTTGCTTATTAAAAGTATTCAAAAACACACATATATTTAGCCCCCAATCAAGTTTCAACTCCTTAAAGTAGCATAATCAATCATGAACAAGCATAGTAGACCTTCGAAGCAAACAAATACAGCAACAATACAACAAACTGAGAATCAATTTATCACTCACCATCCCAGCATGACGATGCACCGAGTGGATTCTCCGATTAGATCCAGGCAACATCATCTTCGACGCAATCAGCTTCTCCACGCCCTACAATCCACAAATCACTCAAAATCATTCAACATAAACAACAAAACGCTGAAAATTTTCAAAGTGAAAAGAAAACGCAGAAGAATTACAATAACAATGCCGTCTTTGCATTTGATGCCGACGACGGTGCCGCTGTTGTCGACGGCTTTAGCTGCGTATTCGATCTGAAAAACCCTACCGTCCGGCGAGAAGGTTGTGACGGAAAGATCGTAACCTGTGCCTATGCTACTCATCTTCTTCTAGGGCTAAATTGGTGCTACTGTGTTTTGGGTTACTGGTTTCTCCTGCGATCGGAGCAAGGTTATAGCCTTATAGGCGGAGTGGTTTTCTTTTGTCTCAAGAAAAGAAATGAGGTTTTATAAAAGAAAAAGGAAAAAAGGAGCTTGGAAAACCTAACCATCGGTTCAGTAGGCCTTAAAACAAATATCAAACACGTATTTGTTTATGTAACTTTTACCTAACATGAACACGTAATTGGATATGATTTTATTCATGTTTATTAAGAAAATAAAAATGTTTATGTTCGTTCATATTCGTTCGTTAAAAGATAAATGAACATTTCACGAACATAGATGAACACAAATAAATAATAATAAATGAACAATAATAAACAAACATAACTGAACACAAAATAACAATGTTAAATGACCATTTGAAACTTTTAATTGTATAGTGGAAATTGAAATCTCACTAACTTATAGGTTTCTAGTATTATATTAATATATATATATATATATATATATATATAAAATGAACATATGGACGAACATAAACGTAACAAAACATGTGTTTATGTTTGTTCGTTTAATTAAAGGAACACAAGTTTTTATTCATTTTCGTTCATTTACTAAATAAACGAACATAAACTATCTTCTCACCAAACAGTTTATGAACATCAGTTCATTTACAGGACTACAGGTGGTTAACCGGTTTAATCAGATTAACCTAATCTGATACTAAAAATAGTATGAAGACTACTAAAAATGCATTATTGTATGTTTAAAAATTTTTTGAGAGTAACTCACATGATTTACAATGATTACTCTTTTTCTCAAGTTATTAATATTAAGCTAATTGTTATCACCAAACCCTTAATTAAAATACAGTAGTACTTACAAGGAGTAGTCTGTGAAATTATTAACGGTGCTCGCGTTAAATCGTGTTGCTCAGATTGTATATCCATCTTAGCATGCTTTTGTCCACGGATGGAGTTGTTTTAAAGATATGTTTTTCATATTAGAGTCATATGAGTCGATGTAATTTGTATCGGCAAATGGTTGAAGATGTATATCATGTATATGTCATATTTGTCTTTACATAGAACGAAAGTAGTCCTCTATGTTATGTGGTTGGAGTCCAATTAAAAGGGTTGTAAGTTGTATCATCTAAGCCTCGCTAGTGAGTTACCATTAACATATGCATCAACTACATGATGTATGTGACGTGATGTTTAACCACGTGACAACCTAAATTTTGGTTTATAACTTCATAATACTCAATGATGATAATAAATAGTCCTTCTAACATGTCACTAAACATTCTTTCATATAGAATTATGATCGATACTAAAATGATAACTATTGATTTTTAAGGGAAAAAAGATTTTACAATTGTAAAGTTTAGACGTAACCATCCAATTTTAAAAGTTGAAGGGGGCACTAGCATATTTTGAAAACTTGAACTGCACATTGATTATGTCTCTTCTAAGTTGTTGTAGTGAATTTTTAGGCTTGGAGCAATGGTCTTTAAATTATCAGAACCTTATTTTAATAATAATTTGTATACAATCCTACTTCAACGATGACATCTAAAAACAACCATGAGTTTTTCCTTTGTATTGGGCCCCAAATGGTTATGTTGTCCTTGTGTGTGTGTTCGACCATCAACAAGAAGACCAAAAAGAAAATCTTGGTTAATCATCAAATTGAGGATGGAATTAAATCCTCTTCATTACCTAAACTTCATTACTGTTTAATGTTTATGATCTTTATTTTCATTATCAGTGAGTGTTACAAGCCCTCTTTCTATAACTTTGGTATAGTTAACAATCTTATGGTGTAGGTTGAAATACTTGTGAATGACTAATCTAATGTATCAAATGGCTTATCACTACAATGATTAAAATTCTTAAACTTTTAGTTTCAACATGATAAATTCAAGAAGATAACAATTTTGGGTCTTTATGAACTCTGACCTAAAATCTCAAATAAGATCACCATTAAAATGTGATTTGACTTGAAAATTTGGGTTGTGATTTGATTAAAAAGCATGTTCTATGTTATTTTTGGCTCAAATGACAAAAGTAATGTACAAAAAATTCGTTTGATTAAAACTGGCTTTGGTAAATCAAATATGTTTATGTGAACATATTTGAATTGTTAGGACTAAGCTATATAGTAAGGCGGATACATTATGCAGTTTGAACCATTTCAAATAGGTCGAACAAAGAACTTGGTAGTTTCCGTGTTTATTACATGTTGATTTAGGGTGAGAGATCCTGAAATCCTAATGGATATAAATGGATATGTACAAAAAAACCAGTTTGAAAAAAAAACAAAAAAAACCTAACTGGTTTGGAAAAAAAAACGATCTAAGCCAAACCGATTCCTTCGGGTTTGTAACCCGGCACCGAAAACCATTTTTTGTAAAACCATTACCGATTTTCTAGAAAAATCAGTTTACAAACTGGTCCAAACCGATTTGAGCGATTTAAGGATCCTTGATGAAAAATCGGTTTGTACATATTAAAAAACGGTTTGGCTTTTACACCTTTAGACATAATTAAGGTGAGATAAATGGTAAAATTGTAAGAATTAGTCTTATGGTTTTTGTGATACTGGTGAAGGGGGTCAATGCAACAGCTTCACAAGGTTGTAGAGACTTGGCACATTAACAAATCAAATAAAGAACCAGCTTAATGGTGAAACAAAGAACAAAAGTAAAGAACAGAACAAGAACAAGAACACAAGTATTTGATTTTCAAAAATGTTGTATATTGTTCTCAAGTTCTTTTACAAATTTTACAAGGCTTAAAAAATAATGATTAGTACTTGATATAGTTTATACTACATCCTATAATTGTAGTTGGTCATACTTTGAATACTAGTTGGAAACACTAATCTAGACAACAAGATCAATGTAAAGTCAAAAGTTAGATTGTCTTTTGACTAATGACTATGATATGTCATAGCTCACATCCTTTAGACTTTAATCTACAGATAACAGAAGTATTAACTTTTCACCAACTCATATAAGTTGGTGAGTATTTAGAGATGGCATCAGAAAGTGGTTTCGCTTTTGTCAAAGTGAGTTAGAGAAAGCATGTCTTCTTTGTTTTCAAAAGAAATCAGTCTCTTAGCTTTGGAAGACTTTGTGTTAAAGCTTCGGATGACTTGATCTTTGGTTTCAGAAGATTTGATACTTAGTGTATTTCATTGAATTGTATCAAATCTTCCGAAGTAACTTTCCTTACACATCATATTTACATGTTAAGAGCTCTTTGGTAGCATTTTTTATAGCATCACCCTGGGTAGAACTCCCAAGTTTTATGATTGTATGTAGGACTTTCTCTCCATTTTTGGTAGCATCACCCTCTTGTATAGAAGAGTTAAGGGTTAGGTCCACCAAATACATAAATTCTTATGGACCTGGTTGAGTTTGCCTAACAAGTCTCCTAGCTAATTTGCCCTATCTCAAGTTGTTGATCAATTCTTGTCTTTGTAAGGTAGCCACCTGAGATTTTAAGTGGCTACTTTACAAAGACTCCCCTCATATTAATTAAAAGAATTATGGGGGAGGAGATAATAGGAAAAAAGTCTTCTTTCTCACCACCATCTTGGGGTTCTTGGCTGTTGGTTTTCCACTGCACCATTACAACATTAAGAGAAGTGTCAATGGGCTGTGTTGCCAGGGTTGAGGTCTTAATTATGTAATCACTTTCAAAAGTAAGAGAGCCTCTTCCATATGGACTTCTTAAACATGTTTAGGGAAGTTCACCTCAGTTAGGGGTGGATCATATGGGCTAGATATAGGTGATTTAGGAGCACTCATCTCTCTTTAAGCAGGAGAGGAGAAGAAATAATCATGATACTCACTAAAACCCATTCTCATCATAATAGAATTAGAAGTCAAAGATAGGTTGGTTTAAGTCTATAGGCTGGGGGTGATAGCTTTCCTCTAAAGGCTGATCACTTAAGTATTGAGACTCAAAGTTAAGGATTAAGGCTTGGGCAATGAGCTCATCAGGCTGAGCATGAGGAATCTCAGCACTGATCAAAGAAGTAAAGGGAGTGATTTGCTCCTCATAGGAAGTGGGAGCTCTTGGTTCATGTCCTTGTGCATTGGCGGTTGTATGGGGACATGCTCAATCTAAAGAGATTGAGTGGGTGTTCTTTTGGATTTTCTTATGTAGGTGATGCTTATTTATGGTTGTGTGGGTGGTTCAGATGTAGAAGGTGGGGGTTCAACATTGGTTGGTGCTGCTAAGTTGTCACCTTAAACAATAAGCTCTAAAATTTTTTAGACCAAGAATGTTTCTACCCTTAAGAAGTCAACCATTATATTTCTCATGATCTTAAAGATGTTGGGCTTCATCTATCTCAATTTAAGGGTAGCGCATGTTCCCTTAACTATGAGCCTATTTTACAGTTAAGAATTTGTTGAACATATCTAGTGAACATGTAGTACTCTAAGGAGCCCACGTTAGCAAGCAGGTTTGTATAGACAAACTAAGAGTACTTGAACTTGACTCCTTTAACCATTCCATCATCTAGTATAAATTCTCAAGAATCTGGTACCATCCTCCAGTTTGTTAGATAAATAATGTATAATGACATGGAGTAGGTACTTCCACTGGTAAGAGACCTTACTCTTTTTGAAGGTTCTGACTATGAAGTCCCCTTCATAGCCCATCTGCCGGAATGACTCATTAACAACAAATTTGGCGAAGGATAGCTCGCTTTGTTCATCATCCAAACTTACACGATTTGATTGTGGCTTGGTGATGAAATTTTCCTCCCTTGCACTATGGCGGATAGTGCACTCTCACCATCCAAATCACCTTTTAACAGGTCCTCTAGAACTCAAGTAGTTGTTCTTCATACAGTGGAGAGTATATTGTAAGTACGCTGAGGTAGGATGATTGGCTAAAAAAGTATCAAACATCTGAGAAACCTGGATCTTTCTCTATGACAATAGAGCAACTTGATTATGTTGTCTGTGAAGTGCATGGAAAAAGTTGGTTGGCTTCGAGATTCAGGGTTAACCATTTGAGAAAGCTTTGGAGTGAAGAAAGCAAATAACAAATAGGGTTTGTAGGTGAACTAAAGGTTAGAACTTTTGCAGATGAAGAGGAAAAAGAAATATTAGGAACCGTTATAAGGATATATATATATATATATATAATATATATACACACACACACACACACGATAGGATCTGATACAAAGTTAATGCAAAAGCATAAACTTTGAAATCCAAATGCTGGTCCCACCTCTTAAAAAATACCCAAAAATATAGTTTTCTTAGAAGTTGAAAATCTTCTCAAGGTAATTTGTCTTTAAAAGTTTTAAGAAAACTTCCAAAGCCAATTTGACTTCGGGAAATATTCTTTAACTTGATAAGAATTTTGCTTTGGAAGAAAAATACTTAAAGTATTTTACTTCTGAGATATATTTGGTTTCGGAAGATATTAAACTTCAAAAGTTTTATTCAAATAAAGCTTGTGAGACTTAATTGATTTCGAAAAAAGATTTTCCTCAAAACATATAAGTTTTAGAAGCACATTTAAGTTTCAGAAGATATATTAGAATTTCTTCTGAATGTAATTTTTTTAGTAAGTAGTTATTAATTTTGAAGACATAATTTTTTGTGAAGTCAACTTAATATCTTTTGAAAGAAATTATATCTTAAATTCTTATAATTCTAAGTAATATCATTTTGGAAAATTTTCTCCCAAGATAAATTGGGCTTATATGGGTGATGATATAGATAACTTAAGACACATATCTGAAAAATGATCTTAAATTTAATTTTACAAAATCTACTCAAAGTTAATCATCTAACTGGTAGAAGATACTTAAATCTCTATTAATCAAAGTTTTTGTGAAAATATTAGCATATTATTCATTTATGTTAACTTTGACTAGTTTTATTAATCTTTTTTACAAAATTATCTCTTATCTAATGATACCTTATGTTGATATGTTTTGTCTTTGAGTGCTGCACAGGATTCTTTGTAACAAAGATAGCATCGTTGTTGTCTATGTGCATAAGAGTATCTTTGAAGTTAAATCCGTAGTTCGGCATCGGATTCTAAATCCAAGAACTTGAGCACATTAGCTTGCAGCGGAAATGTATTCAGCTTAACAGTTGATGCAAGCACACAAAATGTTTTTCGCATTGCCATGATACTATCCTTTCACCAAGAAATTAACATCCCTTTGATTTAGACTTTGTAGTCATGTTGCAGCCACCATAGTCACTATTTGTATAAGCATATAGATTGAAGTCAAAATTATTTGAATACCAAAGACCTAGTTTGGAAGCTCCTTTGAGGTATCTAAGAATCCTTTTGACAGCAACTAGGTGTGACACTTGGGGTTGGCTTGATATCTTACACGTATGCATGTTGCAAACATGATATTAGGCATGTTGTGAGCTACATAAAAAACCCAATCATAGCCATGTAAAGATGTTAATCAACATACTCCCTCTCAAGATCAAGTCATAGAGAGTGGTTTCTAGCTATGTGTGTTTTAGCAACCTTGCACTCAGTAAGATGAAATCTGGTAGTTATGTCTTGCACATAATTTGACTGGTTTATGAAATTGTCATTGTCAACCTACTTTACTTAAATTCCTATAAAGAAATTGAGTCCCCTCATGACACTCATCTCAAATCTATTATTCATCAGCTTCTCAAAATCTTTGCAAAGCCTTCAATTAGTTGACCCAAAGATGATGTTATCTACATAAACTTGAACCATGTCACACCTAACCTTGATGGCGGAATTATCAAGATGTGAGGGATAAGATTGTTCACAGCCACATAAAGCTATTATTAAACCCATATATAATATTCATAACATTCAAACGTAACATTACAAACATAAGTCTCAAATAAGGAAATCAATAATGCATAATAAGAAATAATTCAAGTCGATCCATTCCTAGGTGTGAATAAGCTTCAAAGATGGCTATCAAACTTGCGCGTTTTCCGAAACATGTTAAAAAATAAAAGGTCAACGTAATGTTAGTGAGATTTCTATAGTTTTCAATACATAAGTATATAAAAGATGGCAATTCATGTTATAAAATTAGTGAACAAAGTAACTAGGGATGTAAGACGGATGCAAAATCAAACCTTGATAGTTTACAAGTTTCCACATTTACAAGTTTATATGATTAGCTAAGTGTACTTGGATTAACCAAGCAGGCTTGTCAAGCCCATAGATTTATTACGTCATCAGGCTAACAATATTTAATGATTGCACATATAATCGTCAATACATGGTAATTTCTATTGTTCAACTAACCACACAAATAATTGAATTGCCTAAGTGTTACAAGAATCAAACGTTTTACAAGTGTAATGGTTATAATGTAACATGTTTCACCCCAAAGTGTAAAAATATGAAAAAGAGGTATAGAAATACTCACATGTGAAATAAATATATAGTTGATGATTAATAAGATATAATAATCGTCGTTCGAACGTAATCCTTCACAAGACACCTCAAAATAATATATATAATATATATATATATATATATATATATTATATATATATAAATATATATATATATATTATATATATACAAGTTTTAAGTTAATAATAATATTAACGTTTTAACGCGAACTAGGGTTTCGATAGTAATTTGTATTTGGGGCTTGTCAAATAATTATGTTTAACAAAATAGAATCAATTATATTTATTAAACTCAAGAAATTTGCTACATTTTATGTAAGATCATTTATATAAAATTATAATATTTATAACAATTTATATATCTATATATATAAAGATTAGATAAAGTTTAGTAACCACAATTTAAAACAATTATTTGAAAGCAATGGTTGAAATAATAATATTTTTGGTAACAAAGTACTATCTAAAAATCATTTTTTTATAAAATTAACTATTTATATCTCTTTATAGAATATTTAATAAAATATAAAAGTATTTATTTTTAAGTAAATAAATTTACAAAAAATAATTTAAGTGATATAAAACTCAAAGAAGTTTGTAAGAATCATTTTTTATATTTAATAAAATTTTCTATACTTAATTTATGGCTGAAAAGCCTTTAAAAAATAATAAGAGGGTGTCCGGGTTCAAACCCGGGACCTCTAAGTTGAAATGTGGTGAGTGAACCGATGGACCAAGGCTCTTAGCCGCGGTATAACTCGGTTCTAAATTGTTTTAACCTAAATTAATAGAACGCCCCCAAATTCAAGAACCCTAGAATCGGGTGGATCTAAACCAAACCCAAATTTGTTGTTGATAATGAAATCAAACATGGGCATTTGTTCCCCACTTGAAAACGAATATATAACAATGTTTAATTACCCGGTTGGAGTTAGTTTCGATGATGAACGAGTACAAGAACAGATCGCGACCTCTTAACACTGATTTGATACTCAAACGACGATGATAATCAAATTCGTTGTATAGGTAGCTTCTAATGAACTCAAATATGAAAAGTCCTTTGTTTAATTCGAGTTTTGAAGCACGGATGGTGTTGTTCGAACAGTTGCAGGTCACGACGAGGTTGCGAATCGAATAGCTTTGTTTGTGTGTTTTCGGGTGCAATTGGAAGTTGGGAATGATTAGGATTAGTTAGATGGTTTTGTAGGTCCGATTAATTAGATTTTAATTATGGTTTAAGCTTGAACAACTATGTTGTTTAATGTGAATCGGTTATGTAATCGATTAGACTAGTAACCGATGCTTAAACACGATTAATTGACGCATTCAAGTTCGAAATACGTTCTAGAATGTTTTGAGACGGCTTTTGGATGAGAAATCGACCGATTGTAGCGGTTTTGGGACTCGCTGGAGTTTGGCCGGACGTTTGGCCGAAAAAACGGGTGGTGGGGGGATTTGGGTATAACTTTTGAAAATACACAAATGGCCCCTTTGGTTTTGACTTTATCATTTTATGTGAGAAACTTATGTTTAAAGTTCCTAATTGGCAATAAAGCCCCCTAGACTTCTTTTAAACCCTTTTTAAGTTTAATAAAATTTTCAAGTTGTTATTATTGATAATATTATTATTATTATTATTATTTTTCTTAGTTATATTTAGTATTTTTATTATTATTATTATTATTATTATTATTACTACACACTTTAATATTTTAATTATTAACTTTCATAACTCAAAATTTAATAAAAACCAAGAATAACATAAATAACTCATCGATTTCATAGATGTCAACAATGGTCCTTACAAGAATTAACAACGTTAACTTTTATTAACTCAAAAATACACAATGTTACAAAACAACATCAAGCCATCACTGTTCCTTTGATGAAGAGTGTGTCATCAATAGTACCCCTCTTGTAGACATGATGAACAAGATACTATGATGGTGTATCATACCACTTTCTTGAAGCTTGATGCAACCCATAGAGAGCTAAGGTTGCAAACATAATTAGGATGATCTGGGTCTGTAAAGCCAGGTGGTTGTTTGATATACAGCTTTAAGTCTTGCCACGGGAGCAAACATATCTATATAGTTAATCCCATCTTCTTGAGTGTATCCTTGAACAACTAGTTGTGCCGTGTTTTTTATAAAAGTCCTTTATCATCCTTCTTATTTTTGAAAACCCACTTGGTACCTATTAGTGTCTTCCCATGAGTATGAGGGGATAAGTACCAAACCTTTTGTCTTTTTAATTGAAGTAGCTACTACTGCATTGCTTCAATCTAACTTTCATCGTATTGAACCTTATCAACCTTATTTGGCTTAATTTGGGACAAGAAACAAGAGTATAGACAAACATTTTTGTAATGGTTTCTCCTATTGTTCTCACCCTATCTCAACATTTCTAATGATATTTGTGATGGGATGTGACTTGTGGTTTCTCAGTTGAGGAATCATAACAAGTTGCTTGGATAGATCTAAACTGCTGAAATTTAGATCTTGTGATTTAATATCACCCACCATAACAACACACTTATCAAGAGTAACTTGATACAATGAGTGTGTGACATCATTGATGATGTCTTCCATGGAGTGGTTATCAGCATCAAAAAACTCTTGATCACTATCACCACCTCCATTTCCTCCTACATTGGAAACCCCTTCATTTGAGTTTTATGCCTTAGTGCTAGAATTGGTAGGCACCTCAGATGTATCCGTTGAATAGTTTATCATTGTTGTGCTGACAAAATTTCCAACTGCAGGTTTGTTACCACTGGAGCTGAAGTAATTTTCTGAGTTGGTATTCTCAATTCAAATCTTGGGTCAAGATCTCTTGTTGATAGACTACCTGTAGATCCTAAAATTTTTCACAAGATTTGTTAAAATAATTGGTAACTAAATCAAGTTTTAATAGCCAATCAGGACCAAAACCTTTCACACTAGTGTGTGCTCATTAAAAATCACATTGGCTAACTTCGCAACTACTATAGTTCTGAGATTGTATACTCTATAAGCCTTAGTTTGGGAATAGTATCCAACAGAATGCACATCATCTTATTTCTCAAAAAATTTGGCTATCTATTATTGGTATTCAAGATGGTGCAAGGATATCCAAATGATCTGAGAAAACCACTAAAATGTCTCCTTTGCCACAGTTCATAAGGTGTATAATCATTATTATTGACTTCTAAAACTCTATTATGCATATAGTAGGCAGTATTGACTACCTTTGTCCAGAAGGTGATGAGCAGTTTAGAGTCAGTGAGCATGGTCCTTGCAGCCATATAAGTGTCTTGTCTATCCTTTTAGCAACACCATTTCATAGAGTAGTCCTGGGAGCACTGTATTGTCTTGTAATATCTTTTTTTATCACAAAACGTATCAAGGATTGGATTTTTGAATTCAGTTCCTTGATCACATCTTATGATTTTGACCTTATGATCACATTGATTCTTAATTTACAGATTGAAGTTCTTCATATATCAGGGCTCTCATCCTTAGTTCTAAGGAAGAAAATTCAAGTGTATCCTTTAATAAGTCATATGTGATCACCAGGCAATATGAAGTCCTTTCTAAACTCATTACACTGGTAGGGCCAAAGAGATCCATATGTAACAAATCTAGGGGAGTAGTGATGGAGTTCTTTTCCTTTGGCCTTGTGATACACCTTGTGTCGTGCAGGACCATTTAAGGGATGGTCAATAAACTTAGTCTCACAATGAGGAGAGTGTTAGAACACTTAACAGATCAAATAGGAAATCAGGACTTATATTATGATACTATGAACACAAGTAAACAAAAGATAGAAACTTAAGAACACAAAAAAGTAAAGGTTTTCAAGATTGCAGTATATTGTTTCTGAAGTTCTTTTACAAGTGATACAAAGCATAAGAATAAGAAAAAAGGACTTGAGACACTTTATACTACATCCTACAACCGGCCATACTTTGAAGGCCAGCTGAAAACACTAATCTAGACAACAACAAGATCAATGTAAGTCAAAAGACAGAGTTGTCTTTTGACTAGTGACTATGACATGTCATAGCTCATATTCTGATATATTACAAAAATGATAAAAGTACTTAAAGTAGAACTTACAAAATCAAGACCTCAATATACAATTAAAAAAGGCATGGACCATTCACCAACTTGTATAAGTTGGTGAGTGTTCAAAGTTGCAATAGAAAGTTGGTCAACTTTATGAAAAGTACATCAATGAAAGTAGGTTCTTCAAAGTCTTCAGAAGAAATCAGTCTTCATGCCATTTGGCTTTTTGAAGACTTTGTCTTTTAAGCTTCGAAAGACTTCACTTTTAGTTTCAGAAGATATTGATCCTGGCTTCGGAAGATTTCATACTTAGAACATTTTTTGTGCAGAGTTAAAACTTCCGAAGCAATTTCTACTTAGCATCAGCCTAGGGGGAGCACTTAGGTTTTTTTGTATGAATTATTCTTTCTATAAGCCTTACAAACTCCCCCTAGGCTGATGTTACCAAAATATAGAAGTGTTTTTAGATATGTCAGTCCTCGTCATGATCATGACCATTCCTTTCTTCATCAATTGTTCAAGATCGCACAAACTTTCAAAATACCTTCTCATGTCAAAAAGATCATGTAGAGGCAAGATAAGCATGTCTTGCCAAAAGTAGAGATCTTGACCACCTTGATATCTATTGACATACCATATGTTTGGATTTGTAGCAAAAGTTCAAGACAGGATGGGTTTTCCTGATGCAAAAAGGCTCTACTTGAGTTGGGTTGAGAAACCTCTTCTTGCACATCCTTAGGATGCTCTGACTCATAAAGATCATCCTTTTCTTCTTCTTTAACTAAATAGACTAGCTTTTAGTACTAGGCTGTTCTGTTACGTCTTTCTCAGTTAGGTTCTCCTCCTTCACAGGTTCAGAAGGAGAGGGAGTTAGACCATGATTTAGATTAGAAGATGAAGTTTGCTATGGTCTAGCATGAGGTCTAGGTTGTGTTGTCTCAAATGGTTCAACCTTAACCTTAGCTTCAGGAGGAGCCTGACTTGGTGGGAAGTGTAAGTCAACAAGCTCTCCTCTCTTAATCTTCTGCTTGATCATTCTAATGTGCTCATCCATAATGGATAGGGACATTAGACCAAGTCTCCTTCTGGAGAATCCATACAGTTTCAGGAAGCTCATCATTCTATGCCTGTCAGCAGACTTCTTATGACTCTATTAGATGATGGCTCTTGATTTTTCTACTTCTTCCCTGATCTTTCTCTCAACAACCTTTTGTTCTTTGAGAACTTGTAACTCAAGCTGCTTAAGATATTCAAATTCTATGTACTCATATGATAAGGGAAGAAGTACAGTTGCCTGGCAGAGCTCTGTGGCACTTAGGTAGTTAATCATGGTTTGTCTGTCAGCTTCCTTGTCTACCTGAGGTTGTTCACTTGTCACAACTTCTTTCTTAGGATTTTCTTAAACTAGGTAAAGGGTAGGAGCATGTTTGTACAACCTTTATAGCCTTCTTTCTTCATTGATCTTGAGTAGCAACTCTGCACCCTACCTCCTTTCTATCCTTAGAAAATTTTTTTGTCTACCAGTTCATTTAATTTCTCTAAGAGGAGAGAGATGATCTCATCAATATCATAGTTCAAGGTCTCAAATAGTGTATTATGGCTACATTCAACTCATCATTTTGAGTGTTTGGTTTGTGAGCAGTCTTCATAGTAGCTTCCATGAAACCTGAGGACCCACCAGAACTTTCTCCCCTTAGCTTCCTCTTCCTCTCTCTCTCCTCCTCCTCAATCTCCTTAGGAGTCAATATCCTTTTCCCTTTGTCACCCATATACCTTTGTGACTCAGGGTGGAGAGAGCTTTGGCCTTCATTATCTGATGTAGCACTCATACTCTGGCTAGAGAGAGGATGTGGGACACCTTCATCAGCAGGTGTTTCCCTGAGGGTATGTGATGTTGAATTTGTTGGTTCTATGACAGTGCTCACAGGTTCTATCACTGAGCCTTCAGTCAAGGTTTACCCTTTAAATCTAAGCTTAGGGTCCACCTCAACATCTAGTTGATCAATGACATTGCCTATTCGTATTTGTCTTCTTGCTTTGAAAACTTCAGCAATCCTGTCTTGTATCCTTTTAGCCATTCTTTCAGAGATCCATATGTAATAAGTGTATGGGTATAGTGATAGAGTTTCTTTCTTTTGGCTTTTGAGATACCTTGTGTTGCTTCCCTTTGAGGCATGCAACATAATAGTCATCACTTGTAAACTATTTATTTATCATTCTAGTTACCAAATCATTCTTAATCAATTTATTCATATTTTTTAAGTTTACATGACACATTCTTTTATGCCATAGGAAAGACTCATCATTATTTGCTTTAGACAGAAAGCATTAAACCTCTCTTTGTAACACCTTGTATTTTCTTGGTTAACTAAGAGTTAATTTTGTTAAATTCTTGTAAGAGCTATTGTTGACATTTATGAAAATCATGGGCTACTTATGCATATTGGTTAATTTGTACTAATAATACTAATAGTAATAATAATGCTAATAATAATAATAATAATAATAATGCTTACAATATTAATAATAGAAATAATAACCATAAAATTTTAGCAATAATAATAATAATATTATTATTTTAAATAATATAATTTGTAAGAATTATTAAACTTAGAAATGTTTAAAAACTTGGATTAATAAGTCAAGGGGGCCTTAATGTCATTTTATAAACTTTAAATAGAAGGTTTATGCATAAAATAATAAAGATTGAAAGTACAGGGGAATGGCTGGCATTCCCTTTTACCCACTCATCCAACCTTTTTCTTCTTTTGGCCAGATTGGTCCTTCAACTTGGGAATTATTTCTTTTCTTTCTTTTTCCTTCTTTCTTTGGCTTCAAGGAAATAACCGGGTGTTACAAGTCCACCCCCCTTAAATAGGTTTCATCCCCGAAACCTGTTATTCCTCAAACAATTGTGGGTAGTGTTGTCTTATCTCTTCTTCGGGCTCCCACGTAGACTTAAATCCATTTATGTACTTCCACTGTACACGCACTAAAGGAACCACTTTATTCATTGACCTCTTCTCTTTACGATCAGTGATCGCCACCGATTGTTCCATATAATTGAGCCGTTCATCCTCCTCAATATCCTTCAGTCGTGCAACCCTATCCTCGTCTGCTATACCTTTCCTCAGATGAGATACATGGAATGTCGGATGAATTCCACTTAACTCATCTCGTAGCTCTAATCTATAGGTCACATCTCCTGCTCCAGCAGTGATTCGGAAAGGCCCTAAGTATCTCGGCTGAATATGGTGCACTTCATCTCGTATAGATAGTGCCTTCATGTCTTTAACGCAAGGACCACGACTGCTAGCTCCAAGTCGGGAGCGGAATAATTGACCTCATGAACTTTCAACTATCGGGATGCAAAGGCTATAACATTTTCTCTCTGCATCAATACACATCCGATCCCCGCATAGGAAGCATCGAAATAAACCACCAAATCTTCACTTCCACCTTTGCCGGGTCCACCATAATCCCAACGGGATTCATTACATGACCCAAAACTGAACCTCGTGCAACCAGAATGCGCACTTGTAGAATTTATCATACAACATCTCTCTTCCCAACACTGCCATCGAAATCCCCTTTAGAATCGTAGTGACTCGATCACCGTAAACCGCCACCGTATTCCCGTCAAGCGCTGTAAACCAAATTATCTTCTTGCGAAACACAATATCTGCCTCGTAGTCCACCAACCAATTCATTCCTAGGACTAAGTCAACCCGCCTAAGGTCATCACAAATGGTCTAACAGGAAACTTGTGACATTCTGGTTCTATGTCACAACCCTCTATCTTCTCAGAAATCCGGGTAGACCCTCCCATTGCAATTTCTATATCAAAGGGTGTATCTATATTTCTACTACTAACATGCAATTTAGCATAGAAAGCAGCAGAAATAAAACTTTTACTAGCACCAGGATTAAATAACACAGAGACTTTGGTTACTAGATACGTACCTAACATGACATCGGGGCCCGTCCTATCCTCCCCCTTGCGTCATCGGGAACGCTCTGGCATTTGCCTCTGCTCTTCTACTCTAGCCCACTTCACTCCCAAACCTTCTGCCCATGGCTTCTTGCAATCTCTGCTCATGTGGCCTTCCTCCCCACAAGAATAACACCTCCTCACACCGCAGTTCTTCGCCACATGTCTGGTTCTTCCACAACGGAAACAAACATTGGTCCCCAATCTACATTCCCTAGGGTGTTTGTGTCCACACTTGTCACACCTTCTCGACTCTACACCGGATGTGACCACACGTCGGTCATCCACCCATGCACCTTTGTTACTTGGAGTGGCTTTGCCACGTCCAGTTCGCTTCCCGTCCCGATTCGGATCGCTTTTTCTTTCCTTGTTAGCTTCTGTCACCACCACAGTTCTTTCATCGTATAACCTCCCCGCCAAGTCAACCACCGATCTAAACATGCTTGGTCGGCAACGAACATGTGCCTGCGGATGTCTGCCGACAGCCCCCGAATGTATCTCTTAATCTTTCGTGACAAAGGCGTCACTTGGTCCGGCACCAGGCGTGCCATCTTGTTGAATTTGGTGGTGTACTGCTGATGCGTCATGGTTCCCGCCCCCAGCTGTAAGAACTCTCTCTCAACCTTATCCATCTCCCTATGAGGACAAAACTCCTCAATCACTAACTTCTTTAGCTCTGCCCACCTCATCCTCCCGATAGCCCTACTACCCTCAGCTTGGACAATATTGTCCCACCAGCATAAAGCTGAGTCCACGAAAGAGTGGGCAGCAAACTTCACTTTCTAATCCTCCTGGCACTCGCTGATATTTAGAACAGCTTCCATTTCTCTCACCCACTGGTGAGTAGTAGCAGCAGTGTTGTTACCATCGAAAGTAGGGGGCTTGCATCGTTGAAAAGCCCAATAGTTACAGCCTTGTGCTACCTCCGGCGTAGGCTCTTCTTCTTCCTTTTCTTCTTCGTCATCCGACAAAACCGTCTTAGTCTCGGGCTGTCTCCTTTCACCCGTAGGTCTACTCTTTTCCCTTCTTTCCCCATCTCTAATAGCCTTTATCACTTTAGTCACCACAGGCGGTAGGATCGTCTGCATGACCTGATGCACTTCCTCCACAACCACTTCTTTTACTGAGGCTCTCAGATTAGCACTCTCATCACCATCCTCCGGATGAGGGGTCTCTGGTTCTTCACGAATCACTTTTTCGGCTCTAGGCCTTCCTCTCGTGACCCGTGGTTCAACACCACCCTCCGTATGTAAACCGTATTTGGATAAGTTTGTGATCGTGTTCATTGATGACATTCTTATTTACTCCAAAATGAAAATTGATCACGAGACGCACTTGCGAAAAGTTCTCAGACTTTTGAAGAAGGAGCATATATATGCCAAGTTTTCCAAGTGTGAGTTCTGGTTAGAAGAAGTCCAATTCTTAGGGCATGTGGTGAATAGCCAAGGAATTCACGTTGATCCTGCTAAAATAGAAGCCGTGAAAAATTGGTGTGTTCCCACAACCCCAACCAAGGTTCGTTCTTTTCTGGGCTTAGCGGGATATTACTGTAGGTTCATAGCAAATTTTTCGAAGATCGCTAAACAATTAACATCGCTAACCCAAAAGAATCGACTTTTTGAATGGGGACCCGAACAAGAGGAGGCTTTCGAGACACTGAAACGCAAGCTGTGTAATGCTCCTATTCTCACACTCCCTGATGGAAATGACGACTTTAGTGTATACCGTGATGCCTCTAATCAAGGTCTTGGTTGTGTTCTCATGCAACGAGGCAAAGACATAGAATACACATCAAGGCAATTGAAGGTTCATAAAGTGAACTACACAACCCATGATCTTGAACTTGGTGTTGTGGTTTTTGCTTTGAAGATTTGGCGACACTATCTTTATGGGACGCAATGCATAGTCTACACCAATCATAAGAGTCTCCACATGTGTTCAACCAGAAAGATCTCAACATAAGACAAAGGCTTTGGATTGAGTTGATTAGCGACTACGACTGTGACATTCGCTATCACCTTGGAAAGGCGAATGTTGTAGCCGAAGCACTGAGTCACAAGGTCCACAACAAAACTGTCTCGCTCTAAGAAATCCGAGATCGAAGGCAAAGGTTTGATACGCTAGGGGAATTTGATACCGAGATTCATGTGGATGTCAACGAGGCTACTATCATGCTTCAAAACATAAGGATTGATAGTGATCTCGAGTTACGCATTCGCGAGGCTCAACAAGCGGCGTTAACAAACGAAGGGAAAGATGAAGATTTGATTTTTAACGTTCGGTCCCAACTGAAGACAAAACCGAACAGCATGTGGTACTTCTTGAATCGACTTTGGATCCCGAATCGTGATAACCTTCGACACTTCATTATGAACGAAGCTCATCAAACTCGATACTCCATTCATCCTGGCTCCGATAAGATGTACATGGACTTGCATGCTCAATATTGGAGGCCTGGAATGAAGAAAGATATTGCGTCTTATGTTTCCAAGTGTCTCACATGGGCAAAAGTTAAAGCCGAGCATCAACGACCAAGTGGTTTGCTTGAACAACCTAAAATCCCTATATGGAAATGGGAACATATATTCATGGATTTCATAACCAAGTTACCTCGTACTCCTCGTGGTCATGATAGTATATGGGTGATTGTTGACCGTTTGACCAAGACGGCACATTTCATACCTATACGAGACACATACAAAGTTTCAAGACTAGAGGGCATCTACATTGACGAAATTATGAGTTGTCATGGCGTGCCGTTGCACATTATATCCAACCGAGACGCTGGTTTCACTTCATACTTTTGGTCGTCTATGCAAGAACTCTTGGGTAACCAATTGGATTTTAGTACGGCTTACCATCCTCAAACTGATGGTCAAACTGAACGAACAATTCAAATCCTTGAGGATTTGCTACGACTATATGTCCTTGACTTTGGTGGTGATTGGGATACGCATTTACCGCTCGCGGAATTTTCGTATAACAATAGTTATCACTCGAGTATTAAGATGGCACCATTCGAAGCACTTTATGGTCGTAAATGTCGATCACCGATCTGCTGGACCGACATTGGTGAAAACTTCATCACTGGTGTCACACCCCAACCTTGACGGCGGAAACGTCGAGATGTGAGGGTTAAGATTGTTCACAACCACATACGCTATAATTAAATGTATATATTTAAATTATAAGTTTCAAAAGGGAGTACAAACATAAGTATCAAACTTGAAATAAGTTCAAACATAAATCATAACATAACATAACATTTTTATTATTAAACTAGGTCCAAGTCCTAGTTTCATTGCAAGCTTCAAAAGTCCACTTTAAACTTGGGGATTTCCTGAAACATGATAAAAATAAAAAGGTCAACTATAAATAGTTGGTGAGTTTCCAAGGTTTCATACATAATATGATAAGATTACAAATAGCAATTCATGTCATAGGTCATAAGCAAGTAAGGTTATAGAACACATATCGTTACAACCAAACCTCGACTTGATTACAAGTATAAAAAGATTGGCTAAGTGTATTTGGTTCCCATGATGAACAAGCATACGTCATCAGGAGCCGGCAATACCTCGGCTTTAGCACCAAATAGGCTTGTCAGGCCCAAAGATCTAAGACGTCGTCAGGCTAGCAATAGTTAATGATTGCAAACAAAAATATGTATCTCATATAAACACTTACAAAACACGAATAACCATGACAAGAATATGAATTTGCAAGTGCTTACAAGTTTAAACGTTTACAAGTGTATGAGAATAAGTATCATGTTTCACCCCAAATTAGTGTGAAAATATAAAAAGGGGCACGGAAAACTCACTTGGTCAAATAAATATATATCAGATGATTAATAAGAAATAGTAATCGTCGTTCCAACGTAAAGTCTTCACAATACACCTAAGTATATAGATATTACAAGATTTAAGCTTAAACATAATGGGTTAACTAATTAATGAGTACTAGGGTTAAGTGGATTTTGAGGTTTGTTAAATAATTATATTTAACAAATGAAAATCATTTATATTTTCTAAAAAATATATATTATATTTTATACAAAATATGTGAAAAAGAAATAATTATAACATTTTGAAAGTTTCATAAAGTTTGAATAAATTTTTATAGCAAAAAGAATTAAGCACTATTAAACAATATTAAATTAAAAGAAACGTTTTGAAACAATAATAATTTTTAATTATTATTTGTAATCCATTTTATTATTCATGAACAATCTTTGTTAAAATGTTTTATTAAAAATAATTACTTAAACTAAAAGAGAAATACAGAAAATATATGGTGGCTTTTGAAAATATTTAAAGTTTATAAAAATAATTTTTATATATATTAAAAAGTTTTTATAATTTAATTAAGGGTTAAAACCCTTCAAAAAATAACATGATGGTGCCCGGGTTCGAACCCGGGACCTCATGTGTGTGAATAAGTGACTTAACCAGTGAACCAGGCTCTCAGCCGCGGTATAAACTGGTTTTAATTCTTAAAACAACCAACAACTATAAATCCCCAATTCCACATAAACCCTAGAATGTTTTGATCCAAATTGAAGATCAATTCGAGTTTGTTAGCCAAATTAATCATAGGGCTTTGATTCATTAAGAAAAACCGAGGGTGATGATGTGATTTACTCACTTGATTGAGATCGAATCGATGCCCTTTGGTGTAGAGCAGGTCGCGGCCAAGAATCGAATTCGATGGATATGCAAATGATAATGGAAACCAAATTGAACTCGTGGAAAGCTTCGAATAGTGTTCTTGATGCAAAACCCCCAATCAATTGGAGTTTAAAACACTCGGAAGGTGGCTCTCGTTTAGCTTGCAGGTTCGCGACGAAAGGGGTAATCGAACAAGGTGAATTCGTGGGTTTCAGGTGTAATTGGTAATTGCAACCGATTAGACTTAGATAAACGTTTGATTAGGTTTAGTTAATTGAGTTATAATTGAGTTATAATTGAGTTTTAATGCTCGAACGTTGGATGATTATTTCTCATCAGTTACTCGATCGATTAGCCTAGAAAACGGACTCTTAATTGCAGTTAAACGATGCACAACGGTTCGAATCATCCTCTAAAAAGGCTCGGGAGTGGTTTTGGGTCGAAACACAAGTGTTTTGGTCATCGCCGGACTTTGCCAGAGTACCCACCGGCGCTTCGCCGGATTTGCGGGGAGGGGATTAGAGTGGGGGTTTGGGTTTTGGAATATACATGTTTGGTCCCTATGGTTATAACATTTAACATTTAATGTACAAACTTTAATAGTAAAGTTTCTAAATTGACATTAAACCCCCCCCAAACTTTAATTACTTAAAGTTTTAAAACCTTAATAAGTTTAGTAACTATACAATTTCATTATTATTATTATTATTATTATTATTATTTTTATGATTATTATTACTATTGTTAATTATTATTAGTATAATTATTATTATTATTATTAACATTAAAATTTACAATTGTTATTATTATAACAATATCGTTATCATTATTATCAATGTTAAGCAAATTAATTTATTAACACCCAATTTAACTCAACATGCATAACAAGCCCTCAAAGTTTCATAAAAGACACAAATAGACCTTACAAGAACTTAATAAGGTTTTTAATTTAACGAAAAAATACAAGATGTTACAACTGGTCCTGAACTCATACAAGAAACGGCCGATAAAGTCTCCACAATCCACAAGAACCTTGAAGTGACAAGAAGTCGACAAAAGAGTTATGCCAATAAGTGTCGTAAGCCGTTGGAGTTTCAAGTTGGCGACATGGTTCTTCTTAAGGTTTCACCGTGGAAAGGTGTTGTTCGCTTTGGAAAGAAGGATAAACTGGCTCCAAGGTTTGTAGGACCTTTCAGAATTCTGAAAAGGATTGAAAAAGTGGCTTATAGACTGGAACTACCTTCCGACCTTAGTGGAGTTCATCCTGTGTTCCATATCTCAAATTTGAGAAAGTGTTTCTGCATGTTCCACTAGAAGACATCCAAATCGACGAGTCATTGCACTTTGTTGAGAAATCTATCGAAGTTATGGATCACATTATGAAGAAAACTAGAACCATAACTACTCCAATTGTCAAGGTTCGTTGGGAGAATAAGTGTGGAGCTGAGTTCACTTGGGAGCATGAGGACCATATGAAGGCAAAATATCCGCATTTGTTCGCTTAGTTCATTTTTAATTTCGGGACGAAATTATTTTAAGTTGGAGAGACTATAACACCTTGTATTTTCTTGATTAACTACGAGTTAATTTTGTTAAATTCTTGTAAGAGCTATTGTTGGCATTTATGAAACTCATAGGCTATTTATGCATATTGCTTTAATTTATACTAATATAATAATAATGATAATAATAATAATAATAATAATAATAATAATAATAATAATAATAATGATAATAATAATAATAATAATAATGATAATAATAATAATAATACTAATGGTTACAATATTAATAATAGAAATAATAACCATAAAATTTTAGCAATAATAATAATAACTAAGAATAATAATAATAATATTGTTTTAAATAATATAATTTGTAAGAATTATTAAACTTAGAAATGTTTAAAAACTTGGATTAATAAGTCAAGGGGGCCTTAATGTCACTTTATAAACTTTAAATAGAAGGCTTATGCAGAAAATAATAAAGATTGAAAGTACAGGGACCATTTGTATAATACTTGAAACCCAAACTCCCACCTTTTTCCTCTCACGCACTTCTGACCAATCTCCGGCCAACGTTTCCGGCGAGTCCCAAATACCCCACAATCAATCGTTTTTAACCTTAACCCCGATGCATATCGTTTCAAGGGTGTGTTCCGTATGTAATTACATCATTTAATCGGGTTTAAAGCGCCGGTTACAAAGAACAATCGATCAAATAACCGACACCTTAAAGTTCTTAGCCGTTCGGGCATTAACTCCCAATAATAGTCTAATTAATCGAACATGAAAAATCATATACCTAATGCTAATCGATTGCAACGCTCAATTGCATCTAAAACAAACGTTAACACCCCTTTCGATCTCCACCTTAACCGCGAACCTGCAACCACGCAAACACCACCACCCAGCCTTCGAACCTGAAATAGATTAAGGGCTTTGATTCGTGGTTGTTTGAAGAAGCTTCACACAAGATTAATTGAGTTATCATCAATAGTTACCCATTGTTCGATCATCGTTCGGCCGTGATCTGTTCTTCGTTGTGTGCATCTTCAATAGTTTATCAAACGGGTAATTGTTCGCATATATACACTCGTTTAATCATGGGAAACAAAACCCCATGGTTAACAAGATCCTTGGAATCAATAAATGCTTCAATTTGGGGTCGATTGAACCTAGGGTTCATGCGATTTGGGTATGGTTTGCATTAAATGATTTTAAGGTTTCGAAACCAATAAGATTCGCGGTTGAGGCCTTTGGTTCAATGGTTAAGGTGTATGTGTCCTAAACATGAAGTCCTGGGTTTGAACCCGGGGACCCTCATGTATTTTTTAAGGCTTTTAGCCTAAAGATTAATTTTGGAAAAATTATTAAAATATATAAATTATTTTATAAATTTCAAATATTTTCAAAAGTTCCAAAGATTTTTTAAAATTTTTCTAAGATTAAATAAAAATGTTTTTTGTTGATAAAACATTTTAACAAAGCTTGTTTAAATAGTTTTTAATTAAATGGATGGAAAATAATAATTAGTGAATTATTATTGGTTCAAATATCTCTTTTCAATTAATTTTGTTTATCTAGTAATAAACTTTTAGTTATAAAAATTTATTTAACTTTATATGTAACCTTTTAAATTATTATGATTGTTTCTTTTCACAACTTTAAATAAAATATAAATATATATTTTTGCAAAGAAAATATAAACTTATTCTATTTGTTTAAATATAATCATTTCAGAAATACCAAATTGAAACCCTAGTTCTCGTTAACTTGTTAAACTTAGAATTAAATTTAAGTCTTGTAATTATATAACTAGGTGACTCTTGATGGTTTACGTTGGAGCGACGCTTAACTTTAATTTTATTAATCGCAAATTATATATTTTTGACCATGTGAGTATTTCTATACCCCTTTTTATTTTATTTCACACTTCGGGGTGAAACATGTTACCTTATAATCATTGCATTTATAAAACGTTTGATTCTTGTAAACTTATGGCAATTCACTTATATGTTGTGGTTAGTTGATCTTTGTAATTACCATGTATTGACAATTATATGTGCAATCATTAATTATTGCTAGCCTGACGACGTCATAGATCTATGGGCCTGACAAACCTGCTGGTTAATCCAAGTACACTTAGCTAATCGTATAAACTTGTAAACGTTGAGACTTGTAAAACTGTCAAGGTTTGATTGTGCATTCTGTCTTACATCCCTAGTTACTTTGCTCTCTAACTTATAACATGAATTGCCATCTTTTATATACTTATGTATTGAAAACTATGGAAATCTCACCAACATTATGTTGACCTTTTATTTTTAACATGTTTCAGGAAACGCACAAGTTTGATTACCACCTTTGAAGCTTATTCACACCTAGAAATGGACCTAGTTAAATAAATGAATGAACTTGAATTATTTCTTATTATGCATTGATGATTTTCTTATTTGAGACTTATGCTATTAATGTTACATTTGGAACTTATAATTATTATATTTGGATTTATTAATAGCGTTATGTGGCTGTGAACGATATTAACTCTCACATCTCGACGTTTCCACCATCAAGGTTGGGGTGTGACACTCTTGAAGGAGATATTTCTTGCAAGTCCATATCGTACATGTTTCCTTTCCTAGGGGCTCTAAGCAAAATATGCTCTTGAGAAATAACCATCCCAGGCTTGAGAACAATTCACTCATGCTCAGTGAAAACCATGTTATGTCTCTGATTATAAAATTGAGATACACTCAAAAGATTGTATCCAAACTCCTTGATAAATTTTACCTTTTCAATGGTGAGCTTACCATTTGTGACACTGTCCCTTCCAGTAATGTAACCTCTAGCATCTCCTCTAAAAGCAACTAGTCATCCTGTAAGGCCCCGTTCCCAGAAACCTCACAGTCGGTCATTCATAGCAATTAAGACATTAAAAATTATAATCATACAATCTTAAGCAGTGGAATTAATTTATCAAAAACTATTCATTGCATTTAAACCACTGTGGTTGAGCAATACAACACTATTTGACTTATTACAAAAGAAATGTTTTACTGTATTACAAAACAACAACATAAAGTACGAATGGATGTCAGTCTTTTCCTGCCAAGTAACTTCACCCTCGTGCCATCCTCAGCAATAATTACTTGCCAACTGAAAATGTATAAAAGTCAGCGTTGTTGAGTGAGCTCTAGTTTTATAAATAATATAATACTTTCTGTAGGTATACATATGAAAATACTCTGTTCATGAAAACTTCATCTCTTTATACGTGAGCACGCATTAACTATACAATCAGGTAATACTTTATCTCTTTACTGTATACCTTGTTTAGAATGCATTCTTTTATATTTATCTTTCACTGTCTATGGGGACCAATGAGCAATACCCCAACTATGTGCGCGATGGAAAACGGGTGATGGGCCATCTATATCCCTCGAAAGGGTCAACTGTATCCCCCCAAAAGGGTTCTGTATACTGTGTACAAGGCTGACCCAATCACCCAATGTACGCTACATGGGTCTCGCCAATCTCAAGTGATTGGCCATGTGTGCACAATAGGGTAGCTAACCCGCAACACAGTTGAGCTAACGACAACACGGTCGTGTCCCTCCTATGAGCTTGCAAGACTTGTTAACATTTTCATTAATGTTCCTCTTTTTTTTCTTTATTGCTCTTTCGGTTTATTATTACTAAATACTTTACGTTACGATAATAACATGCCACGTAAAGTCACATACTATAAGTAATAATAGTAATAATAATAATAAGTAATAAGGAACATCATATGTAATCATAACATGCATGGACATCATCATTACTAAGCCCTAGTCAACTCTGGTCAAAACCCTAAAGCATAGACTCTCAGAAAACTCTGTAAAATTTTTTAAGTGTTAGGCGCATGGGGACTATTTAGGCGCATGAGCCCTGTTTGGGCGTTTTACCACTATGCAGGCGCATCAGCCAACACTTAATCATTTTATCACTCAGGCGCATGAACTATTCAGGCGTATGGGTACTATTTGTGCGTATGAACACTTAGACGCACGAGTATTTCAGACGCATGGACACTTAGGCGCATGAGCCATTTGGACGCATGGGCACTATTGGGGCGTATGGCCCTACACTTAGTCGTCCGGCCAACATTTCTAGGCGCATGGGCCACTGTTCAGGCGCATGGGCTATACTTAAACATTTCTAAGGTAATCTTAGGCGCATGGGCTACTGTTTAGGCGCATGGACTACACTTAAATCTTTCTAAGGCACTTTCAGACGTATGAACCTTCTGTGTAACTTGTTCTTAGCATGTTTTCATACCCATTCATCAAACCTATCTGTTCTAAGCTTAACATGACTAGTCTAAGCATGAACAACCTATAAACATTCAAGAATTTAACATTTAACAAGCACAATACATGCGGATAACATATATAAGCTTTGCAAAAACGTTTTAATACATTTTCAACCCCAAAGATAGTTTAAAACAAGTAAGGACCGGGGTCTAGAACTCACCTGGTGCAACTTGGGTGCTCTTCCTTTTACCCGCTTGCTATGAGTTCAAAACACCTAGAAACAACACCACAACACACACACGAGCACAATCACAACTCGTAAGCACATAGACACATAACCGGGATAAAACCCGTCATAAACATGTAAAAACCACGAATTCTTACCTTCAATTCGTTCACTTCTTCTTCTTCTTCTACAAGCCAAGAGTTTCTGCTCTCCTCTTGTCTTTCTCTCTCTAAAACCAAAGAAGATGTTGATGTGAAGTGAGGGTGGGCGGCCATGCCCACCTTTACACCAACTTTTCAAAGATTTTTCTCCTTTTTACACTTTTAGTCCCTCCACTTGGACTGAATTGCCTTTCTTTCTTTTATTCTTTATTTCTTGTCTTTTAAAAAACCGGGTGTTACACTTCCATCAATTTTCTCAAAATTTTGGTGTAGAGAACCATTACTTGTCATGTGCCTGGAACAACTACTGTCAATAATCCATACATTCATGTTTGTCTTGAGTTGTTCCTACATAAAAAGATGGTTAGTTATATTTGAAAACCCAAGCCTTATTGGTCTTGGGCTTATCAAAAGAAGTTGAAGACAATGCAATAGTAATTGATCTTATTGTTAGATTTGGAGGATCATTTGTTGATGTTGATGAAGAAATTTCAGTCACATGGTCTTACTTTATCTTCCACATCACCTTTGGAAGCTTAGGCTTGACCTTTAATACTTCGGAAGTTTTTACATCTTCGAAAGTTTTGAGACCGACCTTTGGAAGATCTTGCTAACACCGCAGTAGGTTTCAGTACTTCAGGAGTATTCCTTTTTTCTGAGACCCACTTTTCTTCCGAAGGCAAGTTTTTACTTGTGTTCTTCTTCACTTTTGAGCTTCTGAAAGGAAAGACTTTCCTTTCAAAGCTTGCTTCTTCTTTATCTTCTTAGAAGTTTCTTTCTTGGTCATATGGATAGTACTTTTTGGATTGTAGAGGCAATACTTTGCAAGATGAGAAGTATTGCCACATATAACACAATCTATTTTCTTCCTCCAGAGAGTCTTCCTTTGAGAACAAAACTGAACTTGATCACTTTCATTCTCCATCTTTATTTTTGCAAATGATGTGGCAATTCTTTTAGGGTGAGAACTAGCTTTGGAGCTGGATTGTTTAGGTTGTGTAGCAGTGGTACACAACTGATTAGCCTTTTTCATGATGTTGAGATGATTTGAATAAGAACTAGAACTCTTGATACTAGAGTTTAAGTCTTCAGCTTTAACCATTTTAAAACCTACAGAAATGAAAACTTGTTTTTGCATAGAGTTAAAAGTGGTATTGATCTCTTGAGCCTTTTTAGACTTTTTTTGGCCTTTCTGATCAAGTTCTTCCTTATAGACTTGGTCATCCTAACTCTTTTTATCTCCTCAAGAGAGTACTGACCCTTCTTAGGATGCTCTTCTTCAGTCTTCTCAGATTCATCATTCACTATCTTCTTTTCATCCTCTTCACTCATGAGGTCTATAAAAGGAAGTTAATCTTCACAAGTTTCACACCTAGGAGATCTTACAAATAGAGTTATGTGTGGAGGAGCTATCTCAGTAGATCCCATTCCCTGTTTATTCTGACAACAAACTTTTTCATGCAAAGATAAGGATATTATGTTTTTGAAGGTCTCTTCTTTAAGAACATATTTCTCTGTCATGGCTTTGCTGATCACAAGCTCATCCTGCCATTTAGTTAAATTGGTGATGAGATCTTTGATTTGAGTCTTATAGTTGGTGTGCTCATGTTTAGGAGTTGAAATTATTTTCTCTAAATCTTCTATATTAAGTTTGTAATCATTTTCAGCTTTTTTGAAATCAGATTTTAAGATATTTAAGGACTCAAGATCATATCTTATCTCTAAGTTATAGGACCTATATCTGTTAACTTTAGCAATACATTTAGGTGTACAGAGATGTTCCAATACATTGGCTTCATCATGGTTAGCCATTAGTGCTTGATTTGGAGATGCATCCTCCACTTGAAAGCTACAGTCAAAGCCTTCTTCTTCAACAGCAACTGCAACTTGCTGCTTTGGCTTCTCATTCTGGTTGGCTTTGTCGGGTGTACTTTGGTCTAGTTTGTGCTTGGCCACCATTTGTCCTTGGTTCCTTGCATTCTTTAGCAAAGTGTCCCATTTGGTTACAGTTGTAACATTTCATCTTACTCTTGTCCAGCCCAAACTTTCCACTAGCTGCATTGCTAGAAAACTTTCTTCTTGTCCTCTTGTAGAACTTTTTAGCTCTATGAGTGAGAAGAACCATTTGTTGAGTTATCTCCATGTACTCCAGTTCATCCGAATTGATACAGTCAAGATCTTCAAGGGTGAAAAGAAAGCTGCTAGTGCTTTCATCAGCTAACACAAAAGCTTGTGAACAGCTTGTATCTTGGAATGAACTTCCTTGAGTGTAACTCTCCCTTAGTGTCTCTAGAAATGTGATGAAATGACACTTTTGTGAATTTTCAGGGTAGCAGATAATATGATGTTGTGGTTCCTTGCAATCCCTTTTAACCACATGAAGGGTTGAACTCAGTTGATTGCTGGAGTTACCAAATGTGCTTTGAATGTTCATCTTCATCTGGTATCCACTAAGAATACCATATAACTCTGTATGAGTGAGAGTCTTAAGATTCTCAGTTCTCTTGATAACAACATAATAATGTGTCCATTGTCTAGGAAGAGAGGACATGAAATGTTTCTATTTTCAAGGGTTACTCCAACATCCATTAGAGTATCCACAATCTCAACATACCTAAAGTATTGTTGAGTCATGGTTTCACCTATTTTAGAGGTGAAGTTCTCAAACTGCTTCTTCAAAAGGTCCTTCTTGTTCTCTTTTGCTTCAGTGTACCCCTCATACATGAGCTTCAGTGCATAACATAGTTGCTTGATAGTTTTTCACTTCTTAAAGCATGGCTTTCTAATCTATATCTGCAGGATCGTTAAGGGGGTTGAGTTACAACACAACAACACAAAGAGGAGATTAACCAAACTTAATCAAACACTATGACTGGATAACCAAGGTAAGACACTAAGAACACAACACGTAAGCACATAGACACATAACCGGGATAAAACCCGTCATAAACATGTAAAAACCACGAATTCTTACCTTGAATTCGTTCACTTCTTCTTCTTCTTCTACAAGCCGAGAGTTTCTGCTCTCCTCTTGTCTTTATCTCTCTAAGACCGAAGAAGATATTGATGTGAAGTGAGGGTGGGCGGCCAAGCCCACCTTTACACCAACTTTTCAAAGATTTTTGTCCTTTTCACACTTTTAGTCCCTCCACTTGGACTGGATTGCGTTTCTTTCTTTTAGTCTTTATTTCTTGTCTTTTAAAAATAACTAGGTGTTACAAGTCCACCCCCCTTATATAGGTTTCATCCCCGAAACCTGTTATTCCTCAAACAGACGAGGATAATGCTGCCTCATCTCCTCCTTAGTTTCCCACGTAGATTCGGATCCCTTCCTGTGCTTCCACTGTACACGCACAAGAGGAACCACTTTATTTCTCAGCCTCTTCTCTTTACGATCGATGATTGCCACTGGTTGCTCCACATAATTGAGCCTTTCATCAACTTCAATGTCCTCCAATGGAACGATCATGTCTTCATCAGCTTAGCACTTTCTCAAATGAGATACATGGAATGTCGGGTGAATTCCACTTAACTCATCTGGCAACTCCAATCTATAGGCCACCTCTCCTACTCGAGAAATGATTCGGAAAGGACCTATATATCTTGGGCTCAACTTGCCCCCCTTCCTGAATCTGATAATACCCTTCCAAGGTGAGACCTTCAATATAACCCGGTCATCCGCCTGGAACTCAATTGTTCTACGTCGTTATCGGCATACGACTTCTATCTATCTTTGGCTGCCTTCATGAAGGCTTTGATCCTCTCGAGCTTCTCAGTCATAGCCTCGATTACCTCGACGCTTCCCAACTCTTTCTGACCAATGTCACCCCAACAAACGGGTGTTCTGCATCTCCTACCGTATAGCATCTCATATGGTGACATACCAATACTGGCATGATAGTTGTTGTTATATGAGAATTCGGATAACGGTAAGTGGTCATCCCAACTTCCACCAAAATCGATTACACATGCCCAAAGCGTGTCTTCCAACATTTGAATGGTCCTTTCTGACTGACCATCAGTTTGGGGATGATAAGCCGTGCTAATATGTAACCTCGTCCCCATGGCATCGTGGAATTTCTTCCAGAATTTAGATGTAAACCGGGTGTCACGATCAGACACAATGGACACCGGTACACCATGACGGGTTACAATCTCCTTGATGAACAGGTCAGCCAACCTCTCGGATGAATATGTCTCGCGGATCGGTAGGAAGTGAGCACTCTTCGTCAAACGGTCAACAATCACCCATATGGCATCGTACCCCTTCGGAGTACATGGTAGCTTTGTAATGAAATCCATGGTGATGTGCTCCCACTTCCATTCCGGTATATCCAAAGGTTGGATCTTCCCATACGGCTTCTGGTGTTCCGCCTTCACCTATAGGCAGGTAAGGCACTTGCTCACATACTCCACCACGTCACGCTTCATACCTGGCCACCAATAATTTTTCTTCATATCTTGATACATCTTTGTGGCACGAGGATGAATGGAGTATCGAGTCTTGTGAGCTTCATCCATAATCCTCACACGTAGATTCCCGAAACAAGGAATCCACACCCGTCCAAATCGAGTTTTAACACCAAGTGTGTTTTCACCCAATTCCCCAACCATACCTCTCATTCTTTCAGAGTTTAGGTGATCTTCTCTTAATGCCTCATCTTAAAACTCCTTAACTTGCTTCATTACATCAGAGGTCATGATCAGTTGGTATGCTTTCACCCGAATCGGCTCAGGCCTCTCCTTTCGGCTAAGAGCATCAGCCACCACGTTGGCTTTGCCCGAATGATAGTGGATCTCGCAATCATAATCTTTTATAAGCTCCAACCATCGCCTCTGCCTCATGTTCAGATATTTTTGCTCAAAGAAGTACTTCAAGCTCTTGTGGTCCGTGAAAATGGTGCACTTCGTCCCGTACAGATAGTGCCTCCAAATCTTTAGTGCAAAGACCACGACTGCTAGCTCCAGGTCATGAGTAGGGTAGTTAACCTCATGAACTTTCAACTGTCGGGATGCATAGGGTATAACCTTCCCTCTTTGCATTAATACGCACCCCAACCCCAAGTAAGAAGCATTAGAATATACCACCAAATCCTCGCTTCCTTCGGGTAATGACAAGACAGGAGCTTGAGTCAACCTCACCTTTAACTCCTCGAACGCCTGTTCTTGAGCTTGACCCCATGTAAACTTTACATCCTTTTGGGTCAACTTGGTCAGGGGAGAAGCGATCTTGGTAAAGTCCTGAATGAATCTTCGATAATAACCCGCCAACCCCAAGAAACTACGAATCTCAGATGGCGTCCTCGGAGACTTCCATTGCATCACAGCCTCAACCTTAGCAGGGTCTACCATAATCCCCTCTGGATTTATCACGTGACCTAAGAATTGAACTTCGCGTAACCAAAATGCGCATTTGGAGAATTTAGCATACAACCTCTCCCTTCTTAAGGTCTCTAACACCTCCTGAATGTGATCGGCGTGCTCCTCCTTGCTCTTTGAGTAAATCAGGATATCATCAATAAACACAATCATTGATTTATCCAACATTGGCCGACACACTCGATTCATCAAATCCATAAAAGCAGTTGGCGCATTGGTCAGGCCAAATGACATAACAAGGAATTCATAGTGACCGTAGCACGTGCGAAAAGCCATTTTAGGGATATCCTGCTCCTTCACCTTCAGCTGATGGTAACCAGATTGAAGATCTATCCTCAAAAACCAACTGGCACCTTGGAGCTGATCAAACAAATCATCTATCTTTGGTAGGGGGTATCGGTTCTTCACTGTCAACTTGTTAAGCTCACGGTAATCGATGCACATCCTCATACTACCGTCTTTCTTCTTCACAAACAGGACCGGAGCACCCCAGGAAGATATACTCGGTCTAATGAACCCCTTATCGAGCAGCTCTTGCAACTGTTCCATGAGTTCTTTCATTTCTGTGGGAGCTAATCGATATGGTGCTTTGGCAATGGGTTGAGCACCGGGTACCAAGTCAATTTGGAACTCAACCTCGCGATCCGATGGCACGCCAGGTAAGTCTTCCAGGAATACATCCGGAAAGTCACACACAACTGGTATATTAGATAGTTGCGGTGTTGGCGCGTCCACATCCTTTACATAGGCCAAGTAGGCACTACATCCACGCCTCATGCACTTTCCTGCCACCGCCATCGAAATCACTTTCGGAATCATCGTGACGCGATCTCTATAAATCATAACCAAACTCCCATCGGACGCAACTAATCGAATCATCTTCTTGCGACATACGATGTTTGCTTCATAGGTTGCTAACTAGTCCATCCCTAGTACTACAACAAATCCACCTAGGGGTATCACATGTAACCTAGAAGCAAACCTATGACCTTCTAGTTCTATGGTACAGTCCTCTATCACATTAGTAATTCTAGTGGACTTACCAATAGCAGTTTCTACATCGAATGATGCACTGACCTTTCTACTACTAACAGGCAACTTAGCACATAAAGTAGTAGAAATAAAACTCCTACTAGCACCAGAATCAAACAATATAGAGGCACAAGTTGGTTTACCAGAAACATACCTGACACAACATCGGGATCAGCTCTAGCTTCCTCCTAGGTCATAGTGTATGATCTAGCACTTGCCCTCTGCCCTCCTTCTTCCGGCTTCTTATTTCCTGCTTCCAAGCTCTCCGCCCTCGGCTTCTTACCGTCTCTGGCAATGTGGCCAAGCTGACCACACCTTAAGCGTACATTCATCCCCATCCTGCACTCTCCAGCATGCTCCCTTCCACATTTACCACATTTCTTCCTCCCTACACCAGCTGTGACCACACGTCGGTCACCTACCTTCGCCACCTTATTGTTTGGGGCGACTCCACCACATCCAAACCATTTCCCATTCCAGTTCCTTCCATCCCCACTCGTTTTCTTCACCTCAGCCACCACCACCACCTCGTGCTCATAATATAATCTACCAGCCAGATCAACCGCTGACCTAAAAGTGCTCAGCCGGGCAACGATCATATGCCTACGGATATCCGCTGGCAGCCCTTGGATGTATCTCTTAATCTTTCGTCACAGTGGTGTCACTTGATCGGGCACCAGCCGCGCCATTTCATTGAATTTAGTGGTGTGCTGCGGGTGTGTCATTGTTCCCGCCTCCAGTTGCAGGAACTCCCTTTCCACCTTATCCATCTCTCTGTGAGGACAGAATTCCCCAATCACTAATTTCTTCAGTTCAGGCCATCTCATCCTCCCAATGGCCCTGCTACCCTCGGCTTGGACATGTTGTCCCACCAGCACAAAGCCGAGTCCACAAGAGAGTGGGTAGCAAATTTCACCTTCTGATCTTCACGGCACTCACTGATATCGAGGACAGCCTCCATTTCCCTCCCCACCAGTGAGCAGCTGCAGCAGTGCCATTCCCATCAAAAGTAGGGGGCTTGCATCTCATAAACTCCCCATAGTTGCAGCCTCGGGTCGCCTCTAGCGCAGGCTCTTCTTCTTCCTTGTTCTCATCATCAGAGAGAACCGTTTCTGACTCTGGTTGTTCTTGTCCTCCCGAGGACCTGTTCCTCTCCTTTCTTTCCCCATCCCTTACGGCCTTGATCACTTCGGTCACCACAGATGGTGGAATCGTCTGCATGACCTGGTGAACCTCTTCCACCACAGCCTCCTTTATTGAGGCTCTCAGATTGGAGCTCTCGTCGCCACCCTCCAGATGAGGGGTCTCTGGTTCTTCATGAACCACCTTCTCTACTCTGGGTCTCCCTCTCTTGGGTCGCGGAGCAGCACCGTGACCTCCACCACGAGAGGCTTTTGAAGATATACCGCCAGCCATCCTCTATAAGCACACTATAAGATTCAAACACTAACACAGTCATTCAAGGTAATACTCAGTTTATGTCAAGTATAGTAAGTCCCTAATTACAGTGGCCAGTTGTGATTAGCAACTTACTTTACTCTTCATACCCCAAGCATCTCCTCTCCTGACTTAATCAGTATCTAAATCTACTAAGAGCACATAATCAAATAGCATGCGCACATAATACCGGTTAACATTAGGAAAAGACATACCTGATGGCACGTAGCTACTCGGGCTGACATCCCTCCATTTGTCCCATTTTCAGTTTAAGTTTAGGTTTTAAAAGTTTATTTAACCCAATTCTCTTAAACTTTGGCTCTGATACCAACTTGTAAGACCCCGTTCCCGGAAACCTCATAGTCAGTCATTCACAGCAATTAAGACATTAAACATTATAATTATACAATCTTAAGCAGCGGAATTAATTTATCAAAAACCATTCATTGCATTTAAACCACTGTGGTTGAGCAATACAGCACTATTTAACTAATTAGAAAAGAATTTTTTTACTGTATTACAAAACAACAGCAACATAAAGTACGAATGGGTGTCAGTCTTTCCCTGCCGAGTAGCTTCACTCTCGTGCCATCCTCAACAATAATTACCTACCAACTGAAAATGTATAAAAGTCAGCGTTGCTGAGTGAGCTCTAGTTTTATAACTAATAAAAATACTTTCTGTAGGTATACATATGAAAATACTCTGTTCATAAAGACTTCATCTCTTTATACGTGAGCACACATTAACTATACAATTAGGTAATACTTTATCTCTTACTGTATGCCTTGTTTGCAATTCATTCTTTTATATTTATCTTTCACTGTCTATGGGGATCAATGAGCAATACCCCAACTATGTGCGCGACTGAAAACGGGTGATGGGTCATCTATATCCCTCGAAAGGGTCAACTGTATCCCCCCGAAAGGGTTCTGTGTACTGTATACAAGGCTGACCCAATCACCCAGGGTACGCTACATGGGTCCTGCCAATCTCAATTGATTGGCCCTGTGTGCACAATAGGGTAGCTCACCTGCAGCACAGTTGAGCTAACGACAACACGGTTGTGTCCCTCCTATGAGCTTGCAAGACTTGTTAACATTTTCATTAATGTTCCTCTTTTTTTCTTTATTGCTCTTTCGGTTATTATTACTAGATACTTTACGTTATGATAATAGCATGCCACGTAAAGTCACATACTATAAGTAATAATAGTAATAATAATAATAAGTAATAAGGAACATCATATGTAATCATAACATGCATGGAACATCATCATTACTAAGCCCTAGTCAACTCTGGTCAAAACCCTAAAGCATAGACTCCTAGAAAACTCTGTAAAATTTTCTAAGTGTTAGGCGCAGGGGGACTATTTAGGCGCATGAGCCCTGTTTGGGCGTTTTACCACTATGCAGGCGCATCAGCCAACACTTAATCATTTTATCACTCAGGCGCATGAATTATTCAGGCGCATGGGTACTATTTGTGTGTATGAACACTTAGACGCACGAGTATTTCGGACGCATGGACACTTAGGTGCATGAGCCACTTGGGCGCATGGGCACTATTGGGGCGCATGGCCCTACACTTAGTCGTCCGGCCAACATTTCTAGGCGCATGGGCCACTGTTCAGGCGCATGGGCTATACTTAAACATTTCTAAGGTAATCTTAGGCGCATGGGCTACTGTTTAGGTGCATGGACTACACTTAAATCTTTCTAAGGCACTTTCAGACGTATGAACCTTCTGTGTAACTTGTTCTTAGCATGTTTTCATACCCATTCATCAAACCCATCTGTTCTAAGCTTAACATGACTATTCTAAGCATGAACAACCTATAAACATTCAAGAATTTAACATTTAACAAGCACAATACATGCGGGTAACATACATAAGCTTTGCAAAAACGTTTTAATACATTTTCAGCCCCAAAGATAGTTTAAAACAAGTAAGGACTGGGGTCTAGAACTCACCTGGTGCAACTTGGGTGCTCTTCCTTTTACCCGCTTGCTATGAGTTCAAAACACCTAGAAACAACACCACAACACACACACGAGCAAAATCACAACTCGTAAGCACATAGACACATAACCGGGATAAAACCCGTCATAAACATGTAAAAACCACGAATTCTTACCTTCAATTCGTTCACTTCTTCTTCTTCTTCTACAAGCCAAGAGTTTCTGCTCTCCTCTTGTCTTTCTCTCTCTAAAACCGAAGAAGATGTTGATTTGAAGTGAGGGTGGGCGGCCATGCCCACCATTACACCAACTTTTCAAAGATTTTTCTCCTTTTTACACTTTTAGTCCCTCCACTTGGACTAAATTGCCTTTCTTTCTTTTATTCTTTATTTCTTGTCTTTTAAAAAAACCGGGTGTTACACTTCCATCAATTTTCTCAGAATTTTGGAGTAGAGAACCATTACTTGTCATGTGTCTGGAACAACTACTGTCAATAATCCATACATTCATGTTGTCTTGAGTTGTTCCTGCATAAAAAAGATGGTTAGTTATATTTGAAAACCCAAGCCTTATTGGTCTTGGGCTTATCAAAAGAAGTTGAAGACAATGCAACAGTAATTGATCTTATTGTTAGATTTGGAGGATCATTTGTTGATGTTGATGAAGAAATTTCAGTCACATGGTCTTACTTTATCTTTGTTGGACCAAAAGAACCAATGAGCCTGATCATAAAACCTTTAAGTCCCATAGACATCACAACAACTGCTGAAGACTTCAAAAGCTGAAGACCAAAGTCTGAAGATCAACAGTTGAAGACTAAAGTACTGAAGACTTCAACAGCTGAAGACTAAAGTACTGAAGACTTCAACAGCTGAAGACCAAGTCTGAAGATCAACAGCTGAAGAAGCATTCTTCAGTTGTTGTGATGGTTTCCTTTCAGTAGTTTTCTTTTTGTTTCAGTATTTGTAAAACGACTGAAGAGCATGTTCTTCAATCGTTGTAGTTTCAGTAGTTTCTTTTCAGTAGTTGTAGTGATAGTTAACACTTAGCATTTTTGTAAGAAGATGTCAGTTGTTTGACATCTTCAGTAGTTGTGTTAACTATCAGTAGTTTAAATAGAATCTGTTAGATGTCACTATCAAGTGACATCAGCAGATGTCACATCTCCTATATAAGAGGTGTTGACCTAATTGTATGTGTGACATTCTGTTACCACGAAAGAGAATATTGAATGAAATATATTTGCAGACTTCTTTCTGTCTATAACCGTTTGTTCTTATCTTGAATATCTTTTGTGTTCTTGTGAATTAGCTAATTCATTGTTTGTTCTCCATTGCTATACTCTCAAATCAATCAAACGTAGATCACTGATCCTATCATATGGTATCAGAGCAGGTTAATCATTGATCGATCTAACAGTTGATCATTGAAACTGCTATTTGATATCTATGTTTGATTGAATTAGCTTATTTGCAAGAACTGGTTATAGATTATTGAATTTCTGCCGCTTTTGCTTATTCATTTTGAGATCTCTCTTGGTTCAATTTGGTTCGTTGTGTTTTGTTCTAAATCTATTATAGCTTAATTGAATTTGGTTGAATCTGAGATGACTACTCCTTCTAATGACCCTCACAATACTGGTTCCTCAACCAAGCCTCCGATGCTGGTTAGGTTGAGTATAACATATGGCAACGAAGGATGCTTTATCACCTGTCTGTTAACAGTTCAGGTTGTTGGACATCTGTGGTACATGGACCACATAAGCCTATGGTGAACAATCTGGAAACCAATCAAATGGTTCCGAAGAAGAAGGAACAATACTCAGATGAAGATCGGAAACTGTTTGAGATTGATGCTAAAGCCCATGGAATTCTGGCCATGGCACTGCCTAATGAAATCTATTCAGGGCTTATGCATCATGAAACTGCTCATGACCTCTGGAATGCACTAAAGGAACAATTGGTGGAACTGATGAGGTCTTAGCAAACAACATAGAAATCCTCGCCTAACAATATGAGACATTTTCTCATAGAAAGGGTGAGACACTGACTCAACAGTTTGAGCATTTTTCCTGTTTGATCTCTGAGCTGAAAATGGTGAAACAGGAATACACCAACAGCCAGATGAATAACAGATTCCTGAGATCACTGCCTGAGAGATGGGACACATACACTATTGTCCTACGCTCTAGTGCAAATCTGGATAGCCTATCTCTCACCCAACTTCATGGGAAACTGCTTACATTCGAAAGAGAGATAGAGCAGAAAAGGAAACTGTCATCATCAGGAAAGCTCACTGATGACTTTGTACCAGGTAACACTGCCTTGGTTGGTCATGAGTCAGAATATGCTGCATCTGAAAGCAATTATGATGTGCATATTGATTTCTCTTCAAACAGTTCTGATCATGCATTTGTTGGTATTGATAGTCATTCTGGCAGTATAGTGACAATCTATGCTTCATCATGGATGATCTGAAGGGAATTGTTGATGATGATTTAAAAGAGATGGATATTTTAAGCCAAATGGCCTTAGTTAATATCAGATCTCAGAAGTTCTACAAGAGAACTGGCAGGAAATTTCCTGGACTCTCTGGCAAAACCAAAGTCGGTTTTGACAAGAGTAAGTTGAGGTGTCACAATGCCAAAGGCTTGGACACTTTGCAAGAGAATGTAGATCAATTGGATCTAACTCTTTTGCACCCTTTGTGACTTTTCCTAGCACTAGTCTACAAAACAGAGGGCAACAATGCTGGTTCTGGTCATCAATCACACCTGTATCTCCTGCATACTTTGTCCCCCAGGGTCCAATGTCATATCCTTTACCCTGCTATTACTTGCCTCAGCCAAATCCGGTTCAAGCTCCAATTGCACAACAACCACATGCATTACCTGAACCTCAACCTTCCCAATCTCATCAACAAACTCAACCTCAACAACAAAGCTTTTTCACCCCAGGAGTTGTTGTGGAGGAGCAGTTACCAGATGATTTGTCTGGTCATGAACAACTGTTCTCTGGTGCTGGTCAACATGGTGGTGACAGTCCTTTTGGAAATCTAGCTCTTATGGCTTTGGAGTCTGCTGATACTTCATCCTCTAATGCCTCTACACCACAGGTATCACAGGTATCCTCTGAGGCAAAAGCCAAACTATGTTCTGAAACATGCATAGCCGCATTTGCATCTATTAGAGAAGCAAATGTAGCTTTAATTAACAAGAACATTGAGCTAGAACAAACAATTTCCAAAAGCAAAGCTGAATTTGAGTCTGTGATTAATGATAAGAATGATGAGATTTACAAACTAAATGCCAAATCACTGATGATAGGCTAGGGAAGAGATACTTCTAGAGAAGTACAGAGACCTCAAAGAAACACTTGCAACTACCCAGGTAGAGTGTGATCGATGGGTAAATTCTTGCAAGGGTTTTGACATGCTTCTTAGTAAGCAATCTGCTTCCAATGTGAAGTTTGGCATTGGTTATAATCACACTGCTCCTCCTACAGACTTTACTCCCAGAGCAGAGGTAGAATCTGATAGTGAAAGAAATAACCGATCCTTTTCATCATGTGATCTACTATCTGATACAACACCATCAGAATTAGAAGTCAACATTAATTCCTCTCAGAAACTATCAGCTGATGTTGATGGGTCAAATTCTAACACTCACATGATCACAAAGTTGATCACTCCAGGTGATATTTCACAAAGTACTGAAAGTACTAAAAAGAATGTCATAACACCTGGAGAACAAGCCCAAACTACTACATGTACTAAAGGAAAGAAAACTGCAAGTAGAAAGGGTGGGAAAACTACTGAAGAAGATATCAAGAAAGCAGTACTAAAGGGAAGAAAACTGCTAGTACTGATAGCAAACTGCTGAAGAACAAGTCTTCAGTAGTTTCATCTTCTTCAGCAGATGATCAACTTAAGATGAAGAAAAAGCCATGTGAAATATGTGGCTTATTCAATCATCTTACTGATGATTGCTGGTATAAAAAGGGATCCAAACTCAAACATAATGAAAACATTAAAGAGAAAATGGATAAAATGAAAACTGAGTTTGAAATCAAATTTATACCAGCAACATCAAAACCTGTAACCCCAAAATCCAAAAAGAAATCCAAAAATAAAGGGGTTAAACAGGCAATAGCTGAGGTTGCTCAAAGAGAGATGGTACAACACAGGAACCCATCCAACTCAAGCACTAATGTGTCTGATGAGCTGAAGGCTTTATCACAAAATCAGACACAACTTGTTATGATGGTTCAACATCTATTGGGAGAGTCAACCAATTAGATGCTCCTGTGTTGAAACCACAGAGAAGAAATTCCATGCCAAAGGAATCTTCTTCTTCACCATCTCCATCCCCTCAGCTGTTATTCATAGCAAGTCTGTTAGTTTACCATCTGTTGATGTGAATAGACCCAAAACCAAAAAGGTTTGGGTCTCAAAAACTAACTAATTGTTTATGATTGCAGGGTTCTTCAACATGCCAAAGTAGCATCTGGTATGTAGACAGTGGGGGATCTATGCATATGACAGGGAACAACTCTCTTCTTCATGACTACTCTCAAGGAAAGAAGGGGTTTGTTTCTTTTGGCAATGATGCTAAGGGTTACATCATTGGAAAAGGCTTTGTCTCCAATGGAGAAATAAAGTTTGATGATGTTAATCATGTGGAAAATCTCAAGTACAATCTCTTGAGTGCCAGTCAAATGTGTGATAAAGGCCATGTTGCTCTTTTCACCAATCAGAACTGCAGGATTCTGTCATCCAAAGTTTTGAATTTGATTGATAAGGTGTTGGATGATCACACTCTCCTGAGGGCCAACAGGACTGGAAGAGTGTATGCCTTAGATCTTTCCAAGAAAATAGATCTCAGAGGCCATCCTTGCCTATTTTCCAAAGCCTCTCCTCAGGAATCTAAACTGTGGCACAGAAGGCTGGGTCATGTTAATTTCAAAAACATGAATCAGTTGATCCACAATAGTTTAGTGAGAGGCTTACCAATAAAGGAGTTCCACTGTGATGAAACCTGCACTACTTGTTTAAAAGGAAAACAGCACAAAGTCTCATTCCCTCCTATAGAAGAGCCTAAGTCCACTGCCTGCTTGCAATTACTGCATATGGATCTATTTGGTCCCGTGAGAGTGATGAGCATGGCAAAGAAGAAATACTATCTGGTAATTATGGATGATTACTCCAGATTTGTATGGACTTTCTTTTTGTATTCAAAGGATGAGGTTGCTCAGAAGATTATCAACTTTGTGTTGTATGTTGAGAAGCAGTATTCCCTTTCAGTCAAGTGTATACGGAGTGACAATGGAACTAAATTCAGAACCATACACTTGATGAATTTTATCTTTCAAAGGGAATCAAAAGGCAGTTTAGCATCCCAAGGACTCCAGAACAAAATGGAGTCGCGGAGAGAAAGAACAGGACCCTAATTGAAGCTGCAAGGTCTATGTTGGCTGATCTGGTTTGCCACTGACCTTTTGGGCTGAAGCTGTTAACACAGCTTGCTATGTGCAGAATAGAGCCTTAGTAAATCAGAGGTTGATGAAGACTCCATATGAAGTTCTACATCACTTGGCTCCTCTCATTTCATTTTTCAGAGCATTTGGGTGTCCCTATTTTATTCTCAACACAAAGGATCAACTCCAAAAATTTGATCCTAAGGTGGATGCAGGGTATTTTGTTGGTTATTCATCTACTTGCAAAGCATACAGAGTCTTCAACTGTAGAAAAAAGATAGTTGAAGAGATTTTGCATGTGAAGTTTAATGAATCTCCAATGGACAAGATTCCACAAAACCCTGTGGAGTTGTTTGATTTGGACATACTGCAATATGTTCCTTATCAACCTCCAGTTTTTGCAGACCATGTGGATAAATCATCTTCTGCAGCATGTCTTCCACCTAGTGGTATTGATGATGATGATGATAATATCAATACTCACCTATTCAAGTTTAGTGACCCACTGCCTGAGTCTACTAAACTTGATGTTCCTGTAGCTTCAGCAGTTCCATCCACAACAAATGCTGATGAGATTTTTGATTCCTCTACATCTTTTGAGTTACCATCAAATTCTTGGTTTCAAGAGTCTGCATCAACATCTGCTGCTGCTGAAGGTTCTACAAACACTTGCACAGATATCATTGTTTATCAAGAGCTGAAGAATCACCCAATGTCTCAAATCATTGGTGATATCAATGCTGGAGTTTCAACAAGAACTCAATTGTCTAATTTCTGCTTCTATGCTCTCTTTATCAGTCAGCTAGAGCCAAAGAACTATCATATTGCTTTAAGAGACAATGGATGGGTTGAAGCCATGCAGCTTGAGCTACTTCAGTTCAAGAAACAGCAAGTGTCGGAACTGGTTCCTCTACCCCCAGGTAAGTGTGCAATAGGCACTAAATGGGTGTTTAGGAATAAAACTGATGAAAATGGGCTTATTGTTAAGAACAAGGCTAGACTGGTTGTATAGGGGTTCTCAAAAGAAGAAGGTATTGATTATGATGAAACCTTTGCCCCTGTAGCCAGACTAGAGGCAATTAGATTGTTCTTAGCCTATGCTGTATTCCACCATCTCAAAGTTTTTCAAATGGATGTCAAAAGTGCATTTTTATATGGCAAAATAAAAGAAGAAGTTTATGTGTGTCAACCACCAGGTTTTGAGGACAATAAACATCCTGAATGGGTGTATAAACTTGATAAGGCTCTTTATGGGTTGAAACAAGCTCCTAGAGCCTGGTATGAGACACTTTCCACTTTTCTTCTCAAGAATAATTTCACTAGAGGCTCCATAGATAAAACTTTGTTTATTAAGAAGGTGAATCAGCATAAGCTACTTGTTCAAATTTATGTTGATGATATTATTTTTGCATCCTCTAATCCCCAGTTGTGTGATGATTTTACCAAATTAATGAAAAAGAGGTTTGAAATAAATGCAATGGGAGAATTACAGTTCTTTTTAGGTTTGCAGATCAAACAAAAGGCTGATGGAACCTTTATTCATCAGTCCAAATATACAAAAGATCTTTTGAATAAGTTTGATTTACAAAATTGTAAGCCCTGTTCTACTCCCATGTGCAACACCACACAACTGGATGCGGATCAGAAAGGTAAAGCTGTTGATGAAACACTTTACAGATGTATGATTGGGTCCTTAATGTACTTAACAGCTTCTAGACCAGATATCATGTTTGCTACTTGTGTCTGTGCTAGATTTCAGGCTGCTCCTAAAGAGTCTTATTTGATTGCAGTCAAGAGGATCTTTAGATATTGCAAGGTACACAATCTCTAGGTTTATGGTATTCCACTGAACACTCTTGCAAATTAGTTGCTTTTTCAGATAGTGACTATGCAGGGTGCAAGTTAACTAGAAAGTCAACTTCTGGTGGATGTTAATTCCTAGACAACTGTTTGATTTCTTGGCAGAGTAAGAAACAAAAATCTGTTGCTACATCCACTGCTGAAGCAGAGTACATTGCAGCTGCAAGTTGTACTTCTCAGGTACTCTGGCTTCAGAACCAACTTTTGGATTATGGCATTACAGAGACTAAGACTCCATTATTAATGGATAGTGCTTCAGCTCTGTGCATTGTCAAAAATCCAGTCCAGCACTCTAGGACCAAACATATAGAGATCAGACATCATTTTATTAGGGATTGTTTTGAAAAAGGTCTGATTGATCCTAAGTTTGTACCTAGTGCTGATGAGCTTGCAGACATTTTTACTAAGCCTTTGGATAGTTCAACTTTCCAAAACCTAGTGTTAAGGCTTGGTATGCTGCAGCTAGAATAAGTGATAACTACTGATGATCTCAGTATATAAGTACTGATGATCATTAGTACCATATCACATATAGTACTGATTCTGTTAAAACAACTGATAAAGTTCCAACTACTGATGTAATTATAATTACTGATGTCAGTAAAAACAGATAAGTACTGATGTCCTATGAAACAACTGAAAACAGCTAAAAGGCTGATGAGTAAGTGTTGAGGACAGTATGAAACAGCTGAAAGGCTATGAATTAACGAAAACTACTGATGAGAACTTTCTCCTCAGTTGTTTCTACAACTGTTGTTTCATCCTAAACAACTGATGACAAAACCATGTCTTTAGTAGTTTCACAACTACTGATGACTAACACCAAGTCATCAGCTGTTTACAACAACTGATGACAAAACCATGTCTTCAGTAGTTTCACAACTATTGATGACTACTACCAAGTTATCAGTTGTTTACAACACTTGAAGACAAAACCGCGTCTTCAGTTGTTTTCAAACATCTGAAGTCAAAACCATGGTTTTCAGTAGTTTTATAACTGCTGATGCCTAAAACCAAGACTTCAGTTGTTTCAACTTCTGAAAGGGTAATACCATGTCATCAATCGTTTACAACTACTGATGACTAACACCAAACCCTTCAGTCGTTTTCTAACCCTACCCTATAAATAACCCATACCTACTCCTTCAGCGCTTCATCCTTCCAAACCTAACGTTCAAATCTCCAAAACTTCTCTCTCATTAATGGCGACCATGCAGCTCAAACCACGCCATAACTATGTTGCCTACCTCACAAAATCACATTTCTGGACAAAGTTCGACAACGCCATTGATCTAATGGTCCAATCTCCCTACCAAACAGCCTTCCTTTTAAATCCCACCATTCATGTCGAATCCTTACACTAGTTTTGGACGAACGTCACCCTTCTAACTGGGGAGAACAACACCGAGTCTCTCCAGTCGTTCGTCAACAATCATCAAGTGGTCATCACTCCGGAAGTCACTCGCCGAACCCTTAACTTGAATGATGCCACTTTCCCTGCTGGGTATCCAAAGGGCACAACTGATTTATCCTTTGCCCATCATGGATATCAGGGAAACCTCAGTGCCTCTACCATCCTGAAGAAGCATTTCCATGATGCAAAACGTCTTATCTTTCACATGGTAAATGTTTGCTTAGCTCCTAAGACATCCTCTTGGGATCAAATGTCTACCAGGTGGCAGCAGGTACTATTCTCTATCCTTGAGCAACAAGACTTAAACTTTTCTGAAATTATTTTTCTTGAACTTAAGGATATGGTCTCAAAATCTCTTTCTAATCGATGGATATTATATCCTCGATTCATTATGGCCATAATAGAGATTCAGCTGCAAGCTGAGGGACTTGTTGGCCTTGGAGTCCCTGCAACGGCTGTAATTACCTGAAGTATACTCCAGGCACAACTCTGACCACACACTGAAACAGGCTGCCAAACTACGAAAACCCACGCAGTTGGAAACATAGCCACCACCTCCAGAACCAGAGTCCCCACCAAACCTAAATCCAAAAAGCCAAAAACGGCTACTCAGGGAGATGAGTCCCCTGAGGATGCCCCTGTACCACAAACACAGGAAGCACATACTGGTATTAACCCCCCAGTTGTGACAACGACTCAACCTGCCAAAGCCGCACAGGTATCCTCTCAACAGGATCATGTTGCAACCAATATTGGGGAACCCACACTGCTGGAACCTATCTCACTTGAGAGGGTTACCATTGAAGCGCACCATTCACCCCGGGTGCAATTTTCTTCTACCCAATCATCACATGCAACCGCCCCCCAAAGTCCTACATTAATTGTTGCACAAGTGCTGAGTCAGTTGCACTCCTCACCCCCTCCCCAGATACCAATTACAACTGGGCATACCTCTACCATTGAGGGGGAGGATCAAAGTGCATCTGATAACCCACAACATAGGGGTTACAATGTTCCATTTCCTAGTGTAGAAAAGGAAATTGGAACTTCTGGTGCGGCTGCCACTTATCCTGCTACAGCATATGATCAGGATGTAGTTGATACCATTACTAAGACCTTACCAGAGGCAACTGCTGATGAAAGGGAAACAGAAAGAGGAGTGCACACAAAAAGGGGGAGATTCTGTCAGTGAAAGCAAAAAGAAAGAGGAGTGCAGAGAGGAAAGAGAAAGAGAAAGAAACAGAAGTGACAGAAGTGGAAAAAGAGAAGGAGTTGGCTGTGGAGACTGAAAAAGAGAAAAAGAAGGAAGCTGACATGGAGAAATCAAAGAAAAGAAAGAATGAAAAAGAGACTGCCTTGGAGCTGATGGTAAAAGAGGCTGATGCCGAACACAACAGATCAATGGATAACATCATTGATCAGTTGTTTAGGCAAGGCCGTGACACTGACAAACTTGACTCTGAGATCAGAAGATTAGAGATTGAAGAAATCCAAAACAGATGGGCAAGTTATGATGTGTTAGAAAGAGAAAGGCTGGAGATCATGATCAGATTTATAGCAAAATATCTTGGAAGATCAATGATCGAAATCAAGGCTTGGTCCAGGGACAACATCTTGGCAATAACCACCAAGATCTGTTCGTCTGAAGTATACACTAAAGGATTAGTTATTGAAGCTTTGAATGAAGCTAGTGCTGGGAGCAGGACTGAACTAGCCAAGCAATCTAAAGCCACACTCACTTCCAAAATGCTAGAACAGCCTGTCAACATTCCCACACCTAGACCACCAAAACAACAACCCACCAAACCAACTCCCTTACCCTCAAAACTAATGGCCGATGATGTACCCCAGAAGAAGAAGAGAAGGGTATTGAGGCTAGAAGATGATGAAGAAGATGATGATGAAGATAGGCTGCCACTCTCAGCTGTTATACAATCGCCGAAGGCCACAAGTCACTCCCCAACAATTACTCCTGAAACTCAAAGACAATTTGTAAAAGTGAAGCTAGAAGAAGAAGAACTTCACAAACAACACGATGAGGAATTGTTGAGGAGGGTTGACAAAGCATATGCAGCCACATCTTCTATCATCAACATGAAGAAGCATGCTCTCAGATTATACACTCTTAAGCATACATTTCAATATCAAAAGGAGAGAGTGAGGATTTGGCCTGATCCCAGGGTGTCTCACAGGATTCACAAGAAAAACATTCCACAGAGATACATTGGCCAGGTGAAAAAGATTGTAGATGAAGTGATCTCCCTGGTCTTTGTAGTATCACCCTGGGAAATCCTAGAAGACTTCAAGAAAGCTTATAAAGCTAACCAAACCCTACAGAAGATGCTTGAAAATAAAATGGTGAAAAAGGGGTTAGTTTATAAGAGGCTTGAAGAAGTCAGAAAGAATGAGCTCTAGTTGTTTCTAGAGGGTAATCACCCTGATGAATTTGCTTATAGAATAATAATAACTGTGGAGCTAAAGAATGGGAAACAGGTCAAATACCTATCTGAGTACTATGGGCCTGAATCATTATTTGAAGGAGGTGCTGAACAGCTGACCATGGAGGAACAAATTACCTTCCTTGAGGCCTACACAAGAGAGTCATACAGACTCATAGTGGGGAAGTAGATCTCATGGATGGGGTAACAACTCTGTGTCCAGTTCCCCAAGACAGAGTTCCCATTCATACTTTGCCAAACAGATCATTGAGACTTCTTCCCAGGCCTGTGCTTAAAAGGGTCACTTCTTAGCTGATCTAGAAGACAAAAAGACCAATCCTTCTGCCATAATAAGTGGGACATCTTCAATAAGTTTAGAGGTTTTGGCTGCATTGGTTCAGGGGGAGTTTGTTGGACCAAAAGAACCAATGAGCCTGATCAGAAAAACCTCTAAGTCCCACAGACATCACAACAACTGCTGAAGACTTCAAAAGCTGAAGACCAAAGTCTGAAGATCAACAGCTAAAGACTAAAGTACTGAAGACTTCAACAGCTGAAGACTAAAGTACTGAAGACTTCAACAGCTGAAGACCAAAGTCTAAAGATCAACAGCTGAAGAAGCATTCTTCAGTTGTTGTGATGGTTTCCTTTCAGTAGTTTTCTTTTTGTTTCAGTATTTGTAAAATGACTGAAGAGCATGTTCTTCAGTCGTTGTAGTTTCAGTAGTTTCTTTTTAGTAGTTGTAGTGATAGTTAACACTTAGCATTTTTGTAAGAAGATGTCAACTGTTTGACATCTTCAGTAGTTGTGTTAACTATCAGTAGTTTGAATAAATTCTATTAGATGTCACTATCAAGTGACATCAGCAGACGTCACATCTCCTATATAAGGGGTGTTGACCTAATTGTATGTGTGACATTCTGTTACTACGAAAGCGAATATTGAATGAAATATATTTGCAGAATTCTTTCTGTCTATAACCGTTTGTTCTTATCTTGAATATCTTTTGTGTTCTTGTGAATTAGCTAATTCATTGTTTGTTCTCCGCTGCTATACTCTCAAATCAATCAAACGTAGATCACTGATCCTATCAATCTTCCACATCACCTTTGGAAGCTTAGGCTTGACCTTTAATACTTCGGAAGCTTTTACAACTTCGAAAGTTTTGGAGACCGGACCTTCGGAAGATCTTGCTAACCCCGCAGCTAATTCATTGTTTGTTCTCCGCTGCTATACTCTCAAATCAATCAAAAGTTTTGGAGACCGGACCTTCGGAAGTTTCTTTCTTGGTCATATGGGTAGTACTTTTTGGATTGTAGAGGCAATACTTTGCAAGATGAGAAGTATTGCCACATATAACACAATCTATTTTCTTCTTCCAGAGAGTCTTCCTTTGAGAACAAAACTGAACTTGATCACTTTCCTTCTCCATCTTCATTTTTGCAAATGATGTGGCAATTCTTTTAGGGTGAGAACTAGCTTTGGAGCTGGATTGTTTAGGTTGTGTAGCAGTGGTACACAACTGATCAGCCTTTTTCATGATGTTGAGATGATTTGAATAAGAACTAGAACTCTTGATACTAGAGTTTAAGTCTTCAGCTTTAACCACTTTAAAACCTACAGAAATGAAAACTTGTTTTTGCATAGAGTTAAAAGTGGTATTGATCTCTTGAGCCTTTTTAGACTTTTTTTTGGCCTTTCTGATCAAGTTCTTCCTTATAGACTTGGTCATCCTAACTCTTTTTATCTCCTCAAGAGAGTACTGACCCTTCTTAGGATGCTCTTCTTCAGTCTTCTTAGATTCATCATTCACTATCTTCTTTTCATCCTTTTCACTCATGAAGTCTATAAAAGGAAGTTAATCTTCACAAGTTTCACACCTAGGAGATCTTACAAACAGAGTTATGTGTGGAGGAGCTATCTCAGTAGATACCATTCCCTGTTTATTCTGACAACAAACTTTTTCATGCAAAGATAAGGATATTATGTTTTTGAAGGTCTCTTCTTCAAGAACATATTTCTCTGTCATGGCTTTGCTAATCACAAGCTCATCCTGCCATTTAGTTAACTTGGTGATGAGATCTTTGATTTGAGTCTTATAGTTGGTGTGCTCATGTTTAGGAGTTGAAATTATTTTTTCTAAATCTTCTATATTAAGTTTGTAATCATTTTCAACTTTTTTGAAATCAGATTTTAAGATATTTAAGGACTCAAGATCATATCTTATCTCTAAGTTATAGGACCTATATCTGTTAACTTTAGCTATACATTTATGTGTACAGAGATGTTCCAATACATTGGCTTCATCATGGTTAGCCATTAGTGCTTGATTTGGAGATGCATCCTCCACTTGAAAGCTACAGTCAAAGCCTTCTTCTTCAACAGCAACTGCAGCTTGCTGCTTTGGCTTCTCATTCTGGTTGGCTTTGTCAGGTGTACTTTGGTCTAGTTTGTGCTTGGCCACCATTTGTCCTTGGTTCCTTGCATTCTTTAGCAAAGTGTCCCATTTGGTTACAGTTGTAACATTTCATCTTACTCTTGTCCAGCCCAAACTTTCCACTAGCTGCATTGCTAGAAAACTTTCTTCTTGTCCTCTTGTAGAATTTTTTAGCTCTATGAGTGAGAAGAACCATTTGTTGAGTTATCTCCATGTACTCCAGATCATCCGAATTGATACAGTCAAGATCTTCAAGGGTGAAATAAAAGTTGCTAGTGCTTTCATCAGCTAACACAAAAGCTTGTGAACAGCTTGTATCTTGAAATGAACTTCCTTGAGTGTAACTCTCCCTTAGTGTCTCTAGAATTGTGATGAAATGACACTTTTCTGAATTTTCAGGGTAGCAGATAATATGATGTTGTGGTTCCTTGCAATCCCTTTTAACCACATGAAGGGTTGAACTCAGTTGATTGCTGGAGTTACCAAATGTACTTTGAATGTTCATCTCCATCTGGTATCCACTAAGAATACCATACAACTCTGTATGAGTGAGAGTCTTAAGGTTCTCAGTTCTCTTGATAACAACATAATAATGTGTCCATTGTCTAGGAAGAGAGGACATGAAATGTTTCTATTTTCAAGGGTTACTCCAACATCCATTAGAGTATCCATAATCTCAACATACCTAAAGTATTGTTGAGTCATGGTTTCACCTATTTTAGAGGTGAAGTTCTCAAACTGCTTCTTCAAGAGGTCCTTCTTGTTCTCTTTTGCTTCAGTGGACCCCTCATACATGAGCTTCAGTGCATAACATAGCTGCTTGATAGTTTTTCACTTCTTAAATCATGGCTTTTTAATTTATATCTGCAAGATCGTTAAAGGGGGTTGAGTTACAACATAACAACACAAAGAGGAGATTAACCAAACTTAATCAAACACTATGACTGGATTAACCAAGGTAAGACAGTAAGAACACAAGTAATGTAAGAGACAGAACACAAAGAACACAAGTATATGGTTTTCAAGAATGTAGTATATTGCTTTCTCTATGCTCTATTACAAGTGTGAAAAAGCATGATTCAAAGATACAAGAACATGAGATACTTATACCACATCCTATAGTCGGCTATACTTTGAAAGCCAGCTGGATACAATTGACTATACACAAAACAAAATCAATTGTAGAGTCAAAAGGCAGATTGCCTTTTGACTAGTGACTATGACATGCCATAGCTCACATCCTTATCTATTACAAAAAGGATAAAGTACATGAATAGAAAGTAAAAGACTCAAGACCTCAATGTACAGTTACCAAAATCATGGATCTTTTCACCAACTAATGTAAGTTGGTGACCTTACAGAGGTGCAGCGGAAAGGTGTCCAGCTTTATGGAAAAGCACATCAGATAAAGCATGTGTTAAAAGTCTTCGGAAGAAATCTGTCTTCATGAGTTGAAGCTTCGGAAGACTTTGTCTCTAACGCTTCGGAAGACTTCATATTTGGCTTCGGAAGATATTGGTCTTGGCTTCGGATGATTTCACACTTAGAGTATTTCTGTTGTATGTGTGAAACTTCCTAAGCATTCTTCTTCAATGCACTTGTGCAGCATGAAGGATAGACATTGGATGTTTAGGTTGCATCAGCCTCTTCATTGATCTCTACAAACTCTCCTTAGGTTGATGCTACCAAAACACTTAGTAGACTTCAAATATCAACAGTCCTTATTAGGATGATTACCAATCCTTTCTTCATAAGGTGATTAGGATCCTTTAGACTATCAAAGTGTCTTCTCATATCAAAGAGGTCATGCAGAGGCAGCTGAAACATATCTTGCCATGTGTAAATGTCTTCAGTGCCTTGATCTCTAATGACATGCCATCCTCTGGCTGCACAACCTCAAGATGTTCAGACTCATCCTAGGGTTTAGAAGAGGGTGCAGTCTTCTTCTTCTTTGGCTTTGGTTTAGAAGCCATCCTTTTCTTTCTCTTTACAGGTTTTAACTAAGAAGACTGGTCTACAGCACCAGATTGATTTTCATTGTCTTTCTTAGTTGGGATTTCCTCTCTCTCAGGCTCAAAAGGAGAGGGAGGTTGACCCCGCTGTGGATCAGAAGATGAAGCTTGCTGAGTTTCAGCAGGAGGTCCAGGTTGTGTTGTCTCTGGTTGTTCAACCTTAACCTCCACTTTAGGTAGGGCTTGACTTGGAGTGGAGTGTAAGTCAATGAGCTCTCCACTTTTGATCTTCTGCTTGATCACCCTAATATGCTCATCCATAGTGGATAGAGACATGGGGCCAAGTCTCCTTCCGGAGAATTCATATAGCTTCAAGAAGCTCATCATCCTCTGCCTATCAGCAGACTTCTTCATGCTTTTTTGGATGGTAGCTCTTGATTTTGCAGCTTCTTCCCTTAGCTTCTTCTTAGTTGTCTTTCTGTCCTTGATTATCTCAAGTTCGAGCTGTTTTAAGTACTCAAACTCAACATAGTCATAGGACAAGGGAATGAGTGCATCTTCCTGATAGAAGCCTGTGGCACTCAAGTAGTTGATCATCTTGATCCTCTCTTCTTCTTTGTCTAGCAGACTCCATGAGTCTTGAAGACTCAACAGGGAAACTTTCTCCCCTCAGCCTCCTATTTCTCTCTCTCCTCCTCCTCCTCAATCTCCTTAGATGTCATCTTTGTTTTCCCTTTGTCACTCATAGACCATTATGACTCAGGGTGGAGAGAGAATTGGCCTTCATTGCTTGTTGCAGCATCTAAGCTCTGGCCAGAGAGAGGTTAAGAAGCACCTTCACTAGCAGGTGTCTCAATAGGAGTGTGGATCTCTACAGCAGTTGATGTTTATGAGACATGGGTCTCAGGTTCTGCCAGTGGGCCTTCAGTTAAGGTTTTCCCTATGAAACTAATCTTAGGGTTTGCCTCAACATCTAGTTGACCGATGGCATTGCCTGATTCCCTAAGTCTCCTTAACCTGAACTCTGCAGTGATACTGTCTTGGATTCTTTAAGCCAGTTTGTAGGCTTGTCTTGATTTGCTTGGATTGACAAGTGGCATGTTGACTAAATCTAGACCTTCATAGTAGTTCAAAGTCTGAAAATTGAAGACTTCTTATTGTCCTTGAACTCTTATGATGATTAGAGCTTTCCTGATGTTGTCATATCTCCACCCAATGATGTGATTGGAAGATGGTGAAGATGACATAGCCCTTGGTATCCCATACTCAAACAAACTCTGTATGAAGGAGTCTGTGTAGTCCACATCCATGTGAATTTAAGGAGGTTGCTGAGAATGCACAATTGCAAGTGAGGATGGTGAGTCCTCAATGTCCACTCTCTCTGAAGAACTCCCAGGTTCTGTAACTATGATGACTTTCTCCCCCTTTTTGGTAGCATCATCCACTTGCATAGGTGAGCTAGAAGATAGGTCAATCACATCCACAGGTTCTTGTGTTCCTGGTTGAGTTCTTCTTAAGGGTCTCCCAGCTAGGTTTTCCTTAAGATATGAAATCTTAAGTTGCTGATCATTGATCTTGTTGTGTAAGGTAGTCACCTGAGATTCAAGGTGACTGACCTTTAAGACTAAATAGGTGCATGTTTTAGTCACTTTGTGCACCTTTAGTCTCAGATTCCCTTCATCTTCATCAGAAGACTCATTGGGGGATGAGATGATTGGACCAAAGTCCTCTCTCTCACCACCAGCTTTGGGTTCTTGGCTGCTGGTATTCCTCTGCTCACTGGCAATCTCTGTTGAGATGTCAGTGGGTTGAGTTGCCATGGTTGAGGTCTTAATGATGTAATCACTATCAAAAGTGAGAGCCTCTTCCATATGGACATCCTGAACAGGTTCAGAAGTGTCCACCTTAGTTGTAGGTGACTCATGTGGGATAGATATAGGATACTCAAGAGCATTCATCTCTCTTTGAGTAGGAGTAAAGAAGAGAGACTCGTTATACTCACTAAAACCTAGATCTTCATTAGTATAGAAGTCAAGGTTGGGAATTGGTTGGTTGAGATCTATAGGATGGGGATGGTAACTGTCCCCTGAAGGTTGGTCACTTGAGTGTTGAGACTTAGAGTGATGGCTTAAGGCAGTTGGGCTAATGAGCTCATAAGGCTGAGCATGAGGAACCTCAGCACTTATACTTAGAGAGATGGGAGTGGTCTACTCCTCAGGAGAAGTAGGAGCTCCAGTGTCCACTTCTTCCTGTATGGGTGAGTATATGGGGCCTCCATAGACTAAATAGCCTGAGCAGGGGTTCGTTTGGATTTTTTTTGGTAAGTGATGGTGATTTGAGGCTGTGTGGGTGGTTGGGAGGTAGCATGTGTGGGCTTAACACTAGCTTGTGCTGCTAGGTTGTCACCTTGAGCAATGAGCTCTAAAATTTTTGGGACATGGGATGTTTCTACCCTAGAGAAGCCAACAGTGGGCTTTCTCAGTATTTTAAAGATGTCGGGCTTCATCTGTCCTAATTTAAGAATGTTACCTGTTTCCCTCAACTGTGAGCCCAGTTTACAGTTAAGAATGTAGTGGACATATCTAGGAAACATGTAATACTTTAAGGAGTCTAAATTAGCAAGTAAATTGGTATAAACAAACTGAGAATACCTGAATTTGACCCCCTGAACCATTCCATGGATTATGAAGGAGAGATCCTCAGGAATCTGGTCCCATCCACCATGCTTGTTTGATAAGCTGTGGATGACCACATGGAGCAAGAATCTCCACTGGGATGAGACCTTCCCTTTCCTAAAGGTCTTTACTGAGAAATCTCTCTCATATCACATCTGCTCAAAGGAATGATTGACAGCTTCCTTTGGAAAGAACACCTCGCCTTCTTCATCTCCCATGCACTGTGGCAGACAGTGCCTTCTCCCCGTCCATAATGACCTCTTGGCAGGTCTTCCAGAAAGCAAGCAGTTGATCCTCATAGAGAGGAGGATCAATGGTTAGGGAGGTGAAGTAGTTTGATAAAGCTAAGAAACGATAAACCTCTGAGAAATGAGGATCTTTCTCAGAACTTAATAGAGCAACCTGATTATGTTGCATGTGTAGCTGCATGGTAAAGTTGGGATCATTTCTGTGAGCAAGGTTGGCCATTGTGAGGTAGCTTAAAGATGAAGAAAGAAGGAAGAAAGAAATTTCAAAGAGAAATTTGGGTTTTTAGGTTTGGAGGAAGAACAGATGATAGAAAGAGGGGGAAACCGTTGGGTTTATATGTGAGAGAGATTTCAGATAAAGTTTAATGAAAGAGGATAAACTTTGAAATCTAGATGTCGGTCCCACCTCTGAAAAAGTAGTTTACTTTTGCTCAAAAAGTAGTTTTTTTGGAAGTCAAAAAGCTTCTGAAAGTTAATTATCTTCGAAAGTTTTAATTTAGAAGGCTTCCAAAGATAAAATAACTTTGGAAGAATTTCCTAAGAGTTTTAAGAATTTTGCTTCGGAAGAGAAATTAAAACTTGAGTGCTTTGTATATAAAACAACAATGCTTCCGATAGTTAATTTTGCTTCAAAAGTAAATGGTCCTTGAAAATAAGTTATTTTCTGAGACAAGTATTTAAGCTTCAAAAGATAGATCAAAGAACTCTTCCGAAGGTAAATTTCTTAGATAGTTATTTGACAGGATCAGTGATCTCAAGTTTGATGGATTAGAGTGTAACGCAGCGGAATAGAACAAGAATTAGACAAATTATAGCAAGAATTTGATATTCGTATGCATTAAGAACAAATACGGTTGTAAAGAGAGAATATATTTCTGTGAAAAGGAATGTTTCAATAATATCAAATGTTTCTGCTCAATCATTCACCGATTACAATTGGGTTGACACTCCTTATATAGAGTGCAATCACTGCTGATATCACGGGATAGTGACATCTGGCAGATTTGTTACAAAAATAACTAAAACTTAACAAACTACTGAAATGTTCACAACTACTGAGAACATATCAGAGTGCTAAGTATAAAACATAAAACTACTGATACGAAACTACTGAAACTACAACGACTGAAGAACAAGTTCTTCAGTCGTTTTACAAAACTACTGAAAACAAATACATAAAACTACTGAAAGAAAACCATCACAACTACTGAAGAAGACCTCTTCAGCTGTTGTGACAACGACTGATACTTGGTCTTCAGCACTTGTCTTCAGACTTTGTCTTCAGCACTTGTCTTCAGACTTTGTCTTCAGCACTTGTGTCTTCAGACTTTGTCTTCAGCACTTGTCTTCAGACTTTGTCTTCAGCACTTGTCTTCAGACTTTGTCTTCAACACTTGTGTCTTCAGACTTTGTCTTCAGCACTTGTCTTCAGACTTTGTCTTCAGCACTTGTGTCTTCAGACTTTGTCTTCAGCACTTGTCTTCAGACTTTGTCTTCAGCTATTGTGGACTTTAACAGTTGTTGTGATGACTGTGGGACTTAAGGTTTTTCTGATCCGGCTCATTGGTTCTTTTGGTCCAACAAACTCCCCCTGAACCAATGCAGCCAAAACCTTAACTTTATTGAGGTTCCACTTATTGTTGGCAGTAAGATTGGTCTTTTTCCTTCTTGATCAGCTAAGAAGATGACCCAATTAAGCACTGGCCTAGGAATAGATTTCTGAAATTTGGTTGGCATAGTATGGATAGGAGCCCTGACTTTGGGGAACTGGACACAGGGCTGTGGTCCTATCCATGAAATCTACTTCCCATGTATAAGCCTGTAGGATTCTCTGGTGTATGCTCTGAGAAACATAATTTGTTCTTCCATGGTAAGATTTTCAGCTCCACCATCAAACAATCCTTCACGCCCATACAGCTCTGAAATGTACTTAGCATGTTTGCCATTTTTGAGCTCAACTGTTGTGATCTGTCTGTATGCAAACTCATCTGGGTGAGTCCCTTCAAGTAACAGACTGAGCTCATTTTGTTTGAAGTTCTCAAGCCTCTTGTAGACTAACCCCTTTTTAATTACTCTGTTCTCTAACATCTTTTGGGGTGGCTGTTTAGTTTCATAGGCCTTCTTGAAATCTTCTACAATTTCCCAGGGTGATACTACAAGGACCACTGTGATCTCTTCATCTACGATCCTTTTTACTTGGCCCTTGTAACTCGAAGGAATGTCTTTCTTCACAATTCTGTGAGCCACCCTAGGATCAGGCCATATTCTCACCTTTTCCTTTTGATATTGAAATGTGTTAGCAAGGGTGTACAATCTCAGAGCTTCCTTCTTCATACTGATTATTGATGAAGAAGCAGCATAAGTTTTGTCTATGCTTTTCAGCATCTCATCATCATGAAGCTTTTGCTGCTGTTCTTCTTCTATCTTTACTCTCACAGCTTCCATCTGTGAGGTGGGAGTGATGGGCATAGGTTTGGCTTTAGGCAAAGTTAGGACTGCAGAAAGAGGCAACCTATCTTCTTCCTCATCATCCTCTTCTTCTTCTTCTAGCCTCAACACCCTTCTCTTCTTCTTCTTGGGTGCATCATCGGCTGTTGGTTTTGAGGGTAAAGGAGTTGGTTTAGAGGGTTGTGGTAGTGGTGATTTTGAAGTGGGAGGTTTTGCAGGTTGTTCTAGCATTCTTGTAGTGAGTGAGGCTTTTGAGTGTTTTGCTAGTTCCTTTCTATTCCCAGCACCTGCCTCATTTAGTGCTTCAATCACCATTCCCTTAGTGTATGCTTCAGACGAACATATCTTGGTGGTTATTGCCAAGATACTATCCCTCGTCCATGACTTAATCTCGATCAATGATCTCCCAAGGTATTTTGCAATGAATTTGATCATGATCTCTAGTCTTTCTCTTTCCAATGCATCATAACTTGCCCATCTTGAGTTAATTTCTTCAACTTCAAGTCTCCGAATCTCTGAGTCAAGCTGTGCAGTATCGAACCCCTGTCTATACAGTTGATCAATAATGGAGTCCATTGATTTCCTGTGTGTAGCATCCGCCATTTTGATCATCTCATCGAGTTCGAGTTCTTTTTCTTTTCCTTCAACCTTTCTCTTCTTATATGTGACATGAAAGTATTTGTGACTTTCACCCACTGGATCAATGTCAGCTCCCTTCACAAATTCCTCTTCCTTCTCAGTCTCCTTATCTTTCTTCCCCTCTATGCTCTTCCTCTTTGCTTTCACTGACTGACTCTCCCCCTTTTTGGTTGCATTGGTTGCAAGGGTTTGAGTAGCAGAAAGCCTTGTGCTCACAATCTCCTCCACCAGGGGTTGTATGATTGAGGGAAGCCTCTCATCCATGATTTTGATCATAATGTCTGTGATCATTGGGGTGATGAGAGGTAGGGATTGCTGAAAGATAGCATCTGTTTGCTCATAAGGGTTCTGTCCTTGAGAAGCAGTGCCAGAAATAGAAGCTGGTGGCTTGGAAGGTTTGAGTGGCTGAGTGTGTGGGAGACCTTCAGGTGAAGGTGCCATCTGTGGGTTTATGTGGGTGGCAGATGGACTTGCTATGTGAGAGAATTGGTCAAGTAGTCTTTGTAGTCTACTGACTTCTTCCTCAAGAATTGTGTTCTGGGCCAGAACATCATAAAAGAAGCCCAGGTCATCATCAGCAGATGCTGAATCACCTGACCTCCTACGTGTAGCAGGATGTACATGCACTAGGTGTAGACCAGTTTTAACATGTGCCCCTTTTTCTTGGAACTGGGGACTTCCAGCCTCAGGACAATGTCCCTCATCAGTTGTTGCCTCTGGTGAGGTCTGAGCTATGTTACCAGCCTCAGTCTGATCATGTGCTGATTCAGAAGAGGTGGCAGCCTCACCAGATGTTCTGGTCTCCATATCCACACCAGGAGATAGAACAGTTAAACCCTTGTGCTGTGGGCTGTCAGAAGCATGTTGATCCTCTTCCTCAATTGCTGTGGTTTTCCCCTTGTTGGTGTTTGTTGGGGAGGAGGAGAGGCATGCAGCTAAGTCAGCACGTTTGCAATAATGAGAGTAGGACTTTGTGGGGCGGTTGCAGTGGGAGATGGGGTAAAAGCAGTATGCACCTGGGGAGAATGGTGCTCTTCAATGGCAATCTCCTCAAATGAGGAAGATCCCAGATTAGTGGGTACCCCTTCTTGGTTGCTGCAGGCTCCTTTCGAGAGGAATCCTGAGCGGCTGTGGCTGGTGAAGTCCTTGTATCCACCAGGGGGTTATAACCAGTTGTTATAGCCTGCGTTTGTGTTGCAGGGGCCTCCTCAGGGGACTCATTTCCCTGAGTAGCCTTTTTTGTCTTCTTTTTAGTGGGTTTGGTGGGGACTCTGGATTTGGAGGTGGTGGCTGTGGGTTCCAGCTGCGTGGGTTTGCGCAGCTTGGCAGCCATTTTGAGTGATTGGTTAGAGTTGTGCCGGGAGTATACTTCAGGCAATACAGCCGTAGCAGGGACTCCCAGGCCAAAAAGTCCCTCAGCTTGAAGCTGGTTTTCAATTATGGCCATTATGAACCGAGGATATAATATCCAACGATTAGCAAGTTGTTTTTGGGCCATATCCTTGAGCTCTAAAAATAGTATTTCAGAAAAATTTAAAGGTTGTTGCTCAACGATGGAGTACATTACCTGTTGCCACCTTGTGGACATTTGATCCCATGATGAAGTTTTGGGGGCAAGGCAGACATTTACCAGGTGAAAGATGAGACGTTCGGCATCCTGGAAATGTTTCTTCAATATGGTAGATGCACCCAGGTTACCCTGGTATCCATGCTGGGCAAATGATTGATCGCTGTGCCCTTTGGATAACAGTTGGGAAAGTGGCATCATCCAGATTGAGGGTTTGGCGAAGAATGTCTGGAGTAATGACCACTTTTTGATGATGGACAAACGATTGAAGAGACTCTGTGTCATTTTCCTCAGAGACAAGAGTGACGTTTGTCCAGAATTGGTTAAGAGATTCGGCATATATGGTGGGATTTAACAGAAAAGCCGTTTTGTAAGGTGACTGAACCATTAAATCAATGGTGTTGTGAAACTTGGTCCAGTATGGCGATTTTGTGAGATGTGCGACACAGTTGTGTTGAGGTTTAGTTACATGGTCGCCATTGATGAAGAGAGGTTACAGAGTTTTTTTGAACGTTAGGTTTGAGAAGAGAAGAAAGTAAAAACTCTGAAGGTGGGATAAGGTATTTAAAGGGTAGGGTTAGAAATCGACTGAAGGTTTTGGTGTTAGTCAGCAGTTGTTGAAACTACTGATGACGTGGTATTAACTTTCAGAGGTTTGAAATGACTGACCGTATTGGTGTGATCAGCAGTTGTTATAAAACAACTGAAGACTTGGTTTTAACCGTCAGACGTTGAAACAACTGAAGTCTCTGATTTAGTCATCAGTAGTATAAAACTACTGAAGATTTAGTCATCAGTAGTTATAAAACTACTGAAGATTTAGTCATCAGTAATTATAAAACTACTGAAGATTTAGTCATCAGTAGTATAAAACTACTGAAGACAGTTTTGACTTCAGGTGGTGAAACAACTGAGGACTTGGTATTAGTCATCAGTAGTTGTGAAACTACTGAAGACTTTGGTTTTACCATCAGTTGTTGTAAACAACTGAAGACTTGGTGTTAGTCATCAGTATTTGTGAAACTACTGAAGACATGGTATTGCTTCAGTTGTTTAGAAGGAAACAACAGTTGGGAAACTACTGAAGAGAAAAAGGCTCATCAGTAGTTGTCGTCAATTCATTGCTTTTCAGCTGTTTCAGTCTGACCTCCACTCTTACTCATCAGACTTAGATCTGAGTGTCAGACGTTTCATTGGTCATCAGTACTTATCTGCATTTCTGACATCAGTAGTTATGGACAACAGCTGTTGTGACTACATCAGCTGTTGTAACTACATCAGCTGTTTCAACAAATAAAGTACTTGAGTACTGAAGTTAATCTTTAGTAGTTTTAAACACTTCTGAGGGAGGATAACTTCATTACTTATATATGACAATAATAAACTAATGATCATAGTACTTGTGAGCTGATATCACACTAGTTGTCACTTATTCTAGCTGCAGCATACAAGCCTTAACACTAGGTTTTGGAAAGTTGTGCTATCCAAGGGCTTAGTGAAAATGTCTGCAAGCTCATCAGCACTAGGAACAAAATTTAGATCAATCAGACCTTTTTTAAAACAATCTCTAATAAAATGATGTCTGATTTCAATATGTTTAGTCCTAGAGTGCTGGACAGGATTCTTGACAATACAAAGAGCTAAAGAGCTGTCCATTAACAATGGGGTCTTAGTCTCTGTTATGCCATAATCCAATAATTGGTTTTGAAGCCAGAGTACCTGAGATGTATAGCTTGCAGCAGCAATGTACTCTGCTTCAGCAGTTGATGTAGCAACTGAGGTCTGCTTCTTCCTCTGCCAAGAAATCAAGCAGTTGCCTAAGAATTGGCATCCTCCAGAAGTGGACTTTCTTGTCAACTTACACCCTGCATAGTCACTATCAGAAAAAGCAACTAATTTACCAGAATGTCTAGTAGAATACCATAAACCTAGAGATGGAGTGCCTTGCAAATTTAAAGATCCTCTTGACTGCAATCAAATGAGACTCCTTAGGTGCAGCCTGAAATCTAGCACAAACACATGTAGCAAACATAATATCTGGTCTAGAAGCTGTTAAGTACATCAAGGACCCAATCATACATCTGTAAAGTGTTTCATCAACCACTTTACCTTTCTGATCTGTATCCAGTTGTGTGTGTTGCACATGGGAGTAGAACAGGGCTTACACTTTTGTAAATCAAACTTTTCCAAAAGATCTTTTGTGTATTTGGACTGATAAATGAAGATTCCATCAGCCTTTTATTTGATTTGCAAACCCAGAAAGAACTGTAATTCTCCCATGGCACTCATTTCAAACTTCTGTTTCATCAACTTTGTAAAGGCATCACACAATTGTGGATTAGAGGATGCAAAAATAATATCATCTACATAAATTTGAACAAGTAGATTATGCTGCCCAGCTTTCTTAATGAATAAAGTCTTATCTATGGAGCCTCTAGTGAAATTATTTTCCAGAAGAAAGTTTGATAATGTCTCATACCAGGCTCTAGGAGCTTGTTTCAACCCATAGAGAGCCTTATCAAGCTTATACACCAATTAGGATGTTTATTGTCCTCAAAACCTGGTGGTTGACATACATAAACCTCTTCTTTAATTTTCCCATACAAAAATGCACTTTTGACATCCATTTGAAAACTTTAAGGTTGTGATAAGCAGCATAAGCTAAAAACAATCGAATTGCTTCCAGTCTGGCTACAGGGGCAAAGGTTTCATTATAATCAATGCCTTCCTCTTCTGAAAACCCCTGTACAACCAGTCTGGCCTTGTTCTTAACAATAAGCCCATTTTCATCAGTTTTGTTCCTAAACACCCATTTAGTGCCTATTGCACACTTACCTGGAGGTAGAGGAACTAGTTCCCACACTTGCTGTTTCTTGAACTGAAGAAGCTCAAGCTGCATGGCTTCAACCCATCCTTTGTCCCTAAAGCAATGTGATAGTTCTTTGGCTCTTGCTGACTAATGAAGAGAGCATAGAAGCAGAAATTAGACAATTGACTTCTTGTTGAAACACCAGCATTGATATCACCAATGATTTGAGACATAGGGTGATTTCAGATCTTGGTACATAATAAGATCTGTGCAAGTGTTTGTAGCAGGCTCAGCAGCAACAGATGGTGATGGTGAAGCATTTCCTTGAAACCAATCAGTAGAAGGTAATTCAAGGAAGTTGAAGTTGTAGAAATCTCATCAGCATTTGTTGTGGATTGTGCTACTGAAGCTACAGGAACGTCAGGTCTAGCTGAATCAGGCAGTTGATCACTAAACTTGAAAAGGTGATTACTAAATCATCATCATCATCAGTAACACCAGATGGATGACTAGCTACAGAAGATGATGGATTCATATGATCTGCAACAGCAGGTAGTGATAAAGAACATATTGCAGATGTCCAGATCAAACAACTCCACAGGTTTTGTGGAATGTATCCTTATGGGATTCATTGAACTTCACATGCAAGGTTTCTTCAACTATCTTTGTCCGACAGTTGAATACTATAAGCCTTGCAAGTGGATGAATACCCAATAAAATACCCTGCATCCACCTTAGAATCAAACTTTTGGAGTTGATCCTTTGTGTTGAGAATGTAACAGGGACACCCAAATGCTTTAAAGAATGAAATTAAAGGGGCTAAATGATGTAAAACTTCATAAGGAGTTTTCATCAACCTCTGATTTACTAAGGCTCTATTCTTACATAGCAGGCTGTATTGACAGCTTCAGCCCAAAAGGTCAGTGGCAGACCAGAATCAGCCAACATGGACCTTGCAGCTTCAATGAGGGTCCTGTCTTTCTCTCCACTACTCCATTTTGCTCTGGAGTCCTTGGGATGCTATACTGCCTCTTGATTCCCTTTGATAAGTAAACTCATCAAGAGTGTGGTTTCTGAATTCAGTACCATTGTCACTCCTCACCACTTAACTGGTAGGGAATACTGCTTCTCAACGTGTAACACAAAGTTCATAATAGACTGAGCAGCCTCATCCTTTGAATGCAAGAAGAAGGTCCATACATATCTAGAATAATCATCCACAAATACCAGATAGTATTTCTTCTTTGCCATACTCATTACCTTCACAGGACCAAAAAGATCCATGTGCAGTAGTTGTAAGCAGGCATTAGACTTGGACTCTTCTATGGTTGGAATGAAACTTTATGTTGTTTCACTTTTAAGCATGCAGTGCAGATTTCATCACAATTGAACTCCTTTTATTGGAAGACCTCTCACTAAACTCTTGTGGATCAGCTGATTCATGTTTTTGAGATTAACATGACCCAACCTTCTATGCCACAGTTTAGATTCTTGGAGAGAGGCCTTGGAGAACAAGCATGGATGGCCTCTTAACTCATTTTCTTTGACAGATCCAAGGCATATACTCTTCCTATCCTGTTAGCCTTCAGGAGAGTATTATCATCCAGTACTTTGTCAATCAGGCTCAGAACCTTGGAAGACAGAATCCTACAGTTCTGGCTTGTGAAAAGAGCAACATGTCCTTTGTCACACATCTGACTGACACTCACAGATTGTATTTGAGATTCTCCACATGATTGACATCATCAAATCTAATATCTCCATTAGACACAAATCCCTTTCCAATGATGTAACCTTTAGCATCATTTCCAAATGAGACAAATCCCTTCTTTCCCTGAGAGTAATCATGAATGAGAGAGCTGCTCCCAGTCATGTGCATGGACCCTCCACTGTCCACATACCAGATGCTTCTTGGCATGCTGAAGAACCCTGCACAATCATAAGAAACTAGTTAGCTTTGGAGACCCAAACCTTTTGGTTTTGGGACTGACTTTATCAACATTTTAACCATAGCTGGTTTCTTATGATTAACAGCTGATGAAGATGGAAATGGTGCTGAAATGGATTTGGGCCTGGAATTCCTCTCCAGTGGTTTGATCACATGGGTTTCCAGTTGGTTAACTCTCCCCAACAGATGTTGAACCATCATAACAAGCTGTGTCTGATTTGAAGCTCGAGCTTTCAGTTCATTTGACACTCCAGAGCTTGTTTTTGATGAGTTCCTGTGACCCACCATTTCCTCCTTCTTAGACTTCACAGACTTAGTCTTAGGTTTATCATGAGGAACAATATCAGTTGTCTTCTGATAAACCGCATCCTTCTTAGTGGATTTGGGTAAGGCCTTGGGTTTATCAGGTGGAGATGATTGTGGTACAAACTTGGTCTCAAACTCAGTTTTCATTTTATTTATTTCTAGTTTAATGTGCTCATCCCTTTGGAGCTTTAAACCCTTTTTGTACCAACATTCATCAGATAGATGATTGAATTTACCACAAATTTCACATGGTTTATTCTTCATCTTGGACATCTTGACTGCTGAAGTGGAAACTACTGAAGGTGTGATCTTCAGCACTTTCCTCCTATCAGTACTAGGTACTGAAGGATTTGTAACAGCTGAAGACTGGTAATTCAACTATCTTCCATCCGTCCTAATAGACTGTTTGATGGATTCCTCAGCAGTTGTTAGTCCTTGTATTTCAACTGATTGAAATGCTTTTCAGATGTTGAGTCTCTTTCAGTACTTGAGGTACATTGAGGAACAACATCTGAAGTACTCAGCTTCATATGAGTCTCAGTAGTTAGACCATTAGTCAATTTATTTGTTGAGATCTTAACACTGGTTTCATTCTCTGATCTTAGATTATCATTGGAGAATGACTCACACGATAATGTGGTTTGGAGATTGCTTTCACTTTCAGACTTAACTATGGAGTTAGGAGTAAAGTCTGTTGTGGAGCAGTATGGTTGTAACCAATGCCAAACTTCACATTTGAAGCAGTTTGCTTGCTAAGAAGCATTTCAAATCCCTTGCATGATGAGACCCAGTGTTCACACTCAACTTGGGTCACTGCAAGTTTTTCTTTGAGACACCTGTGGTCTTCCAGAAAACCTCTAGCTTGGCCTTTTCATCATTTAATTGGCATTTAAGCTTATAAATCTCATCACTTTTACTGTTAAGAGCAGACTCATGCTCAGCTTTTCTTTTGAAAATGGTTTTCTCAAGCTCAAGTTTTTGATTTATCAATGCTACATTTGCCTCTCTAATAGAGACAAAAGCAGCTATGCATGATTCAGAACATAACTTGGCTAGCCTCTAAAGATACCTGAGTTACCTGTGAAGATGATGCATTTGAACAGGAACCCTTAGTAGACTCCAGGGCCATGAGAGCAAGATTTCCAAAAGGGTGTTCACCACCGTGTTGACTAGCACCAGCATAGTATTGCTCAGTGTGACCAGACAGTTATCAGGTAAGCTACTCCAGTCAACGACTCCAGGTGTGAAGAAGCTGTGATGAGGTTGTGATTGAGATGGAGATGGTTGAGGTTCTGGTAGTGCATGAGGTTGTGATACTATAGGAGCTTGAACTTGATTTGACTGTGGCATATGATAGTACGGATAAGGATATGGCATTTGACCCTGAGGAACAAAATATGCAGGAGAATGAGGGTGTGATGAATGACTAGAACTGGCAGAATGTTGCCCTTTTGATTGTGAATTGTTATTTTGAAAAGTCAAAAAGGGTGCAGAAGAGTTAGGTCCAGTTGATCTACACTCTCTTGCAAAGTGTCCAAGCCTGTGGCATTTGTGACACTTCAACTTGCTCTTGTCAAAACCGACTTTGGTTTTGTTAGAGAGTCCAGGAAATTTCCTGCCAGTTCTCTTGTAGAATTTTGAGATCTGATATTGATCAAGGCCATTTGGCTCAAAATATCCATCTCTTCTAGATCATCATCAGCAATGCCCTTCAAATCATCCATGATAAGCATAGATTGTCACTATTATTACCAAGATGACAATAAACACTCACAAAGGCATGATTAGAATTGTTTGAGGAGAAATCAATATGCTCATCATAGTGGCATTTTGATCCAGCATACTCTAACTCATGACTTACCAAGGCAGTGTTTCCTGGTACAAATCATCAGTGAGCTTTCAAGATGATGACAGTTTTCGTTTCTGTTCTATCTCTCTCTCAAATGCGAGCAATTTCCCATGGAGTTGGGTGAGAGATAGTTTGTCCAAATTTGCACTGGAGCGTAGGACAATAGTATATGTGTCCCATCTCTCAGGCAGTGATCTGAGAAATCTGTTATTCATCTGGCTGTTTGTGTACTCATGTTTGACCATTTTTAATTCAGAGATCAAACAAGAGAACCGCTCAAACTGTTGAGTCAGTGTCTCACCCTTCCTATGAGAGAATGTCTTATATTGTTGGGCAAGGATTTCTCTATTATTTGCCAAGACCTCATCTGTTCCTCCAAATTGTTCTTTCAGGGCATTCTAGAGGTCATAGGCAGTTTCATAATGCATTAGCCCAGAATAGATTTCATTGGGCAGAGCCATGGCCAGAATTCCATGGGCTTTTGCATCAATCTCAAACAATATCTTATCCTTATCTGAGTATTGCTCCCTCCTCTTCGGAACCATTTGATTGGTTTCCGGGTTATTCACCGTAGGCTTGTGTGGACCATGTACCACTGATGTCCAACAACCTGAGCTGTTAACAGACAGGTGATGGAGCATTCGTCGTTGCCATATGTTATACTCATTCCTAACCAGCATCGGAGGCTTGGTTGAGGAACCAGTATTATGAGGATCATTGGAAGGAGTAGTCATTTTAGGTCCAAATACAATTTAATTCAAGCTTTTTAAAAGATTTTACCCAGACCACAACAGACTCAATGAAGACCAAGAATAAATCTCAGGATGAATGACCAAAAACACAGAAAATTCAATCTCTATAACCGTTTCTTGCAAAAATGCTAATTCAATCAAACTTGGATCTTGGATAGCAGTTTCAATGATCAATTATTAGATCGATCAATGATTAACCTTGCTCTGATACCATTTGACAGGATCAGTGATCTCAAGTTTGATGGATTAGAGTGTAACGCAGCGGAATAGAACAAGAATTAGACAAATTATAGCAAGAATTTGATATTCGTATGCATTAAGAACAAATACGGCTGTAAAGAGAGAATATATTTCTGTGAAAAGGAATGTTTCAATAATATCAAATGTTTCAATCATTCACCGATTACAATTGGGTTGACACTCCTTATATAGAGTGCAATCACTGCTGATATCACGGGATAGTGACATCTGGCAGATTTGTTACAAAAATAACTAAAACTTAACAAACTACTGAAATGTTCACAACTACTGAGAATATATCAGAGTGCTAAGTATAAAACATAAAACTACTGATACGAAACTACTGAAACTACAACGACTGAAGAACAGTTCTTCAGTCGTTTTACAAAACTACTGAAAACGAAACATAAAAGTACTAAAAGAAAACCGTCACAACTACTGAAGAAGACCTCTTCAGCTGTTGTGACAACGACTGATACTTGGTCTTCAGCACTTGTCTTCAGACTTTGTCTTTAGCACTTGTCTTCAGACTTTGTCTTCAGCACTTGTGTCTTCAGACTTTGTCTTCAGCACTTGTCTTTAGACTTTGTCTTTAGCACTTGTCTTCAGACTTTGTCTTCAGCACTTGTGTCTTCAGACTTTGTCTTCAGCACTTGTCTTCAGACTTTGTCTTCAGCTGTTGTGGACTTCAGCAGTTGTTATGACGACTGTGGGACTTAAGGTTTTTTTGATCCGGCTCATTGGTTCTTTTGGTCCAACATTATTTATTTTGAAGGTATGATTTACTCTGAAGTTAAAAGCATAACTTCCGAGTATCAGAAATTTTCAAAAATCTAAGGAAAGTCTTCAAAAAGAAATTTTCATCCAAAGAAAACATGAGCTTATGAAAGTGATGAACTAGACAACTTAGGACACACATATTTTAAGAAATAATAAGAATTAGTCTTAAGAAAAACCTATTCAAAGTTAATCATCCCAATAGCTGATATAAGATATTTAAATCTCTGTTTATCAAAAGCCTTTGTAAACAGATCAGCATATTGTTCATCTGTGTGAACTTGACTAGTTTAATTAATCCTTTTCATGGTTATCTCTTATTAAATGATACCTGATATTGATGTGCTTTGTCCTTGAATGCTACACATGGTTCTCTGTGATTGAGATAGCACTATTGTTGTCTATGTGAATGGGAGTCTCCTTGATGTTTAACATATAATCTAGTATCTGATTTTGAATCCAAAGCACTTGAGCACAGTAGCTTGCAGCAGCAATGTATTCAGCTTCAGCACTTGATGCAGAGACATAGAATTGTTTCTTGCATTGCCATGAGACAACCCTTCCACCAAGGAACTGACATCCCCCAGATGTAGACTTTGCAGTCATTTTGCAACCACCATAATCACTATCTGTATAGGCATAAAGATTGAAGTCATGATTCTTAGGGTACCATAAACCAAGTGTTGACGCACCTTTGAGGTATCTTAGAATTCTCTTGACAGTGATGAGGTGAGACATCTTAGGGTTAGCTTGATATCTTGCCCAGATGCATGTAGCAAACATGATATCAGGCCTGCTAGCAGTAAGATACATAAGAGACCAAATCATAGCCCTGTATAAGTGCTCGTCTACACACTCCCCCTCAAGATCAGGTCCAAGGGAGTGGTTTCTAGCTATGGGTGTCTTAGCAATCTTAAAATCAGTCATGTTGAATCTCTTGAGTATGTCCTGAACATACTTTGACTGACTTATGAAGATGCCATCTTCAACTTGCTTCACTTGAATTCCCAGAAAGAAATTGCGTTCCCCCATGGCACTCATTTCAAATATGTCTTTCATCAGCTTCTTAAAGTCTTTGTAGAGCTTTGGATTAGTTGAACCAAAGATGATGTCATCCACATACACTTGAACTAGCAATATGTCATTGCCCTGTCCTTTGATGAAGAGAGTTCCATCTATTGTACCTCTCCTGTATCCATGTTTACAAAGATACTCAGACAGTGTCTCATGCCATTTCTTGGGTGCCTGATACAGCCTATAGAGAGCTTTGTCAAGCTTGCAGACATAATCAGGATGATCAGGGGCTCCAAAACCAGGTGGTTGTTTGAAATATACCTCTTGATCAATCACTCCATACAAAAAGGCACACTTCACATCAAGCTGAAAGACCTTGAAGTTCTTAGATGCAGCAAATGCCAGGAATATCCTAACAGCTTCTAATCTTGCTACTGGAGCAAAGACATCAGTGTAGTCAATCCCTTCTTCTTGTGTGTATCCTTGAACAACCAGTCTGCTTTGTTCTTGATGATGATGCCTCTATCATCTTTCTTGTTCCTAAACACCCATTTGGTTCCAATGGTAGTCTTCCCACAAGAAGAGGACAAAGGTTCCAAACTTTCTGCCTTTTGAATTGAAGCAACTCTTGTTGCATAGCTTAACCCAACTTCCATCTTTTAGAGCATCATCAACTTTCTTTGGCTCTATGTGGATAAGAAACAAGAGTGAAGACAAACATTTGCTTCATGGGTTTGTCCTCTTGTTCTTACCCTTGAGACAATCTCCAATGATGTTTGTGGTGGGGTGAGACTTGTGGATCCTAAGCTGAGGGATCATAGCAAGTTGCTGAGAAAGATCTAAATTAGAGAAATTTAGATCTGGCATAGATGTTTCTCCTACCACATCAGCACACTCTTCAAGAGAGACTTGATCCAAACAGTGTGTGACATCATTGATGTTCTCATCTATGTTGTGGTTAGTGGCATCAAGAAATTCTTGGTCACTGTCACCACCACCATTGTTGTCTTCTACAATTGAGGTGTTCTTATCTGGTTGCAGAGCCTCTGAGCTGGAGTTTGAAGGCACCCCAGATGTTTCAGCTGAGTTTGTCATTGTAGTGCTGACAGAAACCTCATTTGCAGAAGTAGTTCCAACTGGAGCTGAAGATGTATGACTTGAAGGTCTTCTTAGCTCAAGTCTTGGTTCAGGATCACCTGTATTTAAATTTTCTGCAAATCCTAAAACATTCTCACAAGATTTGTGTCAGGATCAGTGATCACAAGTTTGATGTAAGAGCGTAACGCAGCAGAATAAGAACAAGAATTAGACAAGTTGTAGCAAGAATTTGATACTCATATGCATTAAGAACAAATACGGTTATAACGAGAGAATATATTTCTATAACAAGGAATGTTTCTATAATATCGAATATTTCTGATCAAATCATTCTACCTATTACAATAGGTTGACACTCCTTATATAGAGTGCAATCGCTGTTGTTATCACGGAAAGTGACAACTGGCAGATCTATTACAAAAATAACTAACTCTTGACAAACTACTGAAATGTTCACAACTACTGAGAACGTATCAGAGTGTTAAGTACAAAATATGAAACTACTGATAAGAAACTGCTGAAACTACAATGACTGAAGAACAAGCTCTTCAGTCGTTTTACAAAACTACTGTAAACATAAAACTACTGATGAGCACAACAACTGAAGAAGTATTCTTCAGCTGTTGTGTCAACTACTGAACAGATAAAACATAAAACTACTGAAAGGTAAACCGTCACAACTACTGAAGAAGACCTCTTCAGCTGTTGTGACAACGTCTGATACTTTGGTCTTCAGCACTTGTGTCTTCAGACTTTGTCTTCAGCACTTGTCTTCAGACTTTGTCTTCAGCACTTGTCTTCAGACTTTGTCTTCAGCACTTGTCTTCAGACTTTGTCTTCAGCACTTGTCTTCAGACTTTGTCTTCAGCGCTTGTGTCTTCAGACTTTGTCTTTAGCACTTGTCTTCAGACTTTGTAATCAGCTGTTGTCTTCAGCTGTTGTGGTCTTCAGTAGTTGTTGTGACGTCTGTGGGACTTAAAGGTTTTTCTGATCCGGCTCATTGGTTCTTTTGGTCTAACAAACTCCCCCTGAACCAATATAGCCAAAACCTTTAACTTTATTAAGTTCCCACTTATTGTTGGCAGAATGGTTGGTCTATTTCCTTCTTGATCAGTTGAGAAGATGACCCATATAAGCACTGGCCTGGGAATGAGTCTCTGATGATTTGGTTGGCAATGTGTGGATGGGAGGTCTGTATTGGGGAATTGGACACTGAGCTGTTCCCCCATCCATAGACTCACTTCCCATGTATAAGCCTGTAGGATTCTCTGGTGTATGCTCTGAGAAACATAATTTGTTCTTCCATGGTCAGTTCTCAGCTTCACCATCAAACAATCCTTCACGCCCATACAGCTCTGAGATGTACTTGGTCTGTTTGCCATTTTTGAGCTCAACTGTTGTAATCTGTCTGTATGCAAACTCATCAGGATGAGTCCCTTCAAGTAACAGACTGAGCTCATTTTGTTTGAAGTTCTCAAGCCTCTTGTAGACTAACCCCTTTTTAATAACTCTATTCTCTAACATCTTTTGGGGTGGCTGTTTAGTCTCATAGGCCTTCTTGAAATCTTCTACAATCTCCCAGGGTGATACTACAAGGACCACTATGATCTCTTCATCTACGATCCTTTTTACTTGGCCCTTGTATCTCGAAGGAATGTCTTTCTTTACAATCCTGTGAGCCACCCTAGGATCAGGCCATACTCTCACCTTTCCTTCTGATATTGAAATGTGTTGGCAAGGGTGTACAACCTCAGAGCTTTTTCTTCATACTAATTATTGATGAAGAAGCAGCATAATTTTGTCGATGCTTTTCAACATCTCATCGTCATGAAGCCTTTGCTGCTGCTCTTCTTCAATCTTTACTCTCACAGTTTCCATCTGTGAGGTGGAAGTGATGGGCATAGGTTTGGCTTTAGGCAATGTTAGGACTATAGACAGAGGCAGCCTATCTTCTTCCACATCATCCTCTTCTTTCTTCTTCTAGCCTCAACACCCTTCTCTTCTCTTCTTGGGTGCATCATCGGCTGTTGGTTTAGAGGGTAAGGGAGTTGGTTTTGTTGGTTGTGGTTGTGGTTGTTTTGGAGAGGGAATGTTGACAGGCTGAGTTAGCATTTTAGAGGTGAGTGTGGCTTTTGAGTGTTTGGCTAGCTCAGTCCTGCTCCCTGCTCCTGCTTCATTCAAAGCTTCGACTACTAAACCCTTAGTGTATGCTTCAGACGAACAGATCTTGGAGGTTATGGCCAAGATGCTGTCCCTGGTCCATGTTTTAACTCTGATCAATGATCTCCCAAGGTATTTGCTGATAAATCTGATCATGATCTCAAGTCTCTCTCTTCCATAGTCCTGTAGCTGGCCCATCTTTGTTGGATCTCTTCGATCTCTAATCTTCTTATTTCAGAATCCAGCTTTTCAGTGTCGAAACCTTGCCTAAACAGCTGATCAATGATATGGTCCATTGATCTGCTGTGTTCAGCATCAGCCTCTTTAACCATTTCGTTCAAGTTCTTCTCTTTCTCAGCACTCTTCTTTTTTTTTGTATGTGACATGAAAATCTTTTTGACTTTCATGTACTTTTTCAATTTCAGCTCCCTTCTCAATCACATTCTCCTTCTCTTTTTCGGCCTCATACACATAATCCTTCTCTTTTTCCACCTCTTTATCCTTCTATTTCTCTCTCTCCTTCTTCATCCTCTTTCTTTTAGCTTTCACTGCTGAACTCTCACCTCTTTTTGGGTGCATGGTTGCAAGGGATTGAGTAGCAGAAAGTTTTTGGCTCATACATCCTCCACCAGGGGTTTAAGACGAAGAAAGTCTCTCATCAACAGTTTGAATAACAAATTCGGTTAGCTGCGGTGTGATGAGAGATAGGGGATTTTGAGGGATAGCATCCATTTGCTCAAGGGGGTTTGGTCCTGAGAAATGGTGCCAGAAACAGAGGCAGGTGGCTGAGAATTTTGTAGTGGCTGTGTGTTTAAGGGACCTTCAGAGGAAGGTGCCATCTTTGGGTTGATGTGGTGGCAGATGGTCTTTCTCCTTGAGAGAGTTGGTCAAGTAGTTTTTGCAACCTACTGACTTCCTCCTCTAGGATTGTGTTCTGGGCAAGAACATCATAAAAGAAGCCCAGGTCATCATCAGCAGATGCTGAATCACCTGACCTCCTGCTTGTAGCAAATTGTACATGCACTGGGTGTAGACCAGATGTAGCATGTGCCCCTTTGTCTTGGAACTGGGGACTTCCAGTCTCAGGACTTTGTCCTTCATCAACTGTTGCCTCTGGTGAGGTCTTAGTTATGATACCAACCTCAGTCTGATCATATGCTGATTCAGAAGAGGTGGCAGCCTCGGTCTCCATATCCACACCAGGAGATAGAACATTTAAACCCCGGTGCTGTGGGTTGTCAGAAGCATGTGTATCCTCTTCCTCAATGCTGTTGTTCTCTCCCCTTTGTTGGTGTTGTAGGGGAGGAGGAGAGGCATGCAGTTGAGTCAGCACATTGGCAATTATAATGGTTGGGCTTTGAGGGGCATTTGCATGGGGAGAGGGGATAGAAGCTAATTGCATCCGGGGAGAGGGATCTCTTCAATGATAACTCCTCAAGTGAGAGAGGTCTCACAATGTGGTTTCCCCTGAAATGGTTGCAACAGGATCCTTTTGAGAGGATACCTGTGCGGCTGTTGCTGGTTGAGTCGTTAACACTACTGGGGGGTTTGAACCAGTAGGTTTATCCTGTTTAGGTGTTACAGAGCATCATCAGGGGACTCATCTCCCTGATTAGCTTGTTTGGTTTGGATTTTGGCTTGGTGGGGACTCTGGATTTTGAGGTGGTGGCTGTGGGTTCCAGCTGCGTGGGTTTTCGCAGCTTGGCAACCATTTTCAGTGATTGGTCAGAGTTGTGCCGGGAGTATACTTCCGGCAGTACAGCCATAGCAGGGACTCCCAGGCCAACAAGTCCCTCAGCTTGAAGCTTTTTCAATTATGGCCATTATGAACCGAGGATATAATATCCAACGGTTAGCAGTTGTTTTTGGGCCATATCCTTGAGCTCTAAAAATAGTATTTCAGAAAAATTTAAAGGTTGTTGCTCAAGGATGGAGTACATTACCTGTTGCCACCTTGTGGACATTTGATCCCATGATGAAGTCTTGGAGGCAAGGCATACATTTACCATATGAAATATGAGACGTTCGGCATCCGGGAAATTTTTCTTCAGTATGGTAGATGCACTCAGGTTACCCTGGTATCCATGGTGGGCAAATGATTGATCTGTTGTGCCCTTTGGATAACCAGTTGGGAAAGTGGCATCATCCAGATTAAAGGTTTGGCGAAGAGTGTCTGGAGTGATGACCACTTTTTGGCCATGGACAAACGTTGAAGAGACTCTGTGTTATTCTCCTCAGAGACCAGAGTGACGTTTGTCCAGAATTGGTTAAGGGATTTGGCATATATGGTGGGATTTACTAGAAAATCCGTTTTGTAGGGTGACTGAACCATTAAATCAATGGCGTTGTGAAACTTGGTCCAGTATGGCGATTTGGTGAGATGTGCGACACAGTTGTGTCGTGGTTTTAGTTGCATGGTCGCCATTGATGAAGAAAGGGTAGAGAGTTTTTGAACGTTAGGTTTGACAAGAGAAGATAAAAACTCTGAAGGTGGGATAAGGTATTTAAAGGGTCGGGTTAGAAAAGACTGAAGGTTTTGGGTGGAGTCATCAGTTGTTGAAACTACTGACGACGTGGTATTAACTTTTAGAGGTTTGAAAAGGCTGATCGTATTGGTGTGATCAGCAGTTGTTATAAGACAACTGAAGACTTGGTTTTAACCGTCAGACGTTGAAACAGCTGAAGTCTCTGATTTAGTCATCAGTAGTTATAAAACTACTGAAGACAGTTTGACTTCAGGTGATGAAACAACTGAAGACTTGGTATTAGTCATCAGTAGTTGTGAAACTACTGAAGACAGTGGTTTTGTCAGCAGTTGTTGTAAACAGCTGAAGACTTGGTGTTAGTCTTCAGTAGTTGTAAACTACTGAAGACATAGTTTTGGCTTCAGTTGTTTTAATGAAACAGCAGTTGTAGAAACAACTGAAGAGTAATTACTCATCAGCTGTTGTCGTCAATTCATAGCTTTTCAGCTGTTTCACACTGTCCTCAACACTTACTCATCAGACTTTTCATCTGCTTTTCAGGTGTTTCATAGGACATCAGTACTGTATTTCTGACATCAGTAGTTGTAGCTGCATCAACTGTTGTGACTACATCAGCTGTTGTAGCTACATCAGCTGTTTTAACAAATAAAGTACTTCAGTACCGGTGAGCTATGTAGCCTTCAGTAGTTATAAAACTACTGAGGGTAAAAAAACTCATCAGTACTTATATGTGACAATAATGAACTAATGATCATCGGTACTTGTGAGCTGAGATCATCAGTAGTTGTCACTTATTCTAGCTGCAGCATACCAAGCCTTAACACCAGGTTGTGGAAAGTTGAACTATCCAAAGGCTTAGTAAAAATGTCTGCAAGCTCATCAGCACTAGGAACAAATTTTGGATCAATCAGACCTTTTTCAAAACAATCTCTAATAAATGGTGTCTGATTTCATATGTTTAGTCCTAGAGTGCTGGACAGGATTCTTGACAATACAAAGAGCTGAAGAGCTGTCCATTAACAATGGGGTCTTAGTCTCTGTTATGCCATAATCCATTGGTTTTGAAGCCAGAGTACCTGAGATGTACAGCTTGCAGCGGCACATGTACTCTGCTTCAGCAGTTGATGTAGCAACTGAGGTCTGTTTCTTGCTCTGCCAAGAAATCAAGCAGTTGCTTAGGAATTAACATCCACCAGAAGTTGATTTCCTGGTCAACTTACACCCTGCATAGTCACTATCAGAAAAAGCAACTAATTTACCAGAATGTCTAGTAGAATACCATAAACCTAGAAATGGAGTGCCTTGCAGATATCTAAAGATCCTCTTGACTGCAATCAAATGAGACTCCTTAGGTGCAGCCTGAAATCTAGCACAAACACATGTAGCAAACATAATATCTGGTCTAGAAGCTGTTAAATACATCAAGACCCAATCATACATCTGTAAAGTGTTTCATCAACCACTTTACCTTTCTGATCTGTATCCAGTTGTGTGGTGCTGCACATGGGGGTAGAACAGGGCTTACAGTTTTGTAAATTAAACTTTTCCAAAAGATCTTTGGTGTATGGACTGATGAATGAAAATTCCATCAGCCTTTTGTTTGATTTGCAAACCTAGAAGAACTGTAATTCTCCCATGGCACTCATTTCAAATTCTGTTGCATCAACTTTGTAAAGGCATCACACAACTGTGGATCAGAGGATGCAAAAATAATATCATCTACATAAATTTGAACAAGTAGATTATGCTGCCCAGCTTTCTTAATGAATAAAGTCTTATCTATGGAGCCTCTAGTGAAATTATTTTCTAGAAGAAAGTTTGATAATGTCTCATACCAGGCTCTAGGAGCTTGTTTCAACCTATAAAGAGCCTTATCAAGCTTATACACCCAATTAGAATGTTTATTGTCCTCAAAGCCTGGTGGTTGACATACATAAACCTCTTCTTTAATTTTCCCATACAAAAATGCACTTTTGACATCCATTTGAAAAACTTTAAGGTTTTGATAAGCAGCATAAGCTAAAAACAATCGAATTGCTTCCAGTCTGGCTACAGGGGCAAAGGTTTCATCATAATCAATACCTTCTTCTTGTGCAAACCCCTGAACAACCAGTCTGGCCTTGTTCTTAACAATAAGCCCATTTTCATCAGTTTTGTTCCTAAACACCCATTTAGTGCCTATTGCACACTTACCTGGAGGTAGAGGAACCAGTTCCCACACTTGCTGTTTCTTGAACTGAAGAAGCTCAAGCTGCATGGCATCAACCCATCCATTGTCCTTTAAAGAAATGTGATAATTCTTTGGCTCTTGCTGACTGATGAAGAGAGCATAGAAGCAGAAATTTGACAATTGACTTCTTGTTGATACGCCAGCAGTGATATCACTAATGATTTGAGACATAGGGTGATTCTTCAGATCTTGATACACAATGAGATCTGTGCAAGTGTTTGTAGCAGGCTCAGCAGAAACAGATGGTGATGGTGAATCATTTCCTTGAAACCAATCAGTGGATGGTAATTCAAAGGAAGTTGAATTTGAAGAAATCTCATCAGCATTGTTGTGGATGGTGCTACTGGAGCTACAAGACCATCAGGTCTAGCTAAATCAGGCAGTTGATCACTAAACCTGAAGAGGTGAGTACTGCTATCATCATCATCATCAGCACCAACAGAACCACCAGGTGGTGAACTGTTGACAGGAGCAACAGCAGGAGTTTGATAAGGAACATATTGCAGTATGTCCAAATCAAATATCTCCACAGGCTTTGTGGAATCTTGTCCTTTGGAGATTCATCAAACTTAACATGTAGAGTCTCTTCAACCATCTTTTTTCTACAGTTGAAGACTCTGTATGCTTTGCAAGTTGATGAATAACCAATAAAGTACCTTGCATCCACCTTAGGATCAAATTTTTGGAGTTGATCCCGTGTGTTGAGAATGAAACAAGGACACCCAAATGCTCTGAAGAATGAAATTAGAGGGGCCAAATGATGAAGAACTTCATATGGAGTCTTCATCAACCTCTGATTTACTAGAACTCTATCTGTACATAGCAAGCTGTATTGATAGCTTCAGCCCAAAAAGTCATTGGCAGTCCAGAATCAGCCAACATGGACCTTGCAACTTCAATAAGGGTCCTGTTCTTTCTCTCCACTACTCCATTTTGCTCAGGAGTTCTTGGGATGCTATACTGCCTCTTGATTCCCTTTGATAAGTAAAAATCATCAAGTGTGTGGTTTCTGAATTCAGTACCATCGTCACTCTCTCACACACTTAACTGGTAGGGAATACTGCTTCTCAACGTGTAACACAAAGTTCATAATGGACTGCGCAGCCTCATCCTTTGAATGCAAGAAGAAAGTCCATACAAATCTGGAGTAATCATCCACAATTACCAGACAGTATTTCTTCTTAGCCATACTCATCACTCTCACAGGACCAAAGAGATCCATGTGAAGAAGCTGTAAGCAGGCAGTGGACTTAGGTTCTTCTATGGAGGGAAATGAAGCTTTGTGCTGTTTTCCTTTTAAACAAGCAGTGCAGTTATCTTCACACTTGAACTCCTTCATAGGCAGTCCCCTTACTAAACCATGGTTTATCAGCTGATTTATGTTTTTGAGATTAACATGACCCAGCCTTCTATGCCATAGAATAGATTCTTGAGGGGAAGCCTTGGAAAATAGGCAAGGATGGCCTTTGAGATCTATTTTCTTGGAAAGATCTAAGGCATACACTCTTCCTGTCCTGTTGGCCTTTAGGAGAGTGTGTTCATCCAACACCTTATCAATCAAACTTAGAACTTTGGATATAGGAATCCGACAGTTCTGACTGGTGAAAAGAGCAACATGGCCTTTGTCACACATTTGACTGACACTCAAGAGGTGGTACTTGAGATTTTCCACATGGTTAACATCATCAAACTTTATTTTCCCATTGGAAACAAAGCCTTTGCCGATGATGTAACCCTTTGCATCATTGCCAAATGACACAAACCCCTTCCTTCCTTGAGAGTAGTCATTAAGAAGTGATCTGTTTCCTGTCATATGCATGGATCCTCCACTGTCTACATACCAGATGCCTCTGAGGTATGTTGAAGAACCCTGCAAAATACAACAAATTAGTTAGATTTTGAGACCCAACCTTTTTGGTCTTGGCCTGTTCATCAATAGATGGTAAACTAACATGTTTGTTGGAACAACAGCCTGAGAGGAAGAAACTGGTGAAGAAAAGGAATCCTTTGGCTTGGACCTCCTTTTCTGTGGTTTCAACATAGGAACATCTAATTGGTTAACTCTTCTCAATAGATGTTGAACCATCATAACCAGCAGTGTCTGATTTTGTGATAAGGCTTCAGCTCTTCAGACACATTGGCATTGGAGTTTGATAAGTTCCTATGTTGCACCTTCTTCTTTTGAGCAATCTCAGCTGTTACCTGTTTAACCCCTTCCTTTTTGGATTTCTTTTTGGACTTAAGGTTACAGGATTTGATGTTGCTGGTACAAATGTGGCTTCAAACTCAGTTTTCATTTTAACCATTTTCTCTTTACTTTCCTTTTTATGTTTGAGTTTGGATCCCCTTTTGTACCAACAATCATTTGTAAGATGATTGAACAAACCACATACTTCAAATGGTTTCTTCTTCATCTTATGTTGATCATCAACTAAAGAGAATGAAACTACTGAAGACTTGCTCTTCAGTACTTTGGAAGCATTATTTGTTTTCTTGACTTCCTCTTTAGTAGTCTTCAAACTCTTTCTACTGACAGTTTTCTTCTCTTCAGTGCTGACAGTAGTTGGAGTTTGAACTTCAGGTGTTAAATCTTGCTCTCCAGTCCTTTCAGGACTTCCAGAAATAGCTCCTGAGTTGATCATCTCTTTGATCAATGTGAGTGTCAGCAGTGGAACCATCAACATCAGCTGATGGGTTCTGAGAGGGCTTAGTGCTGCTTTAACTTTTGATGATGCTCTATCAAAAAGTGAATCACATGATGAGGTGGATTGGTTATTGCTTTCTCCATCAGATTTCACTTCTGCTCTTGAAGCAAAATCTGTAGGAGGAGCAGTGTGATTATATCACATTGGAAGCAGATTGCTTACTAAGAAGCATTTCAAAACCTTTGCATGATTGTACCCATAGATCACACTCTACCTGGGTGACTGCAAGGGTTTCTTTGAGACTTCTCTGGTCTTCCAGAATAACCTCTAGCTTGGCCTTTTCTCATTTAATTGGCATTTAAGCTTATAAATCTCATCATTTTACTATTAAGAGCAGACTCAAACTCAGCTTTTCTTTGGAAATGGTTTTCTCAAACTAAAGTTTTTTGATTTATTAATGCTATATTTGCCTCTCTAATGGAGACAAAGGCAGCAATGCATGATTCAGAACATACTTGGCTTTAGCCTCTGAAGATACCTGAGTTACCTGTGAAGATGATGCATTTGAGCAGAACCCTCAGTAGACTCCAGGGCCATGAGAGCCAGATTCCCAAAAGGACTGTCACCACTATATTGACCAGCACCTGTGAACAGTTGTTCATGACCAGACATTCATCCGGTAAACTGCTCTAGTCAACAACTCCAGGGGTGAAGAAGCTGTGTTGTTGAGGTTGAGGAGGTTGATGAGATTGAGATGGTTGAGGTTCTAGTAGTGCATGAGGTTATGGTACTATAGGAACTTGAACTTGATTTTACTGTGGCATGTAATAACAAGGGTAAGGATATGGCATTTGACCCTGAGGAACAAAATATGCAGGAGATTATGGTTGAGAATGATGACTAGAACTGACAGGATGTGCCCTCTGTGTTGTTGACTATTGCCAGGGAAAGTCACAAAAGGTGCAGAGGAATTAGATCCAGATGATCTGCATTCTCTAGCAAAGTGTCCAAGCCTGTGGCATTTGTGACACTTCAACTTACTCTTGTCAAAACCAACTTTGTTTTGCCAGAGAGTCCTGGGAACTTTCTTCCAGTTCTTTTGTAGAACTTCTGAGATCTAATATTTATCAAGGCCATTTGGCTCAAAATATCCATCTCTTCTAAGTCATCATCAGCAATCCCCTTGAGATAATCCATGATGAAGCATAGATTGTCATTATTACACCCAGTAAACTGACTATCAACACTCACAAACGCAGAATCAGAAGTGTTTGAGGAGAATCAATATGCTCATCATACTGGCATTCAGATGAAGCATATTCTAACTCATGACCAACCAAGGCAGTGTTGTCTGGTACAAAGTCTTCAGTGAGCTTTCCAGATGAAGACAGTTTTCGTTTCTGTTCTATCTCTCTCTCAAATGTGAGCAATTTCCCATGGAGTTGGGTGAGAGATAGTTTGTCCAAATTTGCACTAGAGCGTAGGACAATAGTATGTGTCCCATCTCTCAGGCAGTGATCTGAGAAATCTGCTATTCATCTGGATTTTGGTGTACTCAAGTTTGACCATTTTTAATTCAGAGATCAAACAAGAGAACCGCTCAAACTGTTGAGTCAGTGTCTCACCCTTTCTATGAGAGAATGTCTCGTATTGTTGGGCAAGGATTTCTCTATTGTTTGCCAAGACCTCATCTGTTCCTCCAAATTGTTCTTTCAAGGCATTCCAGAGGTCATGGGCAGTTTCATGATGCATTAGCCCAGAATAGATTTCATTGGGCAGTGCCATGGCCAGAATTCCATGGGCTTTTGCATCAATCTCAAACAACTTCTTATCCTCATCTGAGTATTGCTCCCTCCTCTTCGGAACCATTTGATTGGTTTCCGGGTTATTCACCATAGGCTTGTGTGGACCATGTACCACTGATGTCCAACAACCTGCGCTGTTAACAGACAGGTGATGGAGCATTCGTCGTTGCCATATGTTATACTCATTCCTAACCAGCATTGGAGGCTTGGTTGAGGAACCAGTATTGTGAGGATCATTGGAAGGAGTAGTCATTTTCAGTCCAAATACAATTTAATTCAAGCTTTTAAACATTTTTACATAGACCACAGACCACATGAAAACCAACCAAGAGAAAATCTCAGGATGAATGACCAGAAACACAGAAAATTCAATCTCTATAACCGTTTCTTGCAAAAAAATGCTAATTCAATCAAACTTGGATCTTGAATAGCAGTTTTAATGATCAATTATTAGATCGATCAATGATTAACCTGCTCTGATACCATTTGTCAGGATCAGTGATCACAAGTTTGATGTAATAGAGCGTAACGCAGCGGAATAAGAACAAGAACTAGACAAATTGTAGCAAGAATTTGACACTCGTATGCATTAAGAACAAATACGGTTATAACGAGAGAATATATTTCTGTAACAAGGAATGTTTCTATAATATCGAATATTTCTGATCAAATCATTCTACTATTACATAGGTTGACACTCCTTATATAGAGTGCAATCGCTGCTGTTATCACGGGAAAGTGACAACTGGCAGATCTATTACAAAAATAACTAACTCTTAACAAACTACTGAAATGTTCACAACTACTGAGAACATATCAGAGTGTTAAGTACAAAATATGAAAGTACTGATAAGAACTGCTGAAACTACAACGACTGAAGAACAAGCTCTTCAGTCGTTTTACAAAACTACTGAAAAACATAAAACTACTGATGAGCACAACAACTGAAGAAGTATTCTTCAGCTGTTGTGTCAAACTACTGAACAGATAAAACATAAAACTACTGAAAGGTAAACCGTCACAACTACTGAAGAAGACCTCTTCAGCTGTTGTGACAACGTCTGATACTTTGGTCTTCAGCACTTGTGTCTTCAGACTTGTCTTCAGCACTTGTGTCTTCAGACTTTGTCTTCAGCACTTGTCTTCAGACTTTGTCTTCAGCACTTGTCTTCAGACTTGTCTTCAGCACTTGTCTTCAGACTTTGTCTTCAGCACTTGTGTCTTCAGATTTGTCTTCAGCACTTGTCTTCAGACTTTGTCTTCAGCTTGTCTTCAGACTTTGTAATCAGCTGTTGTCTTCACCTGTTGTGGTCTTCAGTAGTTGTTGTGACGTCTGTGGGACTTAAAGGTTTTTCTGATCCGGCTCATTGGTTCTTTTGGTCCAACAGTTGTTAAACAGTTGTTAACTAAATCAAATCAAATAACCAATCCAGACTAGAACCAGCAACACAGGATGTGTGTTCATTGAAAGTCACATTGTCTGACTCCTCAACAACTCTAGTTCTGAGATTGTATACTCTATAAGCCTTAGCTTGTAAAGAGTATCCAATAAAGTGTCCATCATCTGATTTCTCAGCAAACTTGGCAATTTGATCTTTGGTATTCAAGATGGTGCAAGGACAACCAAATGACCTGAGAAAACCAATGAAAGGTTTCCTCTTGTGCCAAAGCTCAAAGGAGTCTTGTCATGAGTCTTAACTACTAAAACTCTATTCTGCACATAGCAGGCATGTTGACTGCCTCTACCCAGAAGGTGATGGGCAGCTTAGAGTCAGACATCATGGTTCTTGCAGCTTCAATCAGTGTCCTGTTTCTCCTCTCAGCAACACCATTCAGCTGAGGAGTCCTGGGAGCACTGTATTGTCTTGTAATACCCTTTTCATCACAGAATGTATCAAGAATTTGGTTCTTAAATTCAGTTCTTTGATCACATCTTATGATCTTGACCTTGTGATCAGATTGATTCTCAATCTTTAAGATGAAATTCTTTAGAATCTCTGGAGTCTCATCCTTAGTTCTAAGGAGAAAAACCAGGTGAATCTTGTAAAGTCATCTGTGATCACTAAACAATAAAGGTCCTTCCTAAACTCATTACACTGGTGAGGCAAAAGAGATCCATATGTAACAAGTGTAGGGGTGTAGTAATGGAGTTTCTTTCCTTAGACTTGTGAGATACCTTATGTTTCTTCCCTTTCAAGCATGCAACACAATGGCCATCACTTGTAAACTCTTTCTTTGGTATTCCAGTTACCAAATCATTTTTAATTAATCTGCTCATGTTCTTAAAGTTTACATGGCACATTCTTTTATGCCATAGGAAAGACTCATCACTATTAGCTTAGACAGAAAGCATAAAACTTCTCTAGAGGGAGATGTTTCTTGAAAATCCATCTTGTACATGTTCCCTTTTCTGGGGGCTCTAAGCAGGATATGCTCATGAGGAATGACCACACCAGGCTTGAGAACAATGCACTCATGCTCAGTGAAGAGCATGTTATGACTCTGATCACAAAATTGAGATACACTCAGAAGATTGTACCCAAGCTCTTTGACAAAGTTTACCTTATCAATACTGAGCTTACCATTTGTGACCTTGCCCCTTCCAGAAATGTAACCACCATCTCCTCCAAAGGCAACTGATCCTCCATCAATTCTTTCAAACTTCTGGAGTAGTGACCTGTTGCTTGTCATGTGCCTCTAACAGCCACTATCAATGATCCAGACATTTTTTTTTGTCTTCAGCTGTCCCTGCACAAAGAAAATGATTAGTTACATTTGGAAACCCAAGCCTTGCTTGTCTTGGGCTCATCAACAAAAAGTAATTCAACAGTAATAGATCCTATGGTTGTACTAAGAGGATCTTGAGCTATTATTGATGGATAATTCTCAATCACTTGGTCTTTCTTAGACTTCCACACCACCTTTGGAGTCTTAGACTTGACCTTCAAAACTTTGGAAGCTTTTGGGAATTGGAAGTTTTGATGACTGAACCTTCGGAAGATTCTGCAAACACTGCAGCAGACTTCAGTGCTTCGGAAGAACTCCTTTCTTCCGAGACCAACTTTTCTTCTGAGGGTAATTATCCACTTCCCTTCTTCTTAGACTTGGAGCTTCCGAAGGAAACAGGTTTTCCTTCTGAAGCTTGAATCTTCTTAAAACTCTTTGTGATAACTAGTCCCGTAGTTTATCACTCATCCCAGAAATTCCCAGGTAAGTATAACTAGTCCCGTAGGATTTATGCGATATGCTTGCCTTAGCCCGAGGGCCTTTTGCCAAGAAATCCAGAATACAGGTGTCTATGTGTCACACAAATTTCTTAGGTTCATGAAATCAAAACCTTGATGAGATTTATATAGATTAGACATAACGTCTAAAGATCCAATTTATAAGCATAAGTTTCCACGTGTTGTCGAGAATAAGATTAAGAGATTTCATGTTCGGGGAGAGTCAAAGTTAAGTTTAAGGAGACAAGTAACAATGTTTAGGCAATCCTATACTAAGGCATCAAATTGCACATAAAAAGGCATAGCATTATGTAGCATACAAACTATATAATTTATAAGATAGAATTTTTGATTCTATAAGGTTCATGCATATTATAGTATAGGTCACCACTTCTAATAACCTAGATCCCTATAGTTATGGGCTCTGATACCAATCTGTCACACCCCACCTTGACGGCGGAAACGTCGAGGTGTGAGGATTAAGATCGTTCACAGCCACATAACGCTATTAAATACCCAAATATATATTAATCATAAGTTTCAACTGTACCATTACAATCATAAGTCTCAAAGAAATTAAAAGCATAACATAAGATGTAACAAGTCATTTTTATTTCATTTATTTAACTAGGTCCATTCCTAGATGTGCAAGCTTCAAAGAGTAGAAATCAAGCTTGAGTATTTCCTGAAACATGTTAAAATTTAAAAAATATCAACAACAATGTTGGTGAGATTTCCATAGTTTTCGATACATAAGTATATAAAAGATAGCAATTTATGTTGTAAGTTAGAGAACAAAGTAAACTAGGGATGTAAGACAGAATGCATAATCAAACCTTGACAAAGTTTTACAAGTCTCAAATGTTTACAAGTATATACGATTAGCTAAGTGTACTTGGATTAACCAAGCAGGCTTGTCAGGCCCATAGATCTATGACGTCGTCAGGCTAGCAATAGTTAATGATTGTACATATATTCGACATTATATGGTAGCTACAAAGTTCAACTAACCACAACATACATGTGAAATACCATAAGTTTACAAGAATCAACGTGTTTACAAGTGCAAAGTTTATAATGTAACATGTTTCACCCCAAAAGTGTGGAAATATAAAAAAGGGTATAGAAATACTCACATGGCCAATATATAAAGTTGAATGGTTAATAAGAAAAAATAATATGCGTCGTTCCAATGTAAACCGTCACGTGACACCTAAATATATAATTACAAGATTAAAGTTTTATAATTAATTTAACGAGTTAACGAGAACTAGGGTTTCAATTTGGTATTTGGGGTTTTAATATTTAATCAAATAAAAATAGGATATTTGATTATGTCTTAATTCAATGAAATATACTATTTACTCATTTTACTATTAAGAAACAAAAAGAAACTATTTAAAACAAAGTTTAAGTATAGTTTAAATAAACTTTTATAATTTTTTAATCGAACCATCATTTATATAAATATTATTTGAGCAAATAATAACTTGGTGATTTAAGACACTATTTAAAGTCTATTTTATAAGAACATAAACTAAATATATTTTTGTCTAAAATATTTAATAAAAGTATTAAAATGTTTTTACGAAATAAATTGCAGAAAATAATATGGTGCCTCAAAAAAATAACAAGTTCATAAATTGATTTTCTTATAATTTTTAAAAAATAATGAATTAAAATTGAAGGCTAAAAGCCTTAAAACAAAAACATGAGGCTCCCAGGGTTCGAACCCGGGACCTCATGTTAAGGATGCTCATGTCTTAACCAGTGAACCAATGGACTCAGCCGCGTTAAAAGCCTGTTTTAAAAACCTAAAAACACCAAGCACCGAATCCCCCCAGATCGCATGAACCCTAGGTTCAATCGTCCCCAAATTGAAGCATCAAATGATGTTTTGAATCAAACCATTGTTAGGGATTTTATTCCCCTCCCAAAACCGAGTATATACATGTCTTAAATTACCTGGTTGGAGATGGATTCGATGATGAACAAGTAGGGGAACAGGTCGCGACTTATGACGAATCAATGGGCGTCAAAACGTTAAAGATAATCGTATTAACTTCTCGGGTAGCTTCAAACAATGTTCAAGATGCAAAGCCCTCTATCAATTTCGATCAAAGACACCCAGATGATGGTGTTCAAGTGTAGTGTGGGTCGCGACGTCGGGTGGTGATGAAATTTGATGATTGAGTTGGTTTTAGGTGAAATTGTGATTAGTGAACGTTTAGTAAAACTTAGTTGATCGGTTAGATGCGTTTAATTAAGTTATTATTTAGATTAAATGCTCGAACGGTCATGGGGTTTATGTCGCCGGTTACTTGATCGATTGGGCTTGTAACCGGTGGTTTAAACACCATTGATTTGTTCATTCAATGTCGAATCAATGCACACGAAAAGGTTAGGAACGGTTTCAGGTCGATTTCAAAGATTTTGGTGGGTTTTTAAAGCCCGCCGAAGGTCGGCCGACGGTGGCCGATGACCGACCGGAAAAACGGGGATTAAAGGGGGTTTGGGGTTGGTTTTTAGAGAATTTACACATATGGTCCCTGTGGTTTAAAAGTTGATATTTTATGTGTAAACTTTTCTTTTAAGGTTCCTAAAATACAAAACAAACCCCTAACCTTATAAATTTTAAGTTTTAACATTTTTAAGTTTAGTAATTCTTTGAAACTTATTATTATTGTTATAATTTATTGTTGTTATTATTATTAATAATATTATTATTATTATCATTGTTATTATTTTTATTAGTTATTATTTATTATTATGTTCACTTTATAGATATACTATAATCTTTTTAAATTAAAGAATTAAAGACTAACTAATAGATAAGCACAAATAGCCCACAAGTTTCATAAAAAGCATTAATAGTCCTTACAAAAATAAACGATGCAAACTTATAATTAACCCTAAAATACATGATGTTACAAGACACTAAGAACACAAGTAATGTAAGAGACAGAACACAAGGAACACAAGTATATGGTTTTCAGCATGCCGGATAGAAATTGGATGTTTAGGTTGCATCAGCCTCTTCATTGATCTCTACAATATCTTCCCGTCCTTTTCAAATAGTCAGCCACATCCTTTGGAATCATACCACCACTAGTAGCAACCGAAGAGGTGTTTGGTATGTGATGTCTAGAGACAACATATTCCCATATCCTGGAATCTTGAGATTTGATAAAGCCTTTCATTATTTGACACCAAGTGTTAAAGTTTTCAGGAGTGATTAGTAAGGACTTTGTTATGGTTTCGATTTTTATATCAGCCTTTATGAGAGTTGACATTTGAGATGTAAAAATAACTTCACTAAACACAATCTAAAAGTAACTTATCAATCAATCATTTAATTGTGTAGGTTGAAAAAAAATGTTATCAAATTTATTGTTATCTAAAAGTAACTTATCAATAATATTAAATCATCTTAATATTATGAATTTTAGAAAACATATAAAAGAATTCTTATGGTTGTTTTTACAATGTTACGCAAATGAGTGCTAAACAATTACAACTATCACATATACCTTACATTTTCTTATGCATTAATGGGTGAAAATGTGATACACAAGCTAAAGGTTGATACGCAAATGCATGGCATATGAATTAATCAAACAAGTACATATATGGGCTTGTTTGGGGTTACTTAAATAAGTAACTTTTTTCATTTTTGGAGGGATAAAAAAACCAAAATACTCTTCCAAAAAACTTAAAAAGTTAAAAAAATTGATTTTTTAATTTTTTGAAGGGGTATTTTGGTATTTTTACCCCTCCAAAAAATCAAAAAGTTACTTATTTATTTTTGCCATTATGTTTATGTGATTTTAGTCCGATGCTTGAACTTTTCATGATTATAAATTGTTTATCGTAAGGATTGAGGGACGCATCACAACGAGACTTGAGGGACGCATTCTCAGCCTCCAATTTTGACACTTGCTTCTTGAGATCACGAATCTCATTGACACCATCAACCCAACGACCATGAATCTCAACAAAAGAGAATAAACTGTTCACCACGGCCAAACAACCAGGTTCGATAATTCTCTGTTTTTCAGACCTTCCCCACGGTAAAACTCAACAGGCGTGCGAGACGCGAACATAAAGTCCCTACATGACTCCGGAGTTTCAAAGGTAGTTCCATTAGTCAAATCCCAGCCAGGAACAAATTTCTCCTCCACATTCAGGTTAGTATCTTCAGAAGACACGGTCGGTTTCCCTTTATCAAAGTCACCAAGGGGCGATTGATGTAGACAAACCCGTAACTCGAGAAAGGGTAGACAATGATGTGACTGATGGAGACTAGGGTCGGGACTCGAGGCAAATATAACATGAGCATTGGTAAGAACAGTCGTCATAATTATTATCCAATGACATGGTTGATACCATGACATTGGACTGGGGGGACATGAAGGGGTATCACCCCAAAAGACAAACAAAGCCCGAACCGATAAAACGTAAGGCCGGGCTGTAATCCTCAGCCGTGGATCACCCCAGTCACGGCCCAAACGGGCTGTAAGCCCCAGCCGCGGAACACCCCAGCCGCGGCCCACTCGGGCTGCAAGCCCCAGCCGCGTTTCACCCGTGCTAGGGGCCCGAGCCGTAGTTCACTCCGCCCCAAGCCGCGCTACAAGCCTAAGTTGTGTTTCGCCCATGAAATAAGCCCAAGCCGTGGTCGGAAGAATGGGCCCAAGCCGCGGCTGTGTACTTGGCTCAAAGACACAAGGCAATTTATCTCACCTATGACACTCATAAGATCTTTATGAAAGGCCCGAAACAAGGCAACGTGGTAACCAAGGAAGTCATTCATTGGTTACAAGAGAATAAGAAAGAAACACAAGATGATAAAACGAATAAAGTCAAAACATTGGCAGAGGTCAGAGCAACCCCTAAAATTTCCAAGTCAACTACAAAGACAAATTACATTAATGACAGTTAGAAACCCTTTGCACCATAAAGGTATAAAACCCCTGGCTAGGGGATTTCAGTCTCAGATCGTTGACCACCATAAAGGTATAAAACCCCTGGCTAGGGGATTTCAGTCTTAGATCGTTGACCACAGGCTTCCGAGAATAGAACCATATCATATCTTGTTCCCATACACCAACACTATAAATACCTCTTTCATTCCACAGGTAGAGGAAATTCCCAGAACTCTCTCATTACAAACCAATCACTTACTAATCTTTCCCTTCAAGTTCTCTCAATACATATACTTATTCTCACGCCGGAGTGTGGTCTCGGGGGGAAAACCCTTCCTGCCTGAGGCGAGGCTCACGGTGTTGTTTTTGTCTCGCAGATACTCCTCTCAGCCAAAGCCAAGCCAGCTGCAACTTACTTCCTGACGACCTCCCGTCAGCCGAAGTCCAGATAAAGTTCCGGCCTGATCCTTGACACTCCGCTCAGCTGAAGCCAAGCCCAGCTGCATCCTGCTTCCTAACAGTCAAAGTCAAGGCCAAGTTTGAGTCTTATCGTCGGTAGCAATCTCATTCTTGCCCTGCTCCCAAGCCTTAATCTCTGGATTAAGATTTGTGTAGCAACAGGATGATTGGACGTTCGCGGATTCACCCTCCGATGATGAGAACACCATAGTTTAGGAAGATGAGCTCTCAAAAAGAGCATTTTTCTTGATATATTCGTTTCCATTATCGTTACTTCACAGCAACCGTTTTTTTATTATTTACGTTTCATCTGGTCAATGGTTGCAGCACACTGAACTCACTACCCAAGTTCAGATCTCATAATCATGATCAACATGCTTTCATTTCACTAATCAATCTTCTGTAACCCTACAATCAATGGCGATTTCGAACCTATGGTGGCAACGAGGAGGAGGACGTAATTACATAATGAAATTTTGGCAACGATGGGGGAAACGTGAATGGGCCATTGCTGTAGCTGGATTCGCCATTTTTCTTCTAGCTTTCTCCTTCATCGTTTCATCGGATTCATCGTCTTCTGATCACTTCTCCGGCTCCGGCGACACCGATTTTGTGCCACTTACTCTCTTAAGCAATGCTGTTCAACGAGGCGCCTGTAAGTCTCATCCTTCTGTGCTACTTATTTAGCTATGAAATTAGTGATACGGTTGAATTCTGCGGTTGATTTTGTATTGAAGTCTAAGTTTAAGCATATACAGCTGTTGGCGATTAGCTATTAGATGAATATGATAGTGACTTTTGTGTGAGGAGCAGAATTAGGGTTTGCTGTTTGGATCCAATGAACCACATGAGTAGAATAGAATAGAATAGAAGTTTTTTTGTTGTAAATCATTCGTTCTGAAAGAAGTTACATTATGATTTCTGAAGATCAAATGAAATGGTCTGTTATTCAAGCGTTGTTTAGTGTGGTCCGTGTGGATTAAGCATAATTTCTTTCATTTGCAACATCTGAAATGCAGATTGTTTAGATGGGAGTGTTCCTGGCTACCATTTTCAGAAGGGTTTTGGATCTGGATCTAGGAGATGGGTTCTACATATTGAGGTTATTGATCAGTTGTTAGATGCGTGCTCCCTTTATCCAGCTAATTGTAATATTATATGGGATGTTATTTTGTGATTATATATTGTTTCATGCTTTGATTTAGAAGAGTATTGAATTATTGATATATTATGGAACACTAGTACACCATGGTTTTAGCACAGTTTCAGTTTAATAATTGGTTCTGTAAATGGCTATGCGTTGAACATTGTGTGGCTTACTATTATGTAGAACCCAACTGGACATCTGTTTCTCTTGTAATGCATTTCTGGCATATCATGTGATTCGCTGAAACAAATCTAGAGTACTCTTACTTCTATTCTAAAACACGCAGGGAGGAGGTTGGTGTAATACAGTAGCTTCTTGTTCTTTCCGTAAGACAACTGCCCTAGGATCTTCAAAGTACATGGATCACCAAGTTCAGTTTTCTGGAATTTTGAGTCGTGATCAGTCCCGCAATCCAGGTGAATTATGGTATCGATGTCAATTGGATTATTAATTTGTTTAAGAAAGATAACCTTACTACCTTTAACATCATATTATGGATACCGAGATGTATGCTAGTAAAGCTTGTGAGCCAAGATGTGAATTTTGGAGAATAGCAGGCAATATAGGCCATCTGCCCATCTACATTTAAAAGTTCAGTAAAAAGGAAAATAGAAATGTTGCATTTGATATGAGACATCTTAAAATAGAAATGTTGCATGTGATAGCAAGACAGAAGATTATAACCTTGTTGAATCCTGCCATATTTTGCTAAATTTTGTGATTAAGTTCCATCCATTTCCACAACTATGTATCTACCTATTTAAGTTCACTATCTGCTGATAAAACTAATGGTTTTTTGTTGGCCATTGATTTGTATCAGTAATCTTCTATATCATTGCAAGACAATTAATATTCTCTATTAACTAAGTCATGCACTTCCATATTATGATATTATCAAAGACTGTCATATCAAGTGATTTTAGTAACAAAAATGCGAAATCATTCTTATCAGATCTCCTACTTGGCCTCTTAATAACAAGATGGCCCAAAGTCTAAGAATGCCCCCCCCCCCTTTCTCTCTCTCTCTCTCTCTCTCTCTCTTCATGTATGTTCTTGGAATTTTGTCACATGACTTCATAGTGTTATTATTGTAGCTTTGTTCTTTGAACAATAATCACAAGAAATAAGTTTTCTGCTAATATAAGTATCTGTTGTAACGTTTGTATCATCTGCACTAGGTTCTCTATCCTAATAGGTATAAAAAGTTGTCTTGTTTGGGTACTTAATCATTTAATGCATCAACATTTCTTCAGATTTCTATAACTGGAACAAGGTCAAGATAAGGTACTGTGATGGTGCATCCCTTACTGGGCGCCCTGAAAGTGATCAAAAAGTAATTATTTTTTGTAATTTGCTAAAAAAAATATCAGTTATGCCAGTTTAGTAGAAATAAATGTTTTACTTGTTTCAATAATGCAATAGAATGGTACTAAACTTCTCTTCCGAGGGCAACTCATATGGGAAGCAATGATGGATGAGCTCTTGTCAATTAGATTATCTAATGCTCAAGAGGTACATTTTTAATCAATTTTTAGGGATAATGTAAGTGGGAGCCTCAATGACTGATAACAAAAATGACCTCAATTTTAATAGAAAAACAATAATTAAAAACCAATAACATGTTGATGCCTCATCAAAGGTACTTTTCTCTCCTCAAAGAACGTAAGAATGTGTTCGCCATTCAACATGTTTTTGGTCGGAATTGGAAATCTTATAAATGAAACCAAGTATATATTTGGGTGATCTATAAGTACTTTCAACATATAGGGCCTTGGTGAAAAAAAGTTGAATACTTTGATTGGCTTGCATATATATTATTCCAGCTATTTACATTCTGATAGTAAAGTCGAACTATTTGATATTTGGTTCAATAACAAAATTTTTATCTCAAAAAAATTTGCGCAGGTTTAAACTAAAGCCATTAGAAAATGTGAAAAGACAATTTTAATATTTTATATCAGTCTCTGACTGCAGTTTCTTCAAGATCCTCTACTATACTAAGAAATAAAAGGATAGATCTTATATCAACATTTTAAATTATTTGACAGGCACTTCTTTCTGGATGCTCAGCTGGAGGACTTGCAACACTCATCCACTGTGATGACTTCAGAGAAATATTACCAAAAGATGCTAAAGTCAAATGCTTATCTGATGCAGGTTTCTTTCTTAATGAGTATGTTCTTCTACAATAACCATAAATTTATCACATCATCTATGCACATATGTGTATGCTTGTTTGTATGCATACACATGGACATGGATATGTATAGAAACATGCGTGTGTGTGTTTATACACATGCACATGATATATGTATATGTGCATGTGTGTTTATAGGAGGAGAACCAAAATAACGTATATTAACATCTTTTGAGTTTTTCTTTTTATTGCAACCGAAGGAATGTTTTATTTTTCTGAAAGTGTACTTGATGTGCATTTAATCATTTAATATCTGAAAGATAGAACTTAGAAGTTTGATAAACATACATTTTTTATTATATTCTTGAAATTTGGAAATTTATACATCAATTTTCCTTGATTGTAGGAAAGATATTGCTGGTAATGCCACCATCCAGTCATTTTACCATGATGTTGTCCATCTTCAGGTTTGTCAATTTAAATAACTTTATAGAACAAGTCTTGAAAGATTCAAGAGTTGTTTAAGATTTACTATTTATAGTCATCTCAGAAATAGGAGGATATAAGTTAACGTGTTAATGTCAGCAATTCTAAGTTAGCAATAGGTATATATATGCCCATCAAGCAAAAATATTTCTTTTGAAACTTTGCGTTAGTTAGCTGGCATTGTGTTAATCAAATTTTCATGTATGATGATATCAGGGTGTAGCAGGAAGCTTAAAAAAGGATTGTGTAACCAAAATGGAACCATCCAAGGTACCTGTAGTTGATTTATTCCTGAAACTGGATCCTTTTCCACAAATGAAAAGTTACATTTTAAATTTTTTATTCATGTTTAATTTGTTCAGTATTATTAACTTGCTGTTGTTTTAATTGCATCCCAGTGTTTCTTTCCTCAAAATTTTGTGAAAAGCATAAATACACCTGTTTTCCTTGTCAACCCCACTTATGACTTTTGGCAGGTAATATATATATATATATCATATAGGTTTTTCTTGGAACTACTCTTCCTTTTCTTACTCTCTTCTATGCATTCTTCTTTTCTTGTATCTATTTTTAACAGATAAAAAACATTTTGGTACCTGCTCCAGCAGATCCTTTTGGTCATTGGCACAAATGCCAGCTCAATATTCAAAATTGTAGTCCTGAACAGCTTCAAGTGCTTCAAGGTATTAGATTTCTGATATTTGGTAAAATATTGTGACTAGGCTAAATACTAATGTGTGTTATATATTATATACAGGATTCAGAAATTCATTTCTGAAGGCATTGTCAGAATTTCAACAAATGAAGGATGTGGGAATGTTTATAAATTCTTGCTATATTCACTGCCAAACATGGATGTCTGAGACATGGCATGGTCCAAATTCTCCCAAAATCAATGGCAAGGTAATATGATATATTTTTTGAATTTGTATATTACTTTTCAGGAATGCTAGCCTATGGTTAACAGCCAAATTTTAAAATCTATATATATATATATAATCACCCCTAGGTGATTAATGATTATAACATTTTGTTATTTATAACTGAAAAAGCTACTTATTAATCATAGCCTTGAAACTATTTATTTTGTACAGATTATGGTTAGAGTTCATAGTTAATACACCCTTGTTGAGAAAATCCTGTATTAGTGAGTACAATGTGTGGGTCCATGAGCAATGTGTAGGGGAAAAAACCTATGGTGTATAAACACATGCTTTTAGAGAAAAGCTGTAATATTATATAGGGAAAACAAAACACAAATGATGAATAGTACCCATGCCATTCTCCTTGCCAAGTTTCCACACTTACTAGTATATTAAAAAGTAAAAAGTTGAAGAACATATGTAATAAACACACAAATGATGAATAGTACCCGTACATTTCAATCCTTGCCTAGTGTCCTACTTACAAATACAAAAGAAAGTAAATCTCAAAGAGCTTAAACAACAAAGCTCATGGTTTAGTGGATAGGGTGTCTGATCTTTAATGAGGTGAGTTTCAAATTGGGCGGTTTGGGTTACATGTTCAGGTCAGAACTAACTAATTTCAATACCTATCAGAACAGACTGGGTTGGCCTCTAAGCAGGTTTTTACCCTTTTTTTATTTTTTAAATAGTTAATGCATCAAGTATGATAATAACCATATTTTCTTATTTTCTTATTAAAGCAATTTAAGAGTGTAAAAATTTAAATACCCATCACGTCACTTCTGACCCATTAGACCCATCCATTTTAGCCAATTGTTTAAATTTTACTTATATGACCCATTAGACGTAAAGTATAAACTTGAATAAACTCATTTCTTGGTCAATGATTGAAATTGCCACCTCATGGCTCATGGCCTTTTTTGTACCCGCTACAAATCTACATAAATTGCTTATTGAAAAAGATTATCTGCTTATTGCCTTTTGAAATAAGCTATTTCTAGTAACTAGTTCAGGTTGCTCATTCAAAATGGCTTAGTTCACATTAAACAAATCCCAAAAACACTCAAAACCGCTTATTTGTGGTATCGAAACTCAATAAGCAGATAAGTAGTTTCTATAAGCAATTCCAAACACCCGAGGTATATTTTTACAAGGCTGGAATATGAGCACTTACTTTTTTTTTCAATGGTTGAATAGACAATCGCAGAATCTGTTGGTGATTGGTTTTTCGAGCGAAAAGTATCAAAGTACATCGACTGTCCGTATCCTTGCAATCCTACTTGCTACAATATGGATTTTACCCGCCGAAGATTGCAGTGATGGCAACCATAATGTTGACATCATGTGTGCAGAATCAGCAACCCAATTATGTAACTGAATTGTCCAGTTGTTTATATTCTATAACTAGCTGGTGTTATTTGTTAGTAACAAATTGCAGGAAAATACATTTTAGGTCGATGATCTAATGGGTTTTTTATTGGTAAAATGAACCAGGTAGATAAATGTTACAAGCAGACAAAATGGGTCATTGATTTAGTGAATTCATTTGGATATGTTGATATATCGGAATACCTTCTTTTTTATTTCCAACATTGTAATATTACAATAGCAAATCACGTAACATGTGGGATTTTTATTGTAACATAGTGCACCACATATCAATTTATCAATTAATATTATTTGTTTTGTCTTAGAGGTTGTTTGATGTTAAAGACTCGATCAGAAGCGGCTGATCGAGTAAATGTTTTCTCCAAAACTGATCGGGTAAGAGGAAAAATATACATGGGTCAGTGGTGTCGGACCGGATCAGACGCGAATCAAACACCCTGACCGGTCAAAATGTCTGCCCGGTTCAGTGGGTTAGACATTTTGACCGGATAAAAGCAAATTAAACAACCCCTTAAAAAGCTTATAAATTTGTGTTTGGTTGTTCAAGAACTTTCTAGAAGGTTTCTTGTTATGAGGTTGTTTTCATTCAAGCATGCTTAATTGTAAAATTCTTGTTCCATCTATTATCCTATAATTAAAAGACAATGAAATTTTGCTTTCTTTCGTATTGGCCACAATTGTGTTGGTTTCTTTGAGTTTAGTTATTTCTTTCCTTTTAAGTGGGGTAGAGAGAAAACCTAGAGAGAGAGAGAGAGAGAAAGAGAGAAAGAGAGAGAGTTATCGAGAGAAAGAAAGAGGGAGTCTTATCAAGCAACCCAAGAGCTGCAATACATTTTTAACTTTTTACACTAGACTTAAGGTTTTTATAGATTAAACACAATTTGTTAATTTAATATTTAGTTATGATTAAACACCGATGATTATTTGATCCCCTAAGTTTTTATAATTCCGGATTTACCCAATATAACTTTTACTTAAATAAGATAATTTTTACATTCGTATTTTTAGGTGCGAGTTGAGTCAAATATAAAATGTTTTTGAGCATATTTTTTATATAAGCATTGAGATTATTAACATTTTGATGTTTGCTTACGCTTTGACGTAAGTTTTGTTCAGAATTGAGTTGGGTCAAATATAAAATGTTTTCATTTGACGGTATAAATCAGAGTTACCCTACGTTTTAATGTAAATTTAGTTTGGAAACGAGTCGGGACGATTGTAAATCTATGTGTTTTTTTAAATGTATGCTTTGACCTGATCTATGTTTTGACATAACTTTGTTTAGAAAAGAGTCACGTCAAATATAATACATTTTCGTTCAACGGTATAAATTCGAGTTGCTTTACGGTTCGACAAGAATTTAGAGACGGATCCAGTCCGATTGTTAGGTTATACTTTATCATGCAGTGTATGATTCCGCCGCTAAAAGTTGGCTGTAAAAACTAGGCGTAACTCAAAACACATTGGCGGCATTTGAGATTAAACATTTTCTACATGAATATATTTTACGTAGATTGAACTCAACTTCAATACTATGACAAGTTTAGCCCCCGTGGCATTGTGAAATAGTAGTGAAATACCGCCTTTTGTATGTACAAAGCCATAAAGTATTACTCCTTGCATGGACACCCACAGTCCCACACTCTTTTGAGAGTCCATGTTCATGATGATATTTGTCCTACCATCGTAATAAAGGCATGGATGACTCTAATAATATTTGTAATATCTAGTCTCATTGGGTGATTGTAATATCTTAGATAAATCTTACATTAGTCCTGGATAAAAAAAATCATAAACTCATAAAACATGTCTCCTTTTTATATTACCAATACATTAAAGTGTATATGTTATGGATGAGCACGAAGGACTTCATAACAATCTCACAACCTTGTTTTTGTTAATCGATAAACACAAAATATATATTGTATTTTTAATAGTCAATGAGTACTTTAAGCTCTGTTACCTGGGTAAAATTATTATCAAAAGGCCAACCACGCTTGCAAACATAAACAATGCTAGTGATCCAGTCCGCCCTCCATGCGCATCATTACAAAGAAAATTCACCGCTCAAAGTCCCACCATGGTAAAACCATTAATCCTTGCAACGTATTGCATCAAATAAAACTCAAGCTCATAACTCCACTTTAAAAATTTATAAGATGCCTCGTTCTAAACCAATTGATAAAAAGACTATTAACATAATATCTATTATATAACTATACAATTTTTACAACCATTTAATAAATAAATTTTTAACATACAACCATTTAATAAAGGTTGGATTATTATACAAACACTTATTTATGTTATTGAAAACATCCTACTGTCTTATCTCTCTTCATATATCTATACTACCTTATTAACACGTGTATTACACGAGTTGAATAAATAAAATATTAAATAAAATGAAAATTATTAATTATAAAACGATATACCAAGACATGATATTATTGAAATTACGTATGAGTAATAACTATAAGTAATAAAACAAGAATATAAACGTTTTAATTTTTTTTAAATGATAAAGTAAACATTTTGTTTCAAATTAACATTTTAAAATTTTTTATTTTAAAAATTTTATTACTATAACTTCCATTTTTATTTATTGTTTTATAAGAAAATACTTTAAAAAACTATTTTTAAATATTACGTAAAAATAGTTTGATTTTTTAGAAGAAAAATTTACTTTTATAAAAAAACTATTTCTATAGAAATAACATTGATAAAAAGTTATATTTCTTAATATGTTATAAACCTAATTATAATGTAAAAGTAAATAATAATAATATTAGTAATTAGTGTGATTATTTAATAGGAAAGAAAATAAAAAAAATTTAATGAAAACGAATATCATGTTGACACGTGTTATTCTCATTTATATTTTTATTAGAGTAATAATATATATGTATTTAAGATATAAAAAGAATACAATAAATTGAATGTATATAAGATACCCGTTTAATAAAATTGAATATCACAGCAACATCGAATAATTGAATGGTTTCACATTTTTCCAAACTTTTCAACACAAACACAAAGAAAACGTGTGAATGAAGTGGTCAAAATCCAAACTCCAATTGGGGGCGAATCATCTTCAATATTCGTTTCGTTGCCCCACACCTTTATCGTATCTCTCATCGATCGACGGTGATCGGAAACCGGATTCTGCTCCTCCGCACCTTCATTGATCGGTAATTTGTTCAATTCATCCCTTCATTTTTATTCTTCTACTTTCATTTCAATTAGATCCTCAATCGGCTTTGCTATCCAGAATTTATCCGTCTTCATTCTCTTATCTGAATCATTTCTCGTGAAATCGGCGTTTTCGGATCGTTTTTGTTCGTTTTATCGTATATATTTGGTGGTTCATTGGACGATTAGTGGAATTTGTGGAACGGATCGTCAGTTAGCAGTTTATTACATTGAATGTTTTGGTTTACAATTTAGAGAACCTTTTGTGTAATTGTGTTCACATATTGACAGAAGCTAAAATTGTAACCAATATGATATTGTGGATAATTAGATAGGATTGTTAATGGTGAATCCTAGTTGGTTCAAATTTGTGCTCCGTGGTTTTGTTTATGGATAGAATGCTATCACAATGATTTTGGTTTAGTTCAATCGCTAAATTTAATAATAGGTTATGTTATCGTTAAATTTGACCAAAATACATATGTATTAGCGTTCTCCAGTAACTTTAACTAAAAAGTAAAATATATCAATCATAAAAGATAGTGGAAATAATTCAATAAATATATAGTAGCAATTTAGCATCTTCCTGTAATAAGTGGTCAAATGAAGGGGCCTCTGACTTATGTGATATGTGTATGCAATGTTAGAGCTTAGAATGATTTAAGTTCAGAGGATGAGAGGATATTGCAAATGTGTTGTTGATGGTGTCTTGTCTTTTAAGGGTTTCATAATATATTCTTTTTTGATTATGCATCTGTGCAATTCAAGTGAATTTCTTGAGAAACTTTTTATGGAATAAATTTTCGTGACAAACCATTGTCCAATGCTTTTACCCATAAAATAGAAACCCACAACTAGAGGTCAAAATAACTGTGAGGTCTAAAGGTCAGCTATTTCTGTGAATCGCAATGTCAAAGTTATCAAAGTAATATGAACCATTATTTGCCAAACAAGTGAAAGCGAAGATGGATGCATGTTGTTATGACCAGATGCTTGTTTAAGATTGTTGTCAACAGTCATAGTGGAGTCTTTTAATATTTTTATACACTCCTGTGGTTGCTTTTGATATTATTTGTTGGGTCTTATGCTTCTTTAACATTTAGTATAGTATCCTTCATTACTCTTTTAAATATATGACTTTAACCTATACCTTATAGTAAAATTGCCTTTATTTGTGGCATGAGAGATTGAATGTATTCTTGGGCTGTGGTGATGTAAAGTGTAAACCATATATAGTACTTATAAGTAGTCGAATAACCATCGATAAACATCATGCTTTTATGTTTTATATTATTAATTCTCTCTTTTACAGAAATTAAAATGGTCATCTTTAACTGGAGGCATTGAGTTACAGATGATGTTTGCACTATCTTTCTTATGGTTGAAATCTTGCTAACACGTATCGTCTTAACTTTTATCACTTGATTGAAACTCAAATATGTACATGGTTTAGTCTTTCCATAACGTTGTCTTCTTACCACATTTCAAATATGTACATTGGGCATTTTGTGGTTTAATCTGAACATGTGCCTAATAATTCATTGGTGGGGAATAATGTTTTTGATTGCAGTTTGTGTACCCTTGTTATTACAAAGAAGAATGGATGAGACATCTAAGGCTCCATCCGAAAAGGAGGCAAGTTCCTGGATTTGTTCATATGTTATGTTCCTTGAAATCCTATTATCCTTTTTTTTCTGGGAAAAGCATAAATTGTACTACCCTTGGTTGTAGTGAATTGCAAATAATAACCACTTCTTTTATTGCATTGTGCTCTCTTAGGAGGAAGTCATTAAGAAGAAGTATGGAGGTATTGTGCCCAAAAAGCCCCCACTTATTTCTAAGGTAAGATTGTTAAATCCATTCATGAGCTACTTTTAGGCTACGGGCTTTAATATAACTATAGGTACTGTTGGTCTTATGTAAGACATTGTATTTGATGTTAGGATCATGAACGAGCTTATTTTGATTCAGCTGATTGGGCTCTGGGAAAGGTAAACATTTCTCTCCCTATTTTCCATTAACCTACACAATGAGAACTTGCTGACTGTTTTTTAGGCATTTATTTTACTATAGTTTGTATGTTAATTGATCTAAAACATAATGTTACTGCTGACAGCAAGGTGTAGAGAAGCCCAAAGGACCTCTTGAGGCACTTCGGCCTAAACTGCAAGTAAGTGAATCATGCTGCTCTGTTACAGACTGCTTTATGTTCCTTAAAGTGTTATAATTCTTTTTTAGATATTGCTTGCTTTTCTTGAATTTTTCCTATATTGTTGTTACATTTTTTCATATTCTCTCCCCTTCTGAAGTCCTGTATTCCACATTGTAATTTCCTGTCCATGTGTAATATCTTTATTTTTTCTACCTTTGGTACTCTAACCTGATTGAATAGGTGGGTTGGGTAAAGGGTCAAAGTGGGTACTTATATACTGGCCGGGTCCAGTTGACCCAAAATACCTTTTGTTTATTTTTTCTTATTTTTTATAGACGGTCGAATATAATTACCAAAGTACATTTTGGGAGACTTTCAAGCAATTTCTTTTTATGCTAATTTTGTAATGATATAAATCATAACTCAGATCGTCAATTTCCACTTGTACTTCCTACCTTTACCATCACACATAGTCATCATGTGATTCAATAAAAAGTTGTCTATGTATATGGGCTATACATCATGCCTTTTTATACTAGAATGAAACTCATTATGTATCAACTACCTGCATACATTACGTATAGTCTTTGACATTGTGAAGCACTTATCATCAAATGTCTGTCTTGATTGTGAGATTGTTATTTATTTATCTTTCCTTGTTACCATCCAGCCAACTCAACAGCAAACACGATATAGGAAATCACCTTGTGCACCAACAGATGGAGAAGGTATGTTTGATATAGTTTGACTTGCAACATTTGATCCTTGTACAGTTAAATATTGATATCAAACTTCAATAAGGACAAAATTGACGAATCTCGTGGACCCAAATCACTAACATCAATATATCTACAATGTCGATAATAAAAAAGTTATCAAACTCAATACTGAAAATATTCCTGAAGGAAATGCTAGAAAAATCCTAAAACAGAGTTGTGATTTTCAATTGATAACTTGTATTTCTGTAGAAAAATAAGTTTGATTCATGATATTCGTAGTATGTTAATCTTCAGAGGATATGCATTAGAGGTGAAAAAATGGGTAGGTTGGGTTGGTTAAGTAATGGGTCAAGGAGGTTTTTCTAGTGTAGGATAAATTGGGTTATGCAGGTTGACTCGAAACACTTTTCTGTCCTCTTTCAAAAAATAATTGTTATAAATATAAGGGGTTAACCTATCTATGGTTACGAAATTTTTGTTACAATAATACTAAAAAAAATAAAAAAAATTTGGGTCGAATCTGGTATAAATGAAACTGAATACATACTTATGTGGTTAATAGTTTCATTAGTTTGATCGGCTTGATGAAAAAAGTTGAATAGGTGGGATGGGCCCCTTAAACATCATCCAAAATGTGGGCCCAAATGTCATGTTTTTTTCTCTTCTATAGGAAGTTGGAAGTTGGAACCAACCAACTTTGGCTTCTTGATGGCTAATTATTTGGTGTTTAAATAGATGGAAATAATACACCAGCAGCAGAAGACACAACAGCCATGAATGAATGACAAAGTGATCATCTCATGAAGATTCTTATTAATTATCTTTTTTTATTTCTTTTTCTGTTTCATGATTAAATACCTGCACTGCAAACATATTATGATACAAGCATGCAACTTGCATTCTTTTCTTTTCTTTTTCTAAATGTTTTTAACCCATATTTAAACTAGTTCTCCATTGGGATGAAATGTTCTGCTACTTCCACTTGAACATAATATTGAACTCGTTTTGGTTTGGTCTTGGTTTCGATGAAAAAGTTTCAAACCGAGGAAACCAAAACCGAACCAAAGAACACCCCTACCCAGGTGATAACGAACAAAACAGCGTTTTGTGAAGAGCATATATGCTAAATAGAGAAACCTGCTGTTAAGGCAATGATGGTGTTAAGCATATCTGTTGATGGGGTTGAACATTACAATGGAGTTATTGTGATCGGTATTTAGATTAGTGGCAGCAAAATCTACAACTGTCACATGTAAGAAAGAGGTGGTATAAGTTTTAACTCAATAATAAAATACTAACATTATAATACATGAGGTACAAAGACTTGACTACAAATATTATCATCAAACTAATAACCTTTCAACCATCATTTACTACATACTAATGATCATTTAGGAGGGCAAAATGTGATAACATATCGCGAAGCCCGACACTTGTTAAGACTTGAAGAGTCATCGAAAGCGTAACTATACGCTTTCGGGCATATTGCTTTAAAAAGATGCGCAAACAGTGTTGGTTTACATGTATGGGGGTTAGAGTAGGCCCCTGTACAACAATACTTAGGCGACATCATCGCCAAACATGCGCTCTTACACCCAACTACGACGCCCCCAATCTTTACCTCGAGCGCGGATGGACAACACACTTTCAAATCAACCTCACACGACGCCCTACCGCACCCTACACCCCCACCAACCGGCGCCATTGCCACTGGAATATTAAACCCATCCACCAAGCTCACATCATAGAAATGCAAGGGCGAACTCGATGACCCGAATGTCATTTCCACCACCGTGGCTGGCGGTTCACCGCCACTTCCCTTGCAATGCAACTGCCCCGCACAACCACCGGTCACACACCGACCGGTACCCTTCTCGTCGAAATAACACCCTTGCCTAGCCCATATTCTCCCTGACCATTTCTCCGGTACATTTATTACTACTTCCTCAGCATCACCCAGCCGAAAACCACCGTCTTTCGGGCTCGGGTGGCCCGCACCGCCTTGTAGACCGGGCCATACAGTTTCCCGGCAGTTGTTGACCAGAATCAGCTGCACACCATCTGCAATGAATGATCAAAAAGAGTAAGTAAAACATGTGGAAGCATGTATAAAGATTTTGTTTGAAGAGATTAAGGTCTAATGTACTAGTAGAAGTGAAGAAACATAGGAACATGAAGAGTACGAGAATGAAGGGGGAGTACGATGATATCGCCATTGTTGTTGATTTTGCAGTCTGCTAGTTTGATTTATAGAGTGAGTGAGTGAGTGTGTGTGTGTGTGTGTGTGTCGCTTTCACTTTGTGAAGTCAAAAGGTTGTTGCATAGATGCATTGCTTCCATGAGAGGGTATTTGCATTATCTAAAGTTACAAAAAGAAAAGCTTATCCTATGATAACATGTATAAATAATATTATTATGTTATGTTCTTTAAGGTTTTTTATAAGACATTAAAACCCCGATGATGAGAAATCTGAACATCAAATGATTCCTTTAAATATTATTAAAGTAGGAGTGTTCATAAAACCGGACGTGAAACTGTCATAGTGTTCGGGTTTGAAATCTTTAGTCTGATTTGAGGACGAACCAAATTACACTTACTGGAATTCGCTCAAGCTTGATCAAACCGTTTATGTTAGTTTGCTTTTGAAACTGAATTCTAAAAATGTAATGCAATAACTTTTCGCGTGCGTGTGCATAGACATGAATATTCGGTTTCGAGCCGCTTTGGTTTGAAAATCAATAGTTTGAGATTTGATTTGTGAATTTGCACACTGAATTGAGCATTTAAGTAGAGGAGTGTGTACGCCATATATGTTTTTGTTCTAAAGAAGAACGTATTCTATAAGAGCATCGAATGTATTTTTTTTCAAAGTGTGTTATTAAAAATTATAAAAGTGAAAGTAGTGTTTTGTGTTTAAGTTACAAAAAGAAAAAGAGGATGTATGTAATTTCTTAAATTAATAAGCAAGTGGAGTGTGACAAGTTGCAATTAATTAAACATTGCTACAGAGATAAATAAGCTCTCTAGTCTCTCGTGGCATTTGGGCTTTGTTGCCACTTAATGTTTCGTTGCACATATATACAAGTCGAGTCTCGTCGTAGAAACTTAGCAATCAATGACGTGACGACATGTTGACACATGTACATGAGTACGTTCAATACGTGAGGGGTTTAGGTTCATCTATGCACACGGGTTTATGTTACTGTGCTAAAAACAATCACACCATGTGAAATCAAATCATGCGTGTGTATGGTTTTAATAGTATAACCACACAAAGTGATAACTTGTGTTTATCTCCACCGAAAAAAGTATGGATTTAAGTCTCACAAAGTAGGTCAAATGTGTTCGGCATTTAAAATGATAGTATAACCAACCAATTATATCACAAAATGCATATTATACTAATTATTAAAAAGAATAATCTTAAATTTATGGTATGATTCTTAAAATAATAATTAATTTTAAGAGTTAGATTTCAAATGGATATGTGTTCAGCATTTAAAATGGTAGTATAACCAACCAACTATATCACAAAATGCATATTATACTCATATTAAAAAAAGAATAAAATTTTTAATTTTATGGTATGATTCTTAAAATAATAATTAAACGTACACCGTGTGATAAAGTTTAGAGTAACAATCAACCAGACTTGTCTCCGGATTAAATTCAGTTGAACCGTAAATTAACTCGAATTTATACCGTTGAACGAAAACGTATTATATTTGACCCATCTCTTTTGCAAACAAAATTATATCAAAACATAGGCTAAGTCAAAATGTACATAAAAAACACATAGATTATAATTGTCCCAACTCGTTAACTAAACTTCCGTCGACACGTAGAGTGGAAAACATTATATATTTAATCCAACCCATATGTGAATAAAACTTACGTGAAAACGTAAGTGAATGCCAAAATATAGATTATCTCAAATCGTATATAATAATACACATGGTAACATTTTATATTTGGTCTGATTCGTACCGACACATACAAAAAAAACGAACGTAAGAAATTAGTTATGTTTATAATAAATTGAACCTGTAAACCTAAAACTTCATAAACTTAAAGGGGTCAAAATAACTGGACAACAAAATTTAAATTAAATAAAAAAATATAATATAAAACATTAATATTATTATTTATTTACTATAGAATCAATAAATATATTATCATTATTTTTATTTTATTTATAATTTTACGTTTTTAAATAGGGCTGCAAACGAGCTGAGCCGAGCCAGGATGGGTTCGAGCTTGAGCTCGAAGCATATCAAGCTGAGCCGAGCTGGCTCGAAAATTTTAATGAGCTCAAAACACCGGTTCGAGTTCGGCTCGTGAAAAGCTCGAGCTAGCTCGTGGCTCGTTCGAGCTGGCTCGATTAATTTTTTATTTATTTTTCACATTAATTTATATGAAAACACAAAAAATATATATTAAGGTTTTTACAGTTTGTTGAGTACTTTATACTTATGAGAACAAAAATCATTATTTTGAGTATAAACAATTTATTATCAAATTATATTTTTTAAACAAAATAGTTAATGTTTTAAAAAAATCTATTTTTATTTTTAAAAAAACATTTTTAAAATCCTAATATAAAAATAATAATAGCAGTAGTAATAATAATAATAATTATTATACTATATAAATATGTATATAATATATTATATGCACCAGATCACAAACCGAGGCAACAAACCGAGGCACAAGCCAAACAACCTTGCTTCGAGTTTGGCTCATTTAAAATTCGAACCGAACCGGCTGGTTTAGATTCGAGTTTTTTTCAAACGAACTTCAAACTACGAACTTTTTGTATAGCCCTATTTTTAATTCCATAGTTATACTGGAGTAATATTCTAAATATCAATTGCCAAAACATACTGGACCTAACATCTATGGTACCTGATTGAAGACATTCTATATATCATTTTTTCACTTGTGAAAGTAGCAAATCACATGCTTCAACCTACCAATATTACTCAACACATTATGTCTCACATGTTACAAAAGAGCACCCACGATTTAAAGCACGTGAACTATTCTTGTTGTTGCTGCAAAATGAGATCCCATATGCTTTATGCCATGAGAGATGCATATAATAATCAATCATAACCTGCAGATGAAGTAACAATACCCAAAACATTCATAAAAGAACCTGAAATCCATGAACTGATCACAACTTTTAGTCTTCTGAGACAACTCAACTCCAGAAAATAAAAAAATGTAACGTCACAAGTTCACGATTCATTTATACAAGTATGCGAGTATAAGAACTAAACAAAACAATAGAAAACATATTAGCCAAAAGAAGGCCAAAACAAAGGTTCTGTTGGATCACACTCAAGGACCAGGACCGAGTAACAATGGTGCGTCTTTCTTTCCAGATTTGTCACTATTACTAGCCGCCGGGCGGTCCAAACCTCTAAGTGGTGAAACCAGAACTTTAGATGCAACATCAGGGGGTTGTTCATGCACATCCTCACCAGGTAGAACCACAAGTCCCTTTTCTCTTAGGGAAGATGGTTCGTTATAATGCGCGGTCCATAAAGAGTCCACAAGTTGTCTTTCATCCCTAATAGCAGCAAGATCTTCTGATGACATCAGGCTGATGTCATTAATCCTTTCTTGAAGGGCTTGTTTAAGTTTCTCATCATCTTCATGTGTGGTGTTATCTGATTGTCCCTTTTTGCCCTTGGTGAGCTCGAAGAGACCCCTTAGTGCGGCTTCACGAATTTCTGGGTCTTCGTTGGTGGCAAGGTGGGTCATGATCTGTGGAAACCCTAGCTCTGTGATGACATTGCAGTCATTCGGGTTTTCTTGAATCAAGTACTGGACCAAGTTGAGTGCTTTCCTGCATTAATTAGAATTATATGAGAATGAAATAATAAGAGAATATATTTAGTTTGACTTCATTTAGGGGTGTTTGGGTGTACGTTTTAGAACTGATTATGTGATGTTCTATATTTCACTACTCGAAATGAGATTAACTTTTCTACTAAGCAATCCCGAGGAATGTATGATCAGCAGCAGAATATATGTTATCCAAAAACTGAGAGTTTATAATTGCAACTTCAAGTCATAATAATCAGCTCCAAAATCCAGATCCAGACACCCCAGATGACAAGTTCTCACAAATGACACTAGATTATAAACAGATAATTTTACCTCTGGAATCTAACACTTTCAGAGTTGAGAGCATCTTTGAGTGCAGCATAACCATTTGCAAGACGAAATGCTGCAATTCCTGGCTTGTTGTGCCTAATCAAAGCTGAAATTTAACCATTAAAACTTACTATCACATACCATTTTCCATTTATATTAACAATTCAAGGCGTATGTCGTATGATTGCAACAATGCTAAAGTAGGTGCAGGGGGTTTGGAGGACTACTCACAAGAGATTGCACCAAGTGCTTTGGTACGAACGGTGACATCATCATCAGAAGTGAGATTTGCAAGCAGAGGTTCCATACCATTTGCATCCATGACCAGTTGCTGACTTTGTGGATTATTTTGAACTATAGTACTTACAACCTCTGCAGCTTTGGCTCGTATATTAGCATGTGAGTTCTTCAGGTATTTGAGTAAAGGGGTCAAACCACCAATAGAGTTAAGATCTGCCAATATTGTAAAAAAGAACCATGTTAGACACAGCTAATAGTAGTACAATCAAGTACATTGGTTGACCATTAAGCATGAGATGACCCACTATGGTTCATATGAAAAAACATTCTTCCTCTTTCACAGAAAATAGTGTCATATAATCACTCTTTTACAAACTCATCATCATTGATTTATATATGAAGACAAATGACAAGTCTAAAAAAGGAGACCGGTCACCAACGCGCATTCAAATGCATGATACCCTCTTAAATCGCTTTTACTAATTACTAGAAAAGGTAGGATTACATTGTAACAATGTAGATTTTGTATTTTCTTTGCAGGTCATCCCAACCGTTTTGCCCCAAGGTTACCCATAATGACTAGTTACCAAATCCACTAGTTTTGGCACCTCCACATGACAATCTATAATGATCCACATGAACCGATTTCCCATTACTCGAATTCAATCAGTCTCACATGAAACAATTCAGTGAAAATTGTGCCTAGGCGCTTGCTTCACTTGCTTGTGACAACAACACAGCTAGAGACTAAATACACAAGAAAAACATGAAACAAAAGCTCACCATTAGCCATATCAATAGACTCTACATGCTCTTGAAGCTCATCCAACATATCTACAAAGAAACACAGCATCATAAACACCTCAGTAAAGAAAAAAATATGCAGATTCAGTACCGAAATACTGTATCACAAACAATACCTTCAAGATCTGCTGCAGATACACCTTGTTCCTCAAGAATATTATCAGGAGTCTGCATAACCATAGTTATCTCCTTCATACGTTTAACCACATCAATAGTCTGAGCTTGCATAGCTTCCATGAACCATTTCCGATCCTCCTCACTTCAAATCAAATACAAAAAAGAAAGAAAAATAAAAAATAATGAAAAACAATCGTCATAAGAACAAATTTCTACTCTACCATCAAAATTCACAACAGAAATGGATTCTAAACAAAAAGCAATTGAACAAATTCAAGATTTAACAAGAACAGATTTTTACACTATCATCAAAACTCAAAACAAAACTGAATTCACAACAAGTGAACAACTTGAACATATTTCAAGATTATCATCAAACTCACAACACTTGATTCAAAACAAGTGAACATATTGAAAGTCTAACATCAGATATCTACACTACAATCAAACATTCAAAGCTAAAAGCAGGTGAAGGAATTGAAAAGGGGAACAATTGTACCTTAAGTTTCTAGGGTTTCCAGTACCGTCGGAATGAGCAATACTCCACTTGAGCAAACCGTCCCAATTGGGTCCCTCTTTGGCCATATCGGTGTTTAACCCTAATCGCAAAATATGTTTAGTAATTGTGTATGATCGACTTCAAACGCAATCAATCGGTGATAAGAGAAGACGAACGCTTACGGATCGATGGGTTATATAATGGTTGTGGATTTGTGAAGATGATTCTAGAAACTACTTGAACAATCGTGTTTAGAGTCTAGACGGTCGTCTTTCTATGCCTGCGTATACCAAAAACTAACGTTACATATGTTCCGTCTAGACTCAAAATGAAAAAATATTATTGTTGATTGCTATATTTGAATAAATTAAAAAAATTGTTTGCTCATAAAGGATCGAACTGAAGTCCCCCGTGAGAACCCACACGTCTTGCCATCAAACCACATGATAGTAGGTTGCTTGCATTTAAAACATGTTGCTCATTTTAGTTATATTTACACCCATATAACTAGAAAAACGGTTGATAAAGTTTTTTTTTTGAGTAATAAATAGGTGAAGTAAGTCATGTGTCGCAACATGAATTCTGTATATGTTAAAAAAAATAATAAATTTGACATGGTTTGGTTTTATGTAAAATTTATATTTTAACGTAGATAGTTTGTTTATTTATAATATGTATATCTCCTGTTGTATTGTACGGAGGAAAATAACTAGTTGTTTAAATTATGTTATTAAGCTTCTGTTGAATGTATAGTTTGGAGAGGTTTAAAACGTGCTTGAAACATCCATTTGGTTGAACTAGTAGTGGTCTACGCACTCTAGGGATGCCAACGTTAAATTGCTTCCGGTGTACGCCCCTTTTGAGCATAGTTGGACGTAGTTTATACCGAGCTGATTTACCAAGTGACATGTATTTTCGAGGTGTTGACATTTCATGTTAGGTCTTAATTACTCAACTAGTTTATCTGGTAGTTTTATGGTGTATGTCTTCATGTTTGGGTCGAAATATCAATCCTTATGGTAATGATCGGGTTTTAGAATGGATTTTACGTGCCATAGAGTTACGAGGCAACAATCTCTTAAAAAATATGTTGTGTTTAAGTGCCTTAATGTAAAGTTAAAATTAGTACTAAAAAGTAATGTTGTTACGACCGGATCGGACTGGCTGGTCCGACCAGTTCGACCAGGGATCGGCCAGGTGATCGGTCCGGTTCGGTATGATTCAGTTCTGTCTGGTCGAACCAGAAAACCGAACCGGTTCGAACCGGATTTTGGTATTTTTTTATCTAATAGGTAAAAACGGGGTGTTAAACCATAAATTAGTATGTTGGATATACAAATATAGTTAAGTTTTATATATAACTATAAAATACATACATAAATCATATATAAATTACTTATATCTAATTACATATATAAATATAGTTAAATCCGGTCCAACGGTCCGACCGGCCCAACCACCAAACCAATAAGACGTCCGGTTCGACATTCGATCCGCTTCTAAAAACATTGCTAAAAAAAGCATTGTTGTGTGTATTAATACGGGAAATGATTTTACAACTCAAAAATAGATCATTTTAAGACAAAGTGTTAGGGACCTATTTCCTCCACTACATTTTAAAACTATGTTGCTCTAAAAGTAGGGTGTTACAAGATTGTTAGAAATCATCTTTTGTAATCCCGTAAGTATGTAACAAGTATTAAAGAAAAATATCTCAGAAGATAAAAGATTTGTTTTTAAAGTTTCAAGATCTTTAAAATTAAGCTCAAAATCTTTGAACTAAGTTTTTGGAGAACTTAGTTTGATGATGTTGCAAGTTTGGTTACCAAATTTTAAAATTGCAAATTTACTTTAAACATTTGAAAGTTTGTTGCAAATTTAGTCATCACCGTTAGTGTTCGTTAGTTTTTAACGATGTGAAGACTAAATATGCAATATGATCAAATCATAGGGGCTAATTGTGTAATTTGCTCAAAAAATTAAAAAAATTAATCGAATAAACTTAAAAGAAATTAAAATCAAACATAATAAATTCAAATAAACATCAATAAAAAAATTCAGTATTTTTTAAAGAGTAAAATGAAGGTTAAAAAATCAAATGAAATTCAAAACTAAATAAAAGTAAAAATAAAATTGTATATAAAAAGAGAAAGTGAGAAGTATTGAAAAAGAATGTATGTGATTAAAGTAAAAAATTACATAAAAACCAAATAAAATTTAAAAATACAATCAAATAAACATTTATAAAATTTAAAATAGATTTGAAAAAATCATATTAAAGTAAAAAAAAACAGTTCGATTTCATTTTCTGTTTTTTGGATTTATACATTCACAAGGTTTTTGTAGTCATCGATTTAAACATGACATATAAACTTCATTAGAAATAATTATAATAAAAAAATTTAGGCATACTTCACATTTTCTCCTTTTCTATTGTATATGCATTTTATTGTTACTTTTATTTACTTTTAAATTTGTTTTAATTTTTAAACTTTTATTTTATTTTTTAATGATTATTAAATTCTTTATTAACATTTATTTGAATATTTTAAATTTTAATTTTTTATATTTACTTGATTATTTTAGTTTTTTTATTTTTTAGATAAAATTACGCTATTGGTCCCTATGGTTTGACCATATTGCATATTCAGCCCCTAGACCATTAAATACTAACGGACACTAATCGTAAGGACTAAATTTACAATAAAATTTTAAATGTTTTGACCAAATTTGCAATTTCTAAAATCTGGGGACCAAACTTGCAATATGATGAAACCATAGGGACTATTTTTGCAATTTTCTCTAGTTTTTGATACTTCCTAAAACTATTTCAGAAGAACACTTAATGTCTAACTTAGAGATTATAGGTAAACATCTAAACCTCTTAGGACTTAGTCTTTTTTGGTTGGAGGATGTACGATCTGAACTTGATCGATTCACATATCTTTCAACAACTAACAAGGCTTAAAGCATCCTAACACTCTAGAAGATCCTAAAATAATATTTATGTAATTGGGGTTGATTTCAACAAATAATATTAAGAAGATAAGAATGCAAGATTATACAAATGGACTACTAGGTTGATTGTAACAGTATAACCAACTAATCAAAACTATCGCTCAACCTCAACCTGATCAAAATGGTCTACTTATTTAAGGAAGCTTACTCAACCATTAAATCAAGCGCGTGGACTACCTATCCTAAGACTATTACACGTTTCTCTAGTGTCCTATATCGTGACATTTCTAAAGAGCGTGTGCCATCCATGTAGCACATATCAACCATGTAGCATGGCAAGACGATGGGGCCCATATATCATCCTCGTGATGTAGGATGCATCAGCCACCCGAATTTAACTATAAAAGGAAGCTTGGGTGAGCTTTTAAACTCATATATTGTTTGTACTCTTTCTAACATCTCTTTAAAGTAACCCCTCTCCTACCTTAGATCCATTCGAGACAATTTTAAGGTGTTGCCCAACAAGCTAGGTTGAAAACGAGAAGCAAGAAACGTAAGAAGAAGTGTTGTTTGCTTAGGAACTGCCTACTTGATTCTAAGATATCAATTGGCTCAACCACTATCTACAAGGTGTATACATTGTATTTTCTATAAACAAAACAATTATTTTCTTGATTTGTGCACATTGCATACATGAAATAATGAATCTTTAAATCCTGACCTGCTTTCTATGATGAATATATTTAGATCAGAAGTATATGTATAGGTTGGTAAAATGTAGATAGTGAGGTTCCTATTGTAAAAACAGTTTACCTGAGCCATATAACTAGTATGTGAAGGGTGAACTCTAGGGGCGAGCAAAAAACCAAAATAACCGAACCGTAACCAAAATAACCGAATAGTAACCAAAATAACTGACGTAACCGAACCGATAAAACAGAAACCGCTAGAAAACCGATGGTTTGGTTTGATGATTTTATAAAAACGAATTTTTCGGTTCGGTTTTGATTTTGCTTGTAACAAAAACCAAAAAAACCATACTGAAACCATATAATCAAACTTGTAAATTTAGAGGTGTAATTATATACTTATAAAAATTATTAGCCTATTAATTACTTATTTAACTTGTGTTATCTAAAATAGATTAAGTATTTAGGTATCAAAAATAATATTTAATTTTTTTATTCGAATTGATAGATTAAAATGTTTTATTGAATATATTGTTCTTATATTTTGTAAATTAAATTTAATTTTAACATCAACTAAATTATAAAAAATATATAGATTATATTTAGAGATCAACAAAATAATGTAAGCCTAAAGTTTTTTACTTAAATTCATTACTTTAAAACATGTTTTTTCTAAAACTTGAAGCACAAATGGTAAAACCAAAAAAATCATAAACCGAACCAAAAACGAAGTTAAAACCGAAAATTAAAAACCAAAAAAATCAAAACCGAACGGTTTTAAAAACCTAGAACTCGAAATATCGGTTTTTGGTTTTGGTTTTAGGTCAAAACCAATCTAAACTGACCATGCACACCCCTAGTGAACTCCATAGTTCAGGTCAACGACTAAATGTATAATTTGCCTACAAGAATTGGATGATCTGAGATTGTGAATAATATGCATGCTTGAAATGTTTTTGAGTCAATTACATGTATTCACTAAGGGGCTGTTTGATAATTTTTGAATGATTAAGGGGCTGTTTGGCAGCCTCTTAATCAGCATCTTAATGGTTCCGATGTCTGAATGATTCAACATTTAATGTTCACACTGTTTGTTTTGCGAGCACATGTTTGAATGGGTAAGACATTTACCTCTGAATGGTTAAGCATTATACTAATGATGAATGGTTAAAAGGTCTAATACTGAATGAATAATACATATTATCTAAATTGATCAGACAATTCTTTGAATAGTTAAACGATGTACTACCTTTTAATGGTTCAGACCTCTTAAGTTGAAATAATATTAAATGTCATTTTTATTTAATAATACTAATCAGATAATTTATTACAATGTAATAAAGATTCAAACAACATAATAAAGTCTTTTATTAATTTAAGTCTAAGTCCTATACGAGCATGAGAAAAAGTTATTGGGTTCAAATCCCATTACAAAAAGGGTTTTAGGTTAGACGAGGGGGTTTCCTCTCACATATCATGAGTTTTCTTTTGAGGGTGAGCTTGGGTTGCATATTCGAGTAATAGAGATCATTGTGTGAGCCAGTTGCTGTTAGTGATCAAATTAACAGTTCAAAAAAATATCTATTGAGATAATTAACCATCAACCTCATACTAACACAAAAAATCATAGCCTTTTAACACTCATAAGATTAAGCATTGATTTCTTTGTATCTTGTATCATCAATAAAACATACATTTAGCTGATAAAATGTGAATCTACTCACGTATTTCGTGCAATGTCTGTTGCAGGACTGTTGAAGGGTGGTCAACTTACAACACAACAACACAAAGAGGACAGTAACTCAACTTAATCAAACAGTAAACTAGATTAACCACAAATAATGACACTAAGAACACAAGTAATTAAGAGACAGAACACAAGAGCAAACGACACAAGGAGATGGTTTTCAAGGTTGCAGTATATTGCTTTCTCAATGTTCTATTACAAGTGTTACAAAGCATAAAAGAAAGTTACAAGAACATGAGATACTTATACTACATCCTATAGCCAGCCATACTATGAAAACCAGCTGGATACAATTGACTAGACACAACACTAAATCAATTATAGAGTCAAAAAGGCAGATTGCCTTTTTGCTTTATGACTATGACATGTCATAGCTCACATCCTTATCTATTACAAAAAGGATAAAGAACATGAAGTAGAAATTTACAGACTCAAGACCTCAATGTACAATTACCAAAAGCATGGACCTTTTCACCAACTCATGTAAGTTGATGACTTTACAGAGTTGCAGCGGAAAGGGGTCCAACTTTATGGAAAAGTACATCAGATAAAGCATGTTGTTAAAAGTCTTCGGAAGAAATCTGTCTTCAAGAGTTGAGCTTCGGAAGACTTTGTCTCTAAAGCTTCGGAAGACTTCATCTTTGGCTTCGAAAGATATTGGTCTTGGCTTCAGAAGATTTCACACTTGGAATATTTCTGTTGCTTGTGTGAAACTTCTGAAACATTCTTCTTCATTACTTGTGCAGTATGCATGCAGAAAGACTTTGAGTGTTTGGTTGCTTCAGCCTCTTCATATAATATCTACAAACTCCCCCTAGGTTGATGCTACAAAAACACCTTAAAGACTTCAGATATCAACAGTCCTCATCAGGATGATGACCAACCCTTTCTTTATAAGATGATCAGGATCCTTCAGACTATCAAAGTGTCTTCTCATGTCAAAGAGATCATGCAAAGGCAACTAAGTCATGTCTTGCCAAGTGTAGACATTCTCAATGCCATGATTTCTAATGACATGCCACCTTTCTAGATTTGTAGTGTATGTCCAGGACAGGATGGGTCTTTCTAATGCTAGAGGAGCTATTGGAGTGGGAGATGATGGATCATCCTCTGGCTGCACATCCTCAAGATGTTCTGACTCATCCTAAGGTTTAAAAAAGGATGCAGTCTTCTTCTTCTTTGGATTTGCTTTTGAAGCCATCCTTTTCTTTCTCTATATCATTTTTAACTGAGAAACCGACATGTAGCACTAGATTGATCTTTTGTCTTTCTCAGTTGGGTCTTCCTCTCTTACAGGTTCAGAAGGAGAGGGAAGTTGATCCTGCTATGGATCATAAGATCAAGCTTGTTGGAGAATCAGCAGGAGGTCCGGGTTGTGTTGTCTCTGGTTATTCAACCTTAACCTCCACTTCAGGTGGAGCTTGACTTGGAGGGAAGTGTAAGTCAATTAGCTCTCCACTCCTTATTTTCTGCTTGATCACCCTGATATGCTCATCCATAGTGGATAGAGACATGGGGCCAAGTCTCCTTCCGGAAAATCCATACAGCTTCAAGAAGCTCATCATCCTCTGTCTGTCTGCAGACTTTTTTATACTCTTCTGGATGATGGCCCTTGACTTAGCAGCTTCTTCCCTTAGCTTTCTTTTGGTTGTCTTTCTTTCCTTGACTATCTCAAGTTCGAGTTGTTTAAGATACTGAAACTCAATATAGTCAAAGGATAAGGGAAGAAGTGCTTCTGCCTGATAGAGGCCTGTGGCACTCAGTAGTTGATCATCTTGATCCTTTATTCTTCTTTATCTACATGAGGTTCTTTTTGAACCACATCCTCATATGCAGGACTTTCTTGAACTGGGGAGAGAGTAGGCACATGGTTGTACAATCTTTTCTTTCTTCTGTTTTCTTTGATTTGTACTAGTAGCTCTACATCTTCTGCCTCTTTCTTCTCCTTTGACCTTTCCAAGTCAACCAATTCATTCAGTTCATCCAAGGGGAGAGAAATGACATTGTCTATGTAATAGTTCCTTGTCTGCAGATAGTTTATCCTGACTGCCCTTAACTTATCATTCTGAGTATCTAGTCTGGGGGCAGCCCTGATAGCAGACTCCATAAGTCTTGCAGACTCAAAAGAGGAATTTTCTCCCCTCAGCTTCCTTTTCCTCTCTCTCTCTCTCTTCTCATCCTCAATCTCTTCAGATGTCATTTTTCTTTTCCCTTTGTCACTAATAGACCTTTGTGACTCAGGATGGAGAGAGCTTTGACCTTCATTGCTTGATGTAGCTTCTGAGCTCTAGCTAGAGAGATGTTGAGAAGCACCTTCACCAGCAAGTGTCTCAAAAAGGGAATTGATCTATACAGTAGTTGTTGGTGATATGACAAGGCTCTCAGTTCTGTCACTGGGCCTTCAGTCAAGGTTTCCCCTATGAAGCTAATCTTAGGGTATGCCTCAACATCCAGTTGACCAATGACATTGCCTGATTGCCATAGTCTTCTTCTAAGGCTGAACTCTGCAGTGATCTGGTCTTGGATTCTTTGAGCCAACTTGCCAGCTTGTCTTGATTGGCTTGGATTAAAAAGTGGCATGCTGACTAAATCCAGACTTTCATAGAAGTTCAAGGTGTGAAAATTGAAGATCTCTTATTGCCATTGAACTCTAATGATGATAAAGGCTTTCCTGTTGTTGTCATACCTCCACCCAATGATGTGATTTGAAGATGGTGGAGATGACATGGCCCTTGGTATCCCTTCCTCAAACAGACTTTGTATTAAGGAGTCTATAGAGTCCATATTAATATGAACTTGAGGAAGTTACTGAGTATGCACAATTGCAAGTGAGGATGGTGAATCCTCAGTGTCCATGCTCTCTAAAGAACTCCCAACTTTTGTGATTGTAATGACTTTCTCCTCCTTTTGGTAGCATCACCCACTTGCATAGGTGAGCCAGGAGTTAGGTCAATCACATCCACATGTTCTTGTGTTCCTGGTTGAGCTCTTCTTAAAGGTCTCCCAGCTAGTTTGTCCTTAGATATGAAATCTCAAGTTGCTGATCATTGACCCTGTTTTGCAAGGTAGTCACTTGAGATTCAAGGTGACTAACCTTGGAGACTAAATATGTGCATCTTTTACACAGTTTTTGCACCTTTAGTATTAGATTCCCCTCATCTTCATTAGAAGAATCATTAGGGATAAGATGATTGGACCAGAGTCCTCTCTCTCACCACCAACTTTAGGTTCTTGGCTGCTGGTTTTCCTCTGCTCACTGGCAACCTTAGTTGAGATGTCAGTGGGCTGAGTTGCCATGGTTGAGGTCTTAATGATGTAATCACTTTTAAAAGTGAGAGCTTTTTCCATATGGACATCCTGAACAGGTTCAGGAGTGTCTACCTTAGTAGTAGGTGACTGATGGGGCTAGAACTAGGAGCCTCAGAAGCACTCATCTCTCTTTGAGTAGGGTAAAAGAAAAGAGAATCATGGTACTCACTGAACCTAGATCTTCATCAGTGTAGAAGTCAAGGTTGGGGATTGGTTGGTTGAGATCTAAAGGCTGGGGATGGTAACTGTCTCCTGAAGGTTGATCACTTGAGTGTTGAGACTCAGGTGCTGTTTGTTTTTTCTGCAGGAAAACGTCTGCAGTCTGCGGACCACATCTGCAGACATCCGCAGCAGAAGAGGTGGACCAAATGTCTGCAGTCTGCAAGAAAAAGACTGTTTGTTTTGTTTAACATCTGCAGAATGCTAAAATATTTTGTAATTAAACTAAATTTATTTTTTAAACTTTAAAACAACCAATAAAACTAATACCTAACTAAATTTATTACTGTTTTGGCAATCACTGCACCCCACCCTTCATCAAACGCTTTCTTCATGACTTTATTGTTGGTCTCGGGTGGACCCGACCCGATTACGATTGGATTGGGCATATGCAATCCATTCCACCGGTAGGGAGTCACGGAAAAGAGATGCCGGAGAAAGTGAGGCCGTTGATGTGGGTCAACCCGATTGAAGAAGCCATACCCAAAAAGAAAGATTGTGGAAATGAAGATGATGATTGAATTGGGGGATAAATTGAGGATGAAGATGAAATTGAATATTTGGGAATCCTAGAAAAATGGTTATAATAATTGGGATCAGAGAAAGTATGGATTTTTATGCGATTTGTTGTTGATTGTGATCTGGCACTAAATGTGAGTTACGCGGGAGGGGGCCGAAGTGGGTCGACGGTGGCGAGGTGGCGGGGTGGCAAGTGGCGACGGTGGTGACGGTGGCGACGGTGGCGAGGTGGCGACAGTAGTGAGGTGGTGACAGTTGTGAAGTGGGAGTGGGGGAGGTGGGTATGTGGGGAAGAGAAGGGTTAGGGCTCAAATGAAGGATTCAAAAGAGTTTAGAAGAGGTTGTGAAGACCTTGTTCCACATCTTCTCCATGCAGATGTCAGGAAGACGTTTTTTAATGAAACGTCGTCCAGAAAACAAACAGTCTGCAAAGTAAAAACCTCTTCTCGCGTCTGCGAGCGCGCAGATGAAGAGGTGGGGAAGAGGTTTTTTCAAAAAACAAACACCCCCTCAGAGTGATGGCTTAAGGCACTTTGGCTTATGAGCTCATCAGGCTGAGCATGAGGAACCTCAGCATTGATCACTGAAGTAATGGGAGTGGTCTGCTCCTCAGGAGAAGTGGGAGCTCCAGTGTCCACCTCTTCCTGCATGGGTGAGTGTATAGGGGCCTCCACAGACTGAATAGTCTAAGTAGGGGTTCGTTTGGATTTTCTCTGGTAGGTGAGGGTGATTTGTGGCTATTTAGGTAGTTAGGATGTAGAAGGTGTGGGTTCAACACTAGCTGGTGCTGCTAGGTTGTCACCTTGAGCAATGAGCTCTAACAATTTTGGGACCAGGGTTGTTTCTACCCTAGAGAAGCCAATAGTGGGCTTTCTCAGTATTTTAAAGATGTCGGGCTTCATCTGTCCCAGTTTAAGAATATTACTTGTTCCCCTTAACTGTGAGCCCAGTTCACTGTTAAGAATGTATTGAACATATCTAGGGAACATGTAATACTCTAAGGAGTCCAAGTTAGCAAGCAGATTAGTATAGACAAATTGAGAATACCTGAACTTGACTCCCTGAACCATTCCATGAACAATGAAGGAGAGATCCTTAGGAATCTGGTCCCATCCATCATGCTTGTTTGATAAGCTGTGGATAACCACATGGAGCAGGAATTTCTATTGGGATAAGACCTTTCCTTTCCTGAAGGTCTTGACAAAGTAGTCTCCCTCATAACCCATCTGCTCAAAGGAATGATTTACAAATTCCTTTAGGAAGAACACCTCATATTCTTCATCATCCAGCTGAAGATGCATGTTGATGATGCCCGGAGTGATGAAGACTGTTCTCCCCTACACTGTGGCAAACAGTGCCTTCTCCCCATCCATTACGACCTCTTGGTAGGTCTTCCAGAATTCTTGCAAATGATCCTCATAGAGTGGGGGATCAATGGTTAGGGAGGTGAAGTAGTTCGACAGAGCTAAGAAATGGCAAACCTCTGAGAAATGATGATCTTTCTTGGAGCTTAACAGAGCAACCTGATTATGTTGCCTGTGTAACTGCATGGTAAGTTCGGGTCATTTGTGTGTAGAGTGTTGGCCATTTTGAGAGAGCTTAAGGATGAAGAAAGAGGAAAGAAAGAAATTTCAGAGAGAAATTTGGGATTTTAGGTTTGGAGGAAAGAAGCAGATGATAGAAAGAGAGGGAAACCATTGGGTTTATATGTGAAAAAGGATTTCAGATAAAGTTTAATGAAAGAGAATAAACTTTGAAATACGAATGTCGGTCCCACCTCTGAAAAAGTAGTTTACTTTTGCTCAAAAATTAGTTTTCTTAGAAGTCAAAAAGCTTCCGAAGGTAATTTATCTTCGGAAGTTTTAATGAAAAAGCTTCCGAAGCTAAAATGACTTCGGAAGATTTTCCTAAGGATTCAGAGAAATTTGACTTCGAAAGAAAAACTAAGACTTGAATGCTTTGTCCAGAAGAGCAAAGATTCCTAGAGTTAATTTTTCTTCGGAAGAAGATTTTCCTTGAAAACATATAAGTGCCAAAGAAAATTTTAAGCTTCAGAAGATATTTCAGAAATTTCTTCCGAAGGTAAAATACTTGGCGAGTTAGTTGTTTTAAAAGCATAAGTTTCTTCCGAAGTTAAAACATAACTTCCAAAGGATCAAAAATTATTATAATTCTAAGGAAAGTCTTCCAAAAGATTTTCATCCAAAGAAAACAAGAGCTTATGAAAGTGATGAACTAGTCAGCTTAGGACACACATATTTTTAATAAATAATAAGAATTAATTTTAAGAAAAACCTACTCAAAGTTTATCATCCTAATGGTAAATACAAAATATTTAAATCTTTGATCATCAAAAGCCTTTATAAACAGATCAGCATATTGTTCATCTGTGTGGACTTTGACTAGTTTAATTAATCCTTTTTCATAATTATCTCGTATTAAGTAATACCTGATGTTGATGTGTTTGGTCCTTGAGTGCTGCACAGGATTCTCTGTGATTGAGATAGCACTGTTGTTGTCTATGTGAATGGGAGTCTCCTTGAAGTTTAACCTATAGTCCAACATCTGATTCTGAATCCAAAGCACTTGAGCACAACAGCTTGCAAGAGCAATGTATTCAGCTTCAACAGTTGATGCAGAGACAAAAAACATTGTTTCTTTCATTGCCATAAGACAACCCTTCCACCAAGAAACTGACATCCCCCAGATGTAGACTTTGTAGTCATGTTGCAACCACCATAATCACTATCTGTATATGCATACAGATTGAAGCCAGAATTCTTAGGATACCACATGCCAAGTGTTGAGGCACCTTTAAGGTGTCTTAGAATCCTTTTGATAGTGATAAGGTGAGACATCTTAGGGTTGGCTTGATATCTTGCACGATTGCAAGTGACAAACATAATATCAGGCCTGCTAGCTGTAAGATACATAAAAGACCCAATCATAGCGTTGTATAAGTGTTCATCTACACACTCCCCCTCAAGATCAGGTCCAAGGGAATGGTTCCTAGCTATGGGTGTCTTAGCAATCTTACAATCAGTCATGTTCAACCTCTTGAGTATGTCTTGAACATACTTTGACTGACTTATGAAGATGCCATCTTCAAATTGCTTCACTTGAATTCCCAGAAAGAAATTGAGTTCCCCCATGGCACTCATTTCAAATCTGTCCTTCATCAGCTTCTCAAAGTCTTTGCAGAGCTTTGGATTAGGTGAACCAAAGATGATGTCATCTACATACAATTGAACTAGAAGTATGTCATTTCCCTATCCTTTGATGAAGAGAGTTCCATCTATAGTATCTCTCCTGTATCCATGTTTGCAAAGATATTGAGATAGAGTCTCATACCACTTTCTGGGTGCTTGATGCAGCCCATAGAGAGCTTTGTCAAGCTTGCAAACAAAATCAGGATGATCAGGGTCTACAAAACTAGGTGGTTGTTTGACATACAGCTCTTTATCAATCACTCCATAAAGAAAAACACACATCACATCAAGTTGAAAGACCTTGAAGTTCTTTGATGCAACAAATGCTAGTAATATCCTAACAGCTTCCAGTCTTGCTACTAGAGCAAAGACATTAGTGTAGTCAATCCCTTCTTCTTGTGTGTATCCTTGGACAACTAGTCTAGCTTTATTCTTGATGATAAAGCCTCTATCATCCTTCTTGTTTCTAAACACCCATTTGGTTCCAATGGTAGTTTTCCCATGAGGAAGAGGACAAAGGTTCCAAACTTTCTGTCTTTTGAATTGAAGCAGCTCCTCTTGCATAGCTTCAACCTAACTTCCATCCTTTAGAGAAGATAAACATTTTCTTCATGGGTTTGTCCTCTTGTTCTTACCCCAGAGACAACATCTCCAATAATGTTTGTAGTGGGATGAGACTTGTGGATCCTTAACTGAGTGATCATAACAAGTTGCTGAGAAAGATATAAATTAGAGAAATTTAGATCTGGCATAGATGTTTTTCCCACTACATCAGCACACTTATCAAGAGAGACTTGATCCAAGGAGTATGTGACATCATTGATGTTGTCATCTATGGAGTGGCTATCTGCATCAAGAAAGTCTTGATCACAATCACCACTACCATTATTGCCTTTTGCATTTGAAGTAACTTTATCTGGTTGTGGAGCATTTGAGCTGGAATTTGAAGGCATACCAGATGTATTAGCTGAGTTTGTCATTGTGGTGCTGATAGAAACCTCATTTGCAGAAGTAGTCCCAACTGGAGCTAAAGATGTATTACTTGAAGGTCTTCTCAGCTCAAATCTTGGATCAGGATCACCTGTATTTAATATTCTGCAGATCCTGAAATAGTCTCACAAGATTTGTTAAAACAGTTGGTAACTAAATCAAGATCAAAAAGCCAATCATGACCAGAACCAGCTACATAGGGTGTGTGTTCATTGAAAGTCATATTGGCTGACTCCTCAACAATTCTAGTTCTAAGATTGTATACTCTGTAAGCCTTAGCTTGGGAAGAGTATCCAATGAAGTGTCTATCATCTGATTTCTCAGCAAATTTGGCAATTTGATCCTTGGTATTCAAGATGGTGCAAGGACATCCAAATGACATGAGAAAATCAATGAAAGGTTTCCTCTTGTGCCAAAGTTCATAAGGAGTCTTGCCATGAGTCTTAACTACTAAAACTCGGTTCTGTATATAGCAGGCAGTGTTGACTACCTCTACCCAGAAGGTGATGGTGTCACACCCCCAACCACGGCAGTTTCCCGCGGGGCGTGAACATCATGGAGACCATAGTCATTGATCGACCACTACATGGTTTAGTAAACATACGATGCAAATAAGTTTAAAAATACATAATTGTTTTAGAGTTGAATTACAGAAGCAGTAGAGCTAATGTAATTGTTTTCAAAACATGACAAATACAACGATAAATGTCCCAAACAGCATGAATGGCCCTAAATGCGACGTGGACCAAGCTAGCTTAACTTGATGCAAACGTTAAATACCTGAGAAAAACATGCATGAGAATATGTCAACATAAAGTTGGGAGTTCATAGGTTTTAAAGTAATAGTAAACAGTGTAATGGATCATAAGTCTTTCTATGATTTGATTGTCGATCATACAATACTACAATATTATATAAGCACCGCAACCGAAGCTAGACTGTAACTGTAACAAAATACCCCTACCCATGCCTACCGTAAGCATTAGTGTGAACAGGCTAATAATGTACCCGTTTAGACATTAGACAGAAACAAGAGAATTTTAGGTCTGGTTGACATCCTCTTTTCATGGTACAAAGAATTTTTATAAAATCTGATATTTTTACCACATCTATATCTATGTCTTAGATTTTCAAAATAGTATATCTTGTAGTATGTAACTAAGTTAAGTGTCTCGATATGGGTCATGAAGCAACAGATGTCAGTGCAGCATTTTTCTGTACATGTCCATGGATTTCACCTTTTTGAGGGGTCAAACCTTACATTCACAAATAGAGCTATAGTAATTTTAAACCTAACACCTTAAGCTAAGTTAATACAGAAGGAAAATCTCCATTTGATTACTTTAAGCATAATTTATGCCTCAATCTTTCTGCCCTATCTATTCTGCCAAAAATTCTGGTTCAACACTTTAATCATGTTCGTACGTTTTGGATAGGTTATACTCATCTAAAAATTTCGAGGTTGGATGAGTTAAAAACTAGACATTCTAAAGTTAATGTTAGGCTCAAAAAACTATTCGTTTGACCATGTTTAGGTCGAGTTATGGTGTCGAAAACACAGAACATGAATCTGCCAGATGTTGTCTTACATGTTTTGTTACTTTTTAAAGTTTGCTAGAGCACTTTTGGATGAGTTAGTGAACATGAACACATCATGGTGATGTATAGAAGATTAGAAACAAGGTGCTAATCTTAAACAAGCAAGGAGAAAGAGATGGTAGTTTTGAAATGTAAGGAAAAAAGACTTGATCCTTTGAACTAAGAACCAACCAAGGAAAAGTAGAGAAGATGTTGTAGGATGCTTCGAAGCTTTAAAAATTGCTTGATCTTTACCCCGAGGGCACTTGAAACACTTAGATTTGTAGAAGGTGAGTTTTGAAAGATGGTGAAGTGGAGGTGGTGATGCTTGCCGAAAGTTTAAAGAAAGAAAGAGGGAGAAGAGATTGAAGTGTGTTAGTATGTGTGAAATGAAAAGGTGTTCTTGCTTTATAACTTCCTCTAGTATTTATAATCCATCCTTTTGTTTTGAGGTGTTAAAGTTGGTCAAAGAGGAGTGAAAGAGAATGACAAGAATGAAAATGTTAGTACACTCCTTTAAACAATTCTTATGTAGTTTCACTAAAGGGGAAACCCTTGAAAGATGTAAAGTCAATTTGAATTTATATTGGGATTGTGTGAAAGTAAAAGAAGGTAGGAGGTGGGATGGGGAAACGGCCAACATGGTGGGGATGGGGTTTGTATTTTCAATTTATGTAGTATTGGGTATTTTGGGTGATATTTCTTGTATTATGGTAATTATTATATATTTTCATATTTGTACTTGTTACTCTTTAAAATACATAAAAATTATTATAATTAATCATATAAGGTCACATATTATAATATTGATAATATGTAAGTAATAACTTGTGTATGTAGTAGTGCGTTATACGCGTTTTATCTGGGTAAATATTAGTTTACGCGTTAAGGTTATTTCAAGTTTTTTCAATGTATTTAATTTGAAGTCTAAATACTTTGAAACAATGAAATCTAAAATACTTTGAAACACTTAAAGTATTTATTAGTACACATATTAATTATCACCAACGTTCGTGTGTGTGCCGGTTGTATCGCGTGTAGAAACGGTAATTACACCGAATCACCGATGCATGAAATGTAATGCATGAAATTTTGCAATGCATGAAACGACTTCAATAATTAGACATTCAATTTAAAATCAAGTATTATAGGTGTAATTATAACCAAGTCAAGGTCGGGTATTGACCTGAAATTGCCGGTTGTCACATACTCCCCATGTTAGAAAGAATTTCGTCCCGAAATTCAGTTAGGGTTATCTGCAGATGTTAGGGTTTCAAACAAGTAAGGGTAGTTGATTTTTATTTGGTCTTCGCGTTCCCAAGTAAATTTGGGTCCTCGTCTGGAATTCCATCGGACCTTCACTATGGGATGCGTCTTCGTTTCATCTTCTTTACCTCTCGATCTAGGATCTCCACGGGTTTCTCAATAAAGTGAAGTTGTTCATCAATCTGAACCTCATCGAGTGGTATAACTCGAGTTTCATCTGACAGGAACTTCTTCAGATTTGACACGTGGAAAGTGTCATGAACACTACTAAGTTCTTGAGGAAGTTTGAGCTTGTAAGCTACAGGACCAATCTTGGCTAGGATTTCAAATGGTCCAATGTATCTAGGATTTAGCTTACCTCGTTTGCCAAAACGAATGACTCCTTTCCAAGGTGAGACTTTAAGTAGAATCTTATCTCCCACTTGGAATTCCAATGGTTTACGTCTCACGTCTACGTAGCTTTTCTGACGGTCACGCGCGACTTTGAGTCGGTTCTGAATTTGAACGATCTTTTCTGTGGTCTTATTTATGATCTCGGGACCAGTGAGTTGACTATCACCAATTTCTGTCCAACACAGTGGTGATCGACACTTCCTTCCGTACAATGGTTCAAACGGGGTGGCTTTGATACTGGTGTGATAGCTATTATTGTAAGAAAACTCAGCTAATGGTAGATGAGTATCCCAACGGTTTCCAAAGTCTATCACGCAAGCTCTAAGCATGTCTTCTAACGTCTGAATGGTCCGTTCGCTCTGACCATCTTTTTGAGGGTGGTATGCGGTACTCATATCCAATCGTGTACCCAAGGCCTTTTGTAATGATTGCCAAAATCTCGAGGTAAATCGACTGTCTCGATCGGAGATAATGGTGATCGGTACTCCATGTCTCGAAATAACCTCTTTGAGATAAACTCTTGTCAACCTTTCCATTTTATCAGTCTACTTAATTGGTAGAAAGTGAGCAGACTTTGTCAGTCGATCCACATTTACCCAAATCGTATCACAACCGGTGGATGTCTTGGGCAGTTTTGTGATGAAGTCCATAGAAATTTGCTCCCATTTCCATTGTGGAATCTTCGGTTGGTGCAGTAATCTAGATGGTTTCTGATACTCCGCCTTAACTTTCGAACATGTGAGGCACTTGCTAATATAAATGGCTATGTCAACTTTCATGTTCGGCCACTAGTATAACTCTTTTAGATCTTGATACATCTTATCAGAGCCCGGGTGGATGGAGTATCTTGATTTGTGTGCCTCGTTCATCACAAGTTCCCGTAACTTCCCACAATTTGGCACCCAAATTTGATTCATAAAGTATCGAGCTCCATCAGACTTGATCTCAAATTGCTTATCCATGCCGCGAAGAGATTCCTTTTTCAAATTCTGTTCCTTTAGTTCTTTAGACTGAGCATCAAGAATTTGACTAGTTAGACTCGTATGAATCGTCATTCCCAACGCTCACACCCGTAAGGTTTTGGTTCGTTCTTTCCTACTCAGAGCGTCTGCTACCACATTCGCTTTTCCAGGATGATAACGAATCTCACAGTCATAATCGTTTAGTAACTCAACCCACCTGTGTTGTCTCATGTTTAGTTCCTTCTGATCGAAGACGTGCTGAAGGCTTTTATGATCAGTGAATATAGTACACTTAGTACCATACAGGTAGTGTCGCCAAATCTTTAATGCAAAGACAACAGCTCCCAATTCGAGGTCATGAGTAGTGTAATTTTTCTCATGCACTTTCAATTGTCCTGAAGCGTAAGCAATAACTTTGTCGTGTTGCATCAAGACACAGCCAAGTCCTTGTCGTGATGCATCGCAGTACACCACGAACCATCGTTCCCCTCTGGTAGGGACAGAATTGGCGCGTAACATAATTTCTGCTTTAACATTTGAAATGCTACTTCCTGCTTATCACCCCAATCGAATTTCCTGTCTTTCTTAGTTAAGGTTGTCAATGGTTGGGTTTTGGAGAAATTTTCGATAAAGCGTCGGTAATAACCTACCAAACCTAGGAATTGTCGCACCTCAGTCGAGGTCTTAGGTGCTTCCCAGTTCTTAATGGCCTCTATCTTGGATGGGTCAACATATATTCCTTTCTTGTTAACCACATGCCCGAGAAATTGCACTTCTCGGATCCAGAAGTCGCATTTTGAGAATTTTGCGTATAATTTCTCATTCTTGAGTAGTTCCAAAATTAACTTTAAATGTTGTTCATGCTCATCCTTGGTTCATGAGTATATCAAAATGTCATCGATGAAGACGATCACGAATTTATCCAAGTAGGGTTTGCATACTCTATTCATGAGATCCATGAATACAGCTGGCGCATTGGTTAAGCCAAATGGCATGACCATGAACTCATAGGGGCCAAAACGAGTTCGAAATGTGATCTTGGGGATATCTTCCTCTTGAATTCGTAATTGGTGATATCCCGAACGCAAGTCAATCTTCGAGTAGTAACTAGATCCCTGAAGTTGGTCGAATAAGCGGTCGATTCGAGGGAGGGGGTACCGGTTCTTAATGGTGAGTTTGTTTAACTCCCGGTAGTCGATGCACATTTGAAAAGATCCATCCTTCTTTTTAACAAATAACATCGGGGCTCCCCAGGGTGAGAAACTTGGTCTTATGAATCCTTTATCTAACAATTCTTGTAATTGATTTAACAACTCTTGCATCTCTGATGGTGCTAATCGGTATGGGGATCGTGCTACTAGAGCAGCTCTGGGTACCAAGTCAATTCGAAATTCGACTTGCCTTTGAGGTGGAAGTCCGGTTAAGTCCTCGGGAAAGACTTCCGGAAGTGTCGCACGATAGGTATATCCTCAATTCTTTTCTCTTCGGTTTGCTTCTCCACTATGTGCGCCAAGATGGCATGATAGCCCTTTCGCAAGTACTTCCGGGCCTTCATACATGAAATGATCCTTAACACCGTACCATACTTTTCTCCTTGAATCGATATGGTCTCTCCACTCGGAAGTGGAATGCGAACAATCTTCTCGCGACAAACGATTTCCGCTCGGTTTTTCGACAACCAATCCATGCCAATAACAACGTCAAAACTTCCAAGGGTTACCGGTAGTAAATCTATATCGAACATGTGATCCGCCAAGCTAAGAGTGCATCCTTGTATGATATTGTCGGTTTCGATCAACTTACCATCGGCTAACTCTATTGTATACTTAGAAGTCAAACGAGTAGGAGTAATTTCTAGCAGTGGACTAAATTCACTAGACACAAAACTCCTATCGGCACCCGTATCGAATAGGATTGATGCATAGAGATTATTTACAAGAAACATACTCGTAACAATGTTCGGGTCGTGTCGAGCTTCTCCAGCTCCAATCACAAAAGCTCGACCACGTGCGTTGTTTTCGCCGGTTTGATTCAAGTTTGGACAGTCCTTGCGAAAATGTCCAGCAACGCCACATTCAAAGCACACATGATTGTTTCCTGTTTTAAGAGTAGGGTTGGGCTTTTGACAGCCCTTAGTCGCATGACCAAAACGTTTGCATTTCTGGAACATGGAATCTTCACATGCACCTAGGTGATGAAAGTTACACTTGTTGCACTTAGGTAGGTTTCCAGCATACCCACCTTTTGTCTTCTTCTCAGATGGGCCAGCAGTGAAAGCCCTAACAACCTCTTGTCTGTTTTGGTTTTGGTGCAAAACATTTCGACCATGATTGTTGTCCCACTTTCTCTTATTGTCATAGTTCTTTTCCACTACCGTCTTCTTCACAAACGCTCCCTGACGTACAGCTTGGTCAGTTAGGTCATGAGCAATCCTGACAGCCTCTTGGATGGTGGCTGGCTTAGATGAGGTCACCATGCTCTGAATTTGGGGTGCAAGGCCCCAAATGTACCTTTCCACACGTTTGAATTCCGGGTTAACCATATGAGGGCATAGACGAGCAAGATCATGGAATCGGGCGGTGTAGCTTGTAACTTCTGCACCCTTCATGGTGTGGTTCCAGAATTCAACCTCAAGTTTTTGCAATTCATTCCGAGGGCAGAATTCACCAGTCAGCATTTTTTTCAACTCATCCCAAGTGATTTGGTAGGCAGCGTCAATACCCAAAGTCTGGGCATGGGCATTCCACCAAGTGAGTGCTTGACCTTCAAAGGTATAGGTGGTGAATTTTGTCTTATTCTCCTCAGCACAGTTACTGATTCGCTGAACGGATTCCATCTTTTCTATCCAGCGAACCAAACCAACAGCTCCTTCATTACCACGAAAGCTAAACGGTTTACAGTTTAGAAACGTCTTGTAGGAGCAACCTTTGTTGTTGACATCAGATCCTGTGTTGGATGTTTAATCATATTAGTAATAATCAAACATTAACAACGACCTTTGTATCTCAGGTCCTTAGGTACACTAGACATTATGATACCTCCTGTGCCACTAACATTGCCTCCATTCACTTCAGATCCTCCTGCGCTACGATTCGCCTCGTGATGTGCGATTGCATCCGCCACTCGTTGCGCCACAAGCTGTTCGATGGCCTCTGCGGTCATGGGAGTACCGCTTCCCATATTGGTTTTGACGTTTCTCCTTCACGGTGGCATGTTCTCTTCAAATCATAATGATAAGCAAGATAAGACAATATGTAATAATGTCAAACACATGTGCACCAAAAGTAAACAATCATAATAACCAAGCAACCATGCAATGTATAAAAGATAACATAACTTGCTAATAAATTGTACGAATTACAAAATATTTCCAGAGTACATACTCCTACAACAAGTTAATATCCAATATTACGTGAGCACAGCCCGCTCACGATAGGCAATCAACGGGATAAATGAATGAATGCTCCTGTCTGCATTACCGCCATGGCCATGAGCATGCACACGGCTGCTAATGCTATAGTGGACTCGAGGCGCTCTTCAATCACCCTCACTCTTTCCTCAGCCACAGCCTCTCGCTGCTCTGCTTGGGTAGTTCTCTCCTCTGCCGCCTCCACTCTTTGCGTCATGGATGACATGTTCTCCTCTACTCTGGTAAGTCGATCATGCATTGTGTGTAATGTCTGATCATCGAGGTATCTACTCTCCTCAATTGCTAGTAATCGACAGTCCATATCCTCCCTGTCAAAAGTCTCCTGAACTTCTGTGAGTTCAGTACGTAGTTCGTGAAGCTGTTGATCATGTCCTGTATCCCGTGTGAGGAGAATCGGATGGGGGGCACGTGAGGACTTACCTACCTCGAAGGTGGAGGGAATACCCTCTGTGTCTCTCCACTCGTCCAGCCGGCTAGGCATCCACTCCCACCGACGTATGTCGATTCTGCGCCTTTTAGGCGCAGGCTCAGGCTCAAGGGTACAATCTCGGATGGGTGTGGTGGGACGGATCGGAACATGAACCCGCTTCCTAGGAGTGTGTGCAAGAAGCGCACCTCCATGGCGAGTCCGATAGCGTCGGTATGAGGGCGGTGGTACACCCGGACCAAGGATACGGTGGGTGCCCACAGTCACCGGCTGAGGACCGGCTATAGGAGTGAGGTCAGCAGGCTCCGGGGCGAGGTGGAGGGAATCAGGGTCAGCTAGCGGGGTCGGGTCAAAGGGCTAGGGAATCGAGTCCAAGGGCTGGGTAATAGGATCAGCAGGGTGAGAGGTAGGGTCACTAGGTTGGAGGGTGGCCTCGGAGGACTCCGGGTCGGAAGCGACCAAGTCGGAATCGGCCGGGTCGGAATCGTCCGAGTCGGACCGGGTCGGAGTCGAACGGGTCGGTATCGGCTGTCTGGGAAACTATGTCAATGGATGCCGAACCTAGGTCAACTACCTCGATGTCAGTAGGCTGCAGGGTGGGATCTGCGGCCTCAGGAGTGGGGTCGACTGGCTGATGATGAGTAGTGATAGGAGCAGACCGTATGGGTGGCTCCACAAAGATATGAGACATGGTCAGTGGAACGACCATCGGGAGTTGCGGTCCAACGATACGCATGACTCCCGGGACAAGTTCATCCAGGAGATCGACATGAATCTCGGGTGTACACGCCCACCAATAAGTTCCGGGAGGAGGAGGAGGTAGTCCGCAGAACCGAGTTGAGGATAATGCCTCCAAGGCGTCAGGTGTGGGGTAAGGAGTAGGTTCGGTGACACAAACAGCAGGTGGCGTAGGGGTCTTGGATTTAGTAGCACCAGTCGGCTGAATCAAAGCATCAGGAGTAGAAGTTGGGAGGACAGATGTGGATCCTGCAGAAGAGGTCGAAGATGTGGGCTCGTACTCCTCATCTGAATCAAAAATGTAAATCGGCATCGATGCTGAAGACATCTCTATGACAAGGCAATACACAAGTACAATTGTTATAAGTTAAGTTAATATATGAAGTGATAAAGATATGTAAAGAACTACAGTTATAGTCTAGGTCCACTAAATGCAACCTAATTCTCTATAACCAATGGCTCTGATACCAATCTGCCATACCCCCCAACCACGGCGGTTTCCCGCAGGGCATGAACGTCATGGAGACCATAGTCATTGATCGACCACTACATGGTTGAGTAAACATACGACGCAAATAAGTTTAAAAATACATAATTGTTTTAGAGCTGAATTGCGGAAGCAATAGAGCTAATGTAATTGTTTTCAAAACATGACAAATACAACGATAAATGTCCCAAACAGCATGAATGGCCATAAATGCGATGTGGACCAAGCTAGCTTAACTTGATGCAAACGTTAAATACCTGAGAAAAACATGCATGAAAATATGTCAACATAAAGTTGGTGAGTTCACAAGTTTTAAAGTAATAGTAAACAGTATAATGGACCACAAGTCTTTCTATGATTTGATTGTCGATCATACAATACTACAATATTATATAAGCACCGCAATCGAAGCTAGACTGTAACTGTAACAAAATGCCCCTACCCATGCCTACCGTAAGCATGAGTGTGAACAGGCTAATAATGCACCCGTCTAGACCTCTAGTCAAGATTAGGATAATTAATCCGGGTGGGGGTAGTCAAACCCAATAGTACTATCCATGATTACCTCACTTTGAGAAATAAACTAACGGTCTGATAACAAGGGACTTTATACGGTAAGTAAACAACTTATATAACATGTGAAATCATTAACAAGTAAATGTGTCCAGGAAAATAGTAATTTGCATGTAATCTCCCCCAAAAGAAAAATAAGTAAAATGGGGTTGTGAAACTCACCTGTAATGCACGCGTTAATTCTAGAAATAGTCTGTACGTATGATTGGTCTAGGAATCTCCTAAAAAAATCATAATATATTCATGAGGTCATGATTACTGACCTTAGATGGTCATGCATAACTCATCCACAAAGTTAGTTTTGAAAATGTCACTTGACTAGTTAGACACGTTGAGCCGTTAATGTTTTATTTAGATTCTTGTCTTCATAATTATCTTCAAAAAAACACATAATGTATTGGATGAGTTTTATATTTAGTATAATAGTATTATATTTTTTATGTGTATGAGTTTCTTTTATCAAATACCTCCAAAAGTGTACTTTATATAAATATAGACATTTGACAGAAACAAAAGGATTTTTAGGTCTGGTTGACATTCTCTTTTCATGGTACAAAGAATTTTTATAAAATCTGATATTTTTACCACATCTATATCTATGTCTTCGGTTTCAAAAAAAGTAAATCTTGTATTATGTAACTAAGTTTAAGTGTTCGAAATGGGTCATGAAGCAACAGATGTCAGTGCAGCATTTTTCTGTACATGTCCATGGATTTCACCTTTTTTAGGGGTCAAACCCTACATTCACAAATAGAGTCTATAGTACTTTTAAACCTAACACCTTAAGCCAAGTTACTACAGAAGAAAAATCTCCATTTAATTACTTTAAGCATAATTTATGCCTCAATCTTTCTGCCCTATCTATTCTGCCAAAAATTCTGGTTCAACACTTTAATCATGTTTGTACGTTTTGGATAGGTTATACTCATCTAAAAATTTCAAGGTTGGATGAGTTAAAAACTAGACATCCTAAAGTTAATGTTAGGCTCAAGAAACTGTTCGTTTGACCATGTTTAGGTCGAGTTATGGTGTCGAAAACACAGAACATGAATCTGCCAGAAATTGTCTTACATGTTTTGTTACTTTTTAAACTATGCTAGAGCACTTTTGGATGAGTTAGTAAGCATGAACACATCATGGTGATGTATAGAAGATTAGAAACAAGGTGCTAACCTTAAACAAGCAAGGAGAAAAGATGGTAGTCTTGAAATGTAAGGAAAAAAGACTTGATCCTTTGAACTAAGAACCAACAAAGGAAAAGTAGAGAAGATGTTGTAGGATGCTTGGAAGCTTCAAAAATTTGCTTGATCTTTACCCCAAGGGCACTTGAAACACTTAGATTTGTAGAAGGTGAATTTTGAAAGATGGTGAAGTGGAGGTGGTGATGCTTGCCGAAAGTTTAAAGAAAGAAAGAGGGAGAAGAGATTGAAGTGTGTTAGTATGTGTGAAATGAAAAGGTGGTCTTGCTTTATAACTTCCTCTAGTATTTGTAATCCATACTTTTGTTTTGAATTTTTAAAGTTGGTCAAAGAGGAGTGAAAAAGAATGACAAGAATGGAAATGTTGGTACACTCCTTTAAACAATTCTTATGTAGTTTCACTAAAGGGGAAACCCTTGAAAGATGTAAAGTCAATTTGAATTTATATTGGGATTGTGTGAAAGTAAAAGAAGGTAGGAGGTGGGATGGGGAAACGGCCAACATGGTGGGGATGGGGTTTGTATTTTCGATTTATGTAGTATTGGGTATTTTGGGTGATATTTCTTGTATTATGGTAATTATTATATATTTTCATATTTTTACTTGTTACTCTTTAAAATACATGAAAATTATTATAATAAATCATATAAGGTCACATATTATAATATTGATAATATGTAAGTAATAACTTGTAGTAGTGCGTTATACGCGTTTTATCCGGGTAAATATTAGTTTACGTGTTAAGGTTTATTTTAAGTTTTTCCAATGTATTTAATTTGAAATCTAAATACTTTGAAACAATGGAATCTAAAATACTTTGAAACACTTTAAAGTATTTATTAATACACATATTAGTTATCACCAACGTTCGTGTGTGTGCTGGTTGTATCGCGTGTAAAAATGGTAATTACGCCGAATCACCGATGCATGAAATGTAATGCATGAAATTTCGCAATGCATGAAACGACTTCAATAATTGGAAATTCAATTGAAAATCAAGTATTATAGGTGTAATTATAACCAAGTCAAGGTCGGGTATTAACCTGAAATTACCGGTTGTCACAGATGGGCACCTTAGAGTCAGACAACATGATTCTTGCAGCTTTAATCAGTGTCCTGTTTCTCCTCTTAGCAACACCATTCTGCTGAGAAGTCCTGGGAGCACTGTATTGTCTTGTAATATCTTTTTCATCACAAAATCAAGGATTTGGTTCTTGAATTCAGTTCCCTGATCACATCTTATGATTTTGACCTTGTGATTAGATTGATTCTTCATATTCAAGACGAAATTCTTCAGAGTTGCAGGAGTCTAATCCTTAGTTCTAAGGAAGAAGACCCAAGTGAATTTTGTAAAGTCATTTGTGATCACTAAACAGTAAGAGATCCTTCCTAGACTTATTACACTGGTGGGGCCAAAGAGATCCATATGTAACAAATGTAGGGGTTAGTGATGGAGTTCCTATCCTTAGGCTTGTGAGATACCTTATGTTGCTTCCCTTTCAGGCATGCAACACACTGGTCATCACTTGTAAACTTTTTCTTTGGCATTCCAGTTACCAAGTCATTCTTAATCAGTTTATTCCTGTTCTTAAAGTCTACATGGCACATTCTTTTATGCCATAAGAAAGACTCATCACTATTGGCTTTAGACAGAAAGCATGAAACTTCTCCAGAGGGATATGTTTCTTGCAAATCCATCTTGTACATGTTCCCTTTCCTGGGGCTCTAAACATAATATGCTCATGAGGAATGACCACCCCGGGCTTGAGAACAATGCATTCATGCTCAGTAAAGAGCATGTTATGACTCTGATCACAAAATTGGGATACACTCAGAAGATTGTACCTAAGCTCCCTGAAAAAGTTTACCTTTTCAATACTGAGCTTACCATTTGTGACATTGCCCCTTCCAAAAATATAACCACCTTCATCTCCTCTAAAAGCAACTGGCCCTTAGTAGTGACCTATTGCCTGTCATGTGCCTGGAACAGCCACTGTCAATGATCCAGACATTTGTGTTTGTCTTGAGCTGTCCCTGCACAAAGAAAATGATTAGTTACATTTGGAAACCCAAGCCTTACTTGACTTGGCCTCACTAAGAGAAACATAAGGTAATTCAACAGTAATAGATCCTATGATTGTGCTTGGAGGATCTTGAGCTGTTGATGGAGAATTCTCAATCACTTGGTCTTTCTTAGACTTCCACACCACCTTTGGAATCTTGGACTTGACCTCAACACTTTGAAAGCTTTTGAGACTTCGAAAGTTTTGATGACTGGACCTTCGGAAGATTCTGCAAACACTACAGCAGACTTCAGTGCTTCGGAAGTATTCCTTCCTTCAGAGACCAACTTTTCTTCCAAAGGCAATTTTCTACTTGCCTTCTTCTTAGTTTTGGAGCTTTCGAAGGAAACTGGTTTTCCTTACGAAGCTCGAATCTTCTTAGAACTCTTGGAAGTATTTGATTTGGTCATGTGAAGAGTACCTTTAGGATTGTATGGACAATCCTTAGCAAGATGAGCAGTACTTTCACACATGACACACTCCATTTTCTTCTTCCCAAGAGCCTTCTGCTGGGAACAAGACTAACTTTGGTCACATCCCTTCTCTACCTCATCTTTGCAGATGCTGAGACAATCCTTTTGGGCTGAGGAATGTTCTTGGAGTTTGATGGTCTAGGTGTGTAGTAGTGGTACACAACAGATCAGTCTTCTTCTTGATATTGAGATGATTTGAACATGAACCAGAACTCTTAGCAGAAGAGTTAAGGTTGATGTTTTCAGTCTTTACCACTTCAAACCCTACGAGATAAAAACTTGTTTCTACTTGGAGTCAAAAGTAGCCTTGATCTCTTGAGCTTTCCTTGCTTTCCTTTTGCTCTTTCTGATCAAGTTCTTTCTTATTGACTTGGTCATCATAGTTTTCTTCTTCTCCTCATAAGGATAGTGGCCCTTCTTAGAATCATCCTCTTTACTCTTCTTAGAGGAATTCTTCACTATCACTTCATCATCCTCTTCACTCAAAGGATCTACGAGAGGAAGCTCATCTTCATAAGTTCCACACCTAGGTGATCCCAGTCCCTGCTTGTTTTGATAGCATACTTTGTTGTGCAAGGATGAGGATATCATGTTCTTGAAGGTCTCTTCTTCAATAACACACTTGTCTGCCCTGGCTTTGCTGATCACAAGCTCAGCTTGGCACTCAGTCAGCTTAGTTATGATATCCTTGATCTGAGTCCTAAAGTCTGTATGCTTATGTTTTAGAACTAAAATAGTTTTCTCTAAGTCCTCTATCTTCAGTTTATAATCATTTTCAGACTTTCTAAAATCAGCTTTTAAAATGTTTAAGGACTCAAATCAGATCTCATTTCCAAGTTATAGGACCTATATATATTAAATTTAGCAATACATTTAGGGCTATAGAGATGTTCCAATATCTTGGCTTCATCATGATCTGTCATCAGTGCTTGGTTTGGAGAAGTATCTTCCACCTAAAAGCTCCAGTCAAAGCCTCCTCTTCAATAGCAGCAGCAGCCTGCTGCTTTGGTAGCCACTGAGAATCCCTATAACTCTGTCAGAGTGAGAGTTTTGAGGTTCTCAGTTCTCTTGATCACCACACAGTAGTGTGTCCACTGCTTAGGAAGTGAGGACATGAACTTCCTCACAATGTCTCTGTTCTCAAAAGCAACTCCTCCATCCACAAGGGTATCCACTATCTCAACATACCTGAAGTATTGCTGAGTCATGGTTTCACCTGCTTTGAAGGTGAAGTTTTCAAACAGCTGCTTCAGGAGATCCTTCTTGTTCTACTTGGCTTCAGAGAAACCCTCATACATCAGTTTTAATGCATCTCACAACTGCTTAGCTGTTTTGCATTTCTTGAAACCTCTATATACAGAGTTTGGAAGAGCAGTTTGAAAGGCTGTCATGGCTTTTCTGTCAATCTCTACTCTCTTCCTATCTTCATCAGAGTAGTTTGCCACAGCCTTAGGGATCATACCACCACCAGTAGCAGAAGGGGTGCTTGGTATGTAAGGTCCATTCTCAACAGACTTCCACATTCTTAAGTCTAGAGACCTGATGAAACCTTCCATTCTTAGGCACCAGGTATCAAGAGTGATCAGTAGGGATTTGTTCATGGTTCCAATTCCATATCAGTCTTGGAAATGGCTGCCATTTGAAAAGTTAAGTATTTGTATGTGTGTGTGAGGGATCTTAAGATGGTGAGATCTTATATCAAGAGTCTGAACGCTCTGATACCAAATGCAGGACCGTTGAAGGGTGGTCAACTTACAATACAACAACACAAAGAGGAGAGTAACTCAACCTAATCAAACAGTAAACTAGATTAACCACAAGTAATGACACTAAGAACACAAGTAATTAAGAGACAAAACACAAGTAATTATGAGACAGAACACAAGAGCAAGAGACACAAGGAGATGGTTTTCAAGGTTGTAGTATATTGCTTTCTTAATGTTCTATTACAAGTGTTACAAAGCATAAAAGAAAGTTACAAGAACATGAGATACTTATACTACATCCTACAGCCGGCCATACTATAAAAACCAGTTGGATACAATTGACTAGACACAACACAAAATCAATTGTAGAGTCAAAAAGGCAGATTGTCCTTTTGACTTTGTGACTATAACATGCCATAGCTCACATCTTTATCTATTACAAAAAGAATAAAGTACATGAAGTAGAAAGTTATAGACTCAAGACCTCAATGTACAGTTACCAAAAACATGGACCTTTTCACCAACTCATGTAAGTTGGTGACTTTATAGAGTTGCAACGGAAAGGGGTCCAGCTTTATGGAAAAGTACATCAGATAAAGCATGTTGTTAAAAGTCTTCGGAAGAAATATGTCTTCAAGAATTGAGCTTAGGAAGACTTTGTCTCTTTGGCTTCGGAAGATATTGGTGTTGGCTTCGGGAGATTTCACACTTAGAATATTTCTGTTGCTTGTGTGAAACTTCCGAAGCATTCATCTTCAGTACTTGTGCAGCATGCATGCAGAAAGACTTTGGGTGTTTGGTTGCTTCAGCCTCTTCATATAATCTCTACATCTGTGTATTACATGTAATTTTTACGTATTTGTCTATTAGTATTCCTGTTTAGGCAATGATTTCATGACCGGATCGGATCAACCGGTCAGACCGGGATTCCGTTGGGCCACCGGTCCGATCCACCCCAAATCGTTTCTTTCTTCAAGAACCAGCCGGTTCGAACCGTTTCGACGGAAGAACCGGGAACCGGCTTGGAACGGATTTTCCATTTTTAATTTTTTTATTTTATTTTAATGGGTTTAACGGGTAGGTCGGATGATGAAATTAAGTGTTGGATGTATAATTATTGTTATGTTTTATATATAACTATAAAATATACATGTAAAATACTTATATTGAATTATTTATAACTCTCTCTCTCTCTCTCTCTATATATATATATATATATATATATATATATTATATATATATATAATGATGACGTCATCCGGTTCTTAAATCCGGTCCGACCAGTTCGTTGTCCGATCCAGTTCTGAGAACATTGTATTTTGGGCATGAAATTTGGACAATTCTATAAACCACTTACATAACTCATGAACATATCACATAAAGAGATTAATACGAATTGGTGGTATTTTGTTGGCGATGGTGATCTAGCATACCATAGCCTCTTACAATCATAAGATTAATCACACTAGTCGATTTGTGAGGTCAACCATGTAAGTGGTGTTCTGTAACGCTATCAACCATCAAAAGGCCACAGCATGTCTGATGTCATTTCAGATCGAAAAGGTTTCATGACACCCAACGAAAAACGACATGACATACATCCAATTTGTTGCTCGCTTAGAAAAAATCGAGTCTTCTTGCACCTTTGAAAGATTTTAAAGTTGCACCTCCAAGGTTTACAAGTCTCCTAGTGCCTTTTACCAGACAGCACATTAAGTTTTTAAACTGGCAGCAGCTCATTCAAGTCAATATTTATCACAGTTTTGTACATTTCCTAACATTTCTGTTGTTGATGATGTCTTACATTCTCGTCTTTTGGTCAATATTGTTTTTGTTTTCATCCTGTTAAACCTTTTAACTATCAATGCATTTGTTATGACTACAAAAACCATATAACACATCCAACTCGCTTCCTCCGTTCTATTTTTAGATAGACTTTTACCCAAATGGACCCATTTCCAAGCAGACCTGACAAAATTGCTACCTCTACTAAATGCAACCACTAGTCCAGTAGTCCAGGCATAAACCAAAATCGGTAATATGCTATAAGATATTCATTCAAAGAAGCATCTCTTACAGCAGTCAGAAAGCCAAAATAAAAATGAAAAAATGTCATACATAGATTGCAATTTATGCTTGACAGTTGAAGTGAACCGTAAAAAACACTTGAAAGAAATCAGGGGATAATCTGCCGGCGGAAGCTCGTATTCTTGATGAAAAGTTTGTTTGTTGAGATAATGAAACATCAGAAATTTCGAACCCCAAATGGCGTAGTTAAAAGGTAACCATTTCTTGTTTGATGTGATTAGAAACATTTCCTGTGGACAATGGATGGTCCAGATTCATCATATTCAGCCTTCGCGATCCACATCTGCATTAAGTAATACTTGGTAAGTATCATATTCACATGCAGCCAGAATTGATATAAATGTCTAGCCGTGTATATCAATTTCTTTGCTGGCCTCAAAACACCATCAGGATAGGTGGAGCCAAAACATTTTTTTATCTAAAATCTGTAAACTTTTTTAAAAGTAACTTGTGTTTTAATAAAAAACTATATCATATTAGTAATTATTAGATATATTTATTAAAATGAATTTAAAATATTTTACACATTTGAGATATATAATGACTTTTGACATGTTTCTTTTCAAAACTGTCCATTTGATGTTATCGAGATGAAACTTAGCCCAAACCATCCAGTTCTTAAGTTAAATGGTTGAAATTGTCACCTCTTTTTTAAAAGTGGAACTCTTGATCCATTTATCTATGAAAGGGTCGATTGTAGTTATATCTTATCTCTAACAGGTCAAACAATAAACAGGTCAAATAGATTTCGAGTTCACCCAAGTGTTTTTAAATGCACTAAACTCCCCAAGTTATCTTATTTAAAAAGCTGTATAGTAACTGAAATTATACAACCTTAATATCATGACATACTAACTATATGATTTCAGTAACAATCAAATTAATTTGTTAAAATGAATTTAGGAGATTTCACAAATCATAAATATACTATAATGACCTTTTACCTGTTTCCTTGTAAACTGTTTATTTTATGTTATCGAAATGAAACATAAGTGCATAATCCAAATGAGCCTGTTCTTAGAATTATGTTCGAAACTGCCCCATCCTGTTTAGAAGTAGAAAATTGGATCCCCTTATCTATCAAAGGGTTGGTACAGTTACCGAGTTACCTGCTATCACTAATGGGTCAAACAACAAATGGGTCAACTAGATTACTGCAGGCATGTAAAGAAAAATAATAAGAAATAAAAGAAAGAAACCACCTGCTGGAAGGTGCTGAGAGATGCCAAAATGGAGCCACCAATCCACACACTGTACTTCCTTTCCGGTGGAGCAACAACCTTGATCTTCATGCTGCTTGGGGCTAAAGCAGTAATTTCCTTGCTCATTCTATCAGCAATACCTGGAAACATAGTAGTACCACCACTGAGCACAATGTTACCATACAAATCCTTCCTAATATCCACGTCACACTTCATTATGGAATTATAGGTAGTCTCATGAATTCCAGCAGCTTCCATTCCTATCATAGATGGCTGGAAAAGCACTTCTGGGCACCTGAACCGCTCTGCACCAATAGTGATCACCTGCCCGTCAGGCAGCTCAAAGCTCTTCTCAACTGACGAGCTAGTTTTTGAAGTTTCTAGTTCTTGCTCAAAGTCAAGTGCAATATATGCCAACTTCTCTTTCATGTCTCTTACAATTTCCCGTTCAGCACTTGTGGTGAAGGAGTATCCTCTTTCAGTCAGAATTTTCATCAAGGCGTCAGTCAGGTCACGGCCTGCGAGATCCAATCGGAGTATGGCATGTGGAAGTGCATAACCTTCGTAGATAGGTACTGTGTGGCTCACACCATCTCCAGAGTCCAGAACAATACCTGAAAAATGAGCAGGTGCCAGATAATTGGTTCATTTTTTTATTTTACGTGATCTGAAATCCATTATGTGATTATATTGAGCAATAACAACGGCATAATTAGTTCTAATAATCAATTTTTGGTGCTTAAAATTGTGATAAACAAATAATTAGCTTTTTGAGTGTTTGATAGATTCTAATGAGTCAAGACGTTAATGCATATAAAATGACCATACAGAGTTGGAAAACATAGCATCTGGATAAAAAATCATCTTGTTTTATGAAGTAAAGAACTTTAAACTGCTAATTCAAAAAAGTTTGTTTCCCTCCCAAATAATTAGAGTTTGAACAAGCAATCCCAGACATTGCAAAACAACTTATTGTTGTATCAAAGTGCAATAAACAGAGAAACAATTTCAAGAAGCAATCATAAACATGCCTAAAAGTTGATTATTATGACTTCAAGTTGCAATAATAAAATTTTGAACTAGTACTAAAACCTGAATCCAAATGCTAGCAAAACAAACATCCCAAACACACAGCACATAAACAACGTTAAAGATGCTGGTGTGAACTTTCAAGAGAACACAATGACAAACTATAAGAATCAGATAAAAATCAATGATTCGGAGTTTCAGATCATACTTTCTATTTAGAAAGAAAAACTTACCAGTCGTACGACCACTAGCATACAAAGAGAGCACAGCTTGAATTGCCACATACATAGCAGGAGAATTAAATGTTTCAAACATAATCTGAGTCATTTTCTCCCTGTTAGCTTTTGGATTAAGGGGTGCTTCTGTAAGGAGAACTGGGTGTTCTTCGGGTGCCACACGAAGTTCATTGTAAAATGTGTGATGCCATATTTTTTCCATGTCATCCCAGTTATTCACAATTCCATGTTCAATAGGGTACTTCAGAGTTAAAATGCCACGTTTGGATTGTGCCTCGTCACCAACATATGCATCCTTTTGTCCCATGCCAACCATAACTCCAGTGTGTCGTGGACGTCCAACAATGCTAGGAAAAACTGCTCTTGGGGCATCATCCCCAGCGAAGCCAGCCTTTAGAAGGGAAAGCATTTAGTTACTGTATATGTAATTGCTTAATTTGTGTCCACATTTATTATCACATGCATATATGAAATTAGAAAGTTGTTTCAGCGTTTGACAAATTCTGATATTTAAAAAGGTGATACATAAATGACCAAAAGAACCTTTTTTATAAATAGCATGACATAAACTTTGAAAAGTGGTAGTAAAAGGTTCTTGAATAGTTTTTAAAAAGTGAAAATAGGTCATCAACTTTTTTTCTGCACTAGTATTAAACTGATTTTCTAATAATTAGATCCAAAAATAAGTAGACAATCAAGCAGAACTTGTTCAACCAAACAATATGGAGTGTTTGGGATTGTTTTGATGAAACTGCTTATTTGTTTATTGCTTCTTGAGATAATCAATTTGACATAAGCAGATTTAACTAATACCCTCAAAACATGTCTAGCAAACGTAATTGGTGCAGCCATAAGAAGGGAAAACATACTCCAACAAAATGTAATTGGTGTCAGTTCTGCCTATGAGATTGCTAAAGGGGTGTTGGGGGCTCCTTCTTAAAATCACTTATCTGTTTCATTATGTTTTGATACAACAGATAGCTCTTTGTGCATGTTGTCACTGTGACATCAGATTATTTGCAAGTGATATAAACAGTTTACGATAAGCTGCCTATCTCAAAAAGCAAAAAAAACATATATATAACTGTAATCGGTACAGAAATTTATAATCATAGGATTTAATATATGAACTTTGTTCCAAAAGGGGTATTAAAATGACAATTTCCCTCAAAGGAAACAAGAAGGAAATTACTAAACTGTCAAGCCACTTTTAAATTTGATACCTTGACCATTCCAGTTCCATTATCGCAAACAAGAGGCTGAATATCTTCTCCGTCTGCCATCTTTTAGTATCTGTTTTGTTTTAATATAGCAACATTAAAGAACAAGCAACATAAGATGTTAATCATCACCATCAAAACATAAATTCAAAGTAATGGAGCCAAAGGACCCTATCTACATAATCACGTGAAGTATTTAAATGATTGTATATATCTATGCGTTCCAATGAACCAGCTTACATCTCTAATAGGATTAACCTTAGATTACATGCAATGCTTATTACACATTTACACCCCGTAGTTTGGATGGGACAAAGACGAACATTCAAACTTGAGCGCAAATAACGCATGGTACTGGTAAGTCATGTTTAGACAGAAAATAAAGATCACATTGCAAGGGCTACTCTTATGTTTGTAATGTAACTTTATCATATATATTGATTATCCATCATTGATTGTTTAAAAAAGTTAGTTGCATGATTCTTTTCTGATGTTAACTTACTAATTTGGCTACACAAAACATAGCTTTAACTGTAACATTTGTCAAAATTTCACAATAAGAGTAACTGATTGAAAACTTCATCATATATGATCTAAGGATCCATGTAAATGTTAGCTCTCCATGAATAATGAAACCTACAAAATACTAAATAAACCTAAAAACATCGCTAAATGAATCAAAATCAAAAGCGCAACCACTGTTAGCGCAGATCAATACAATGCATTAGTAATAACTACTACGAATGATGAAATGTTTGATCGGAAATTGATTTAATCAATCACACTACACACAATACACATAATATCACGTAAGAAACAGTTATTCATTAAATCAAGTATGTAATCGAAATCGAACGAGGAAGAATCACCTGGTGAATTGGATTGTGGAAGGCGATTGATGATTATTGGAATCGGATGAAAAGAAAAAGGAATTGGATGGAGTAAAACAAGGAGTGATGAATTGTGGGGTTAAATCATAAATGTAGATGAAAATTGGCCGATTTCCACGACAATCCATTCGTACAAATTGATGGTTTCACGCTTAATCAGGATCTTCTGTGTACGCCATTTCAAGCTTTCGTTACATTTTGTCCTTTTCAAACGCCATTTTTCATCTTTTTTACAAGAAATAGTTTTCCTCAACTAACAATATTTTAATCAATTGTTATAAAAAAACTTAGATAAATGTTAACTTTGTTTTCTCAAATCGTAACGTACATGGGTCCATACGTCTGACGACTAGGAACGAAAAGGAACCGAACGAACGCGAATAAAATTTTGTTCGTGTTCGTTCGTTAAAAAATAAACTTGCTAATAAAATGTTCACGAACACTTACTGAACGGGATTTATTGTTTGTGTTCGTTCATTGAAAAATGATATGTTCATGAACAGTTCACAAACATTTACCGAACATAAATGAACACAAATAAAAACATACGAACACAAACAACTGTTAATGAACATGACGAACATAAAGAAGCTCATAAACAAAAACGACTACAAATGATCATAAATTTATTTTAAATTAAAATTTATATTTTCACTACAAACATTACATAAAATCCATAAAAAAATAAATAAGTACTTAACATTATCAAAAAATACTTGATAAAATTGTCATAAAAATAACTGACAAAAAATAAAATAAAAATATAAGCGAACACATTAACGGACATAATCGAACACATTCTCGAACGTTCATTAATGGACATTAACAAACATATTATCGAACGTTCACGAACATAAATGAATGAACACGGCTTGTGTTCATGTTCATTTATTTAACTAAATGAACGAAATTTTCTTGTTCGTGTTTATTCATTTACTAAACAAACGAACATAAACGAACTTTCCGTTGAACTGTTCGCTAAAAGTTCAGTTCATTTATAGCCCTACTGACGACGTAAACAAAAACATCAAAAACCGACAAGAGTCCGATTTTGTTTGTGAGATCAATTTCTTGGTTGACATAAGTCTCAAATTTGTGGATCAACCATTTTGATACATCAAATGCATACGAAATGGTGGGACTAAAATAATAAATTGAACTAGTTCAATGACTTAAATGCTTTCTTTTGAATACCGTGTGATAAAGTTTTCAATTGACTCACCATCGCCTATCTTGATGTTGTGCAACTCAGTTGGATCCTTGGCGGACAATCTTTGTTGACTGAAATTCCTGAGGAAGTCCTCCTCCAACTCCTCAAAGCTACTAATTCCTCCGACCGGAAGGCTATTAAACCACACCCTAGCTGCACCAGTTAGGGTTTGAGTATACATGTGGCACCATACAGGGATTGACCACTGCTCTACCTCGGCGACGCCTATGAAGATTGCAAGATGATCGTCTGGGTCTCCCACACCATTATACTTTCCCACATTAGATGGCATCTTGAGTTTTGGAAGAAAGGTGAATTCCGTTATTCTTGGTATAAACTTGGACTTGGCTCATGCCGTCGATGGGCGGTATGGCTTGCTAAAATCATCGTCGATTCCCACATTCTCTCCAATTGTGGTCGTGCCTAGACTCATCTTTGTTTTTGAATCGCCTTCAACGTTCTTTACTTTGTCTCCTCGATTACATTCTCCCTCCTCACGATTCCTTTCTTCTGGAGTCTCTTCGTAATGTAGACGTGTTCAGATTTTAAGGCGTCGTTCCCTCTCTTCCTATTCCAGCATGGAGAGGATTTGCTCTCGGTTTTTGTTGATGAACTCTGGGGTGATGACACTACCACCGTTATTGCCATCCCCTGCGCTGGTTTCCAAGGGGGAGGTGATGGTGCGTGGATTTTTGGTATCGCTAGCATTCTTGTGGTGAAGGGTTTCTTGACCTGAATCCATGGTAGTTTTTTTTTGTTTTGGGGTAACGTCTGTGTCCCACGGATGGCGCCAAATGTTGCTACACAAATCCTAATCAAGGGATTAAGGTTTGAGAGCAGTGCGAGAATGAGGTTATTACCAAGGATCAAGCAGGAACTTGGCTCCGGCTTTGATTATTGGGAAGAAGGATGCAGCTGGGCTTGGCTTTGGCTGAATAAAATGTCAAAGATTAGGCTGGAACTTGATCTGGACTTCAGTTGGGCTTAGCTTTGGCTGAGCTGAGTACCTGTGAGACAAAAACAACACCGTGAGCCTCGCCTCGAGTAGAAAGGGTTTTTCCCCGAGACTATACTCCGGCGTGAGAATAAGTATATGTATTGAGAGAATTTGGAAGGATTAATTAGTGAATAGCTAAGTGGAGTGAGAGTGTTCTCAGAATGTCCCCTATCTGTAAAATGAAAAAAATATTTATAGTATTGGTGCATGAGAACAAGATATGACATGGTTCTAGTCTTGAAAGTCTGTGGTCAATGACTCGAGCATGAAATTTCGTAATCAGGGGTTTTATACCTTTCTGGGGCAAATGGTTTCTGACTAGTATTAATGTAATTGTCTTTGTAGTTGACTTGAGGATTTTGGAGGCTGCTCTGGCCTAATGTTTTGGCCTTATTCGTTTTGTCGTCTCGTGTTACCTTTTTATTCCCTTGTAACCAATGAGTGCTTCCTTGGTTACCAAGTTTTTGCGAAGGTTTTGTAACTGTTGAACATGAGGATCACAATATTGTTTCGGTGATACCATGCCCAGCCGCGGCTTTGGGCTTATTCCCCAGCCGTAGTTGGGCTCATCTGCGGTTTGGGCTCAGCCGTGGTTTGGGCTCAGCCGCGGTTTGATCCTGACTTTGAGTGAGCCGTTGCTCGGTCTTATTGTTAGTTTTAGGGGTGGTACCCCTTCAGTAGCAAACTTACGACATCTGTCCAAGGAAAAGTGTATTACCCACAATAAGTTTTACGATGGAATTCACCAATAGAATCTCATATTGATGCTTTTATTAAAGATTCTTATCAAAACTGATTATGAGTGAAATAATAGTTTTCTAGTAGTGATATGGTTCACGTAAAATTAAATAACAAAAAGTATCAACCTGATTATTTAGATTGCGCATAAATCTAATTCAACACAAGACCGGATATGAAATTATTTATACTATTCTTTGGGTCCAGGTCTGAAGACAATATTATGTGATATTCGGTCCAATTACTCAAAAACATCTACATCCTTTGAGTTAATTAATGTGGTCGATATTTAGATGTTTTAAGGTGAACAAAATGGTGATATTAATGTAATATTTATCTTATTTTAAACTTGCTTAAATTAATAAAAACTTTGGAGTTATTAAAAGTTAGAACCAATAGAGCTGTACTTGAGTTTTTAGAGTTTTCAAGTAAGTTCTTAATATACCTCTAGGATCGACTTTAGATACTCGAAGTCGGTTCTTAATATTAACTCTGAGATTGTGTTGAGAAACTAATTCAAATAAATCAGTTGATCTAAGAGTAATGAAGAATACTTTCATATTGAGACTATTTGTGTTTCAATCAAAACTTTCAATCGGATAAAACTAAGAAACTTAAAAACAATATATGAATTGTTGAGAGAGTTTCTTGAACTAGAAAAAGAAAAAAGTATCGATCATATTTCAAAATTCAAAATTTTATAGGGATGGGATTAACTGTCGAATGCAGTTTCTCATGTTTAAAAAACACTCACTTTTCCCCGAGTTTCACATGTGAAACTTCGAGAAAAACAATTTTTATTGTGTTTTTATTATAGCTCGATCCCAATTACGGGCTCTGCCCCTTGGATCCCGTCAGGAGTTGCCACCCCTTGGATCCCGTCAGGAGTTGCCATCCCTTGGACCCCACTCCAAGGGCGCTGCCCATGGACCCCCGCCAAGGGGGTGTTGCCACCTCGGAACCTCCATTTCTTAAGGGCCTCACCTCTAAGAAGGCATTAATATCAATTATCACAATAAACTCAAGACAAATATACACTCCGTACCTCCTAAGTTGTATAATGGATATCGTGATTACATTGATTAACTAGTCAATCTAATCACACTAAAATATATAACACAAGGTGATCGGTGAGAATCCTCATTACCGTCTTGGATCATAATCCTTTATCTATCCTCATGAAACATATCTAAAATCTATGATAAATGAATGAACGAAAATCCGATGGATCCTATGACCAAGTTTGAGATACAATGTTAGAACGAAAATAAGTTTGTGAATACAAAACTTGTTCGAAACATTTGCAATTTATATATACAAAACTCTTTAAGTTCTATAACGCCACCCTAAGTTAATATTTTCACGTAAATGATTTTGACGCTCAAAAAACTCAAAGGTCACGTCACGTAAATTCAAATGCAATGAAAGTTTTCAAGTGGGACCCTTTTCTAAATTTGCTACATCATACAACCCATAATAGATCGATTGTAAGCTAAATTTGCTCACCATTAAAGGTAAAAGAATCACAATCTGAACACGCATTACAACAAATTATATTAAAATACGATAATCAAACAAATTCTATCTACTTCCTCTAATTGGCTAGTTAATTATTCCGCCAATGCTCTACAACAAAATTGCAAACACACATATATCAAATCATATGTCTATATCAACACAAAAATCAAACTACTGGATCGATGGTGCTGGTGCCGCGCTACCCACGGGGCCATCCACCGCAACACTAGAGCTTAGAAGCGTGATCATGTCGCAATCAGGATGGCTACGCTGCTGTTCGCAAAGATCTGGTAACGATACCCCTATAATAACACATACACACATTTTGAAATTGAAGTTAACATTGATGCAATGAAATTAAATTTCTCATAAAACAATTAACTTGGATAAGTCAATCCCACTTTAAATAAATTAATAATAATAATGTTAATAACGTAACTTCAAACTAAACAATTACTCCTATACTCCTATTTAACTATTATGTATTAATCTAGTATAACTTAACCTACAGATTTTATATCCATTTCTAAGACTCCCGTATATGGATTTGGATAATATTGATTCTTATCCCACCAAACAAAAACCAATTTAGTGTTATCACTGATCAACAATATGTTACATGTTTATTGTTTCCAATAATAACAAGTGAAATACTCTTATTATTTAACTTTGTTTACTTTTTTTTATTATATGGCCCAACCCGAGTCAAATTGAAAAATATTAATGTTTAGCTATGGATAACGACTCTTAAAATTTTCAGATCCGCTTTAACCTATAATGTAAAGGTTACAATGAATCAATTTCATGTAGAATAATTGGGGGAAAATGATACCTTCACCAACGGCCAAATTGAAGTGCAGATCAACAATATTGGGGCAATTCTGGTAGCACGGCGGCGAGCAAAGAGTAACAATCGAGTTTTTCTCAAGCAACGCATCAGAAGAAATACCTGTAGCGTTCCGATTAACGCCACAATCCCTAACACATTCATCCGTCTCAATATACTCCGCCATCGTCTCCACCGTCACCTCAGACGTCCGACACTGATACTCCACTTTCCCTTTCTTATCTTCAAAATCCTCCAACACGCATCGCTTCCCCGAAGACGAGATCGCGAAGGAGCAGTTGTCCTTGGTCAGATCCTCGCATATGATCGCACCTGTAAATGATGGTGATGATTATTATTATGAATTGATTAATAAATGATTGAAGATGAAAATTGTTACGTACGTACCGAATGTTGCATGGAGGAAGAGGGGGAATGTGAAGAGGAGAATGAGAGAGAACTTCATTGGAATGTGTGAAGAGAGAGTGTTGTGAGGATGAAAGTGATGAGAAAAATGGGGGTCATTTGGTATATGTAGGGCTTGACGAGTGAAGGTGTTGTTACAAATATAGAAAGGGTGATGAGTGCATGCATCAACTTTAAATTGGGGACATGTGTTCACTTTTTGTAGCCTTCTAGTTTGTATAGTCTCTAGTTTTCTTTACTAGTTAAATAATTGATATTTTTAGATAAACTGTTATAAAAACTGAATTATTATTACAACATGTATTGAAGATGCGGAAGTAAAAGAAAGGTTAAGTAGGAGAGTTGACTTTTCATATTCATGTCAAATCATAGTTAAAAGATCGTTATGGTAAGGTCTAGTTTCATTATTGGTACTTAAGTACGAGAAATCATAAAAAGGTCTAAATGAATATACGAACGTAACAAAAATGGTTTTTAAAATAAATAGAGATTTAACTATATTGTAGAATTTTTTAAAAAACACTTCGAGTTACATCTAAACTAAAATCAATAAACTAAAAATAAGGTAATATAAACCCCCACCGCTTTAGTCACCACAACCACCATAACCATCTCCACCACAAGTATCGTTATGTGTTGATTCCAGCACCACCGTAAACACCCCCACTCAAACAATGTAAGATTCGTATAAATTTATTCTTAATTCTAACAGGAAAGCACCACATATTCTTGACCAAAATGGAGTTTTTGAATTACAACTTGTAATATGGTTTTGTTGTTCATCTTCATGCAAAAGTACATATATATTAATTTCCTATTATTCCAGGGGCCATCAATAACCAACAAAACCCTCCTAGTCTCCTACATCTCAATCAGTAGAAACATAAAATACTAAGAGCATTTCCAACCTATCTCTATCCCTAACATTATCCATATATTTTAACAAAACAATCAAAAATTCACTCCGTCTCATCTCTCATCCTCAAACTTCATCCTTGAATTTTCTAAAAAAAACAAACACATCTCCTGGGTCATTATTCATCTCTATATCCACTTTTTAATTTTTTTATGAGTGTTTGAGTGAAATAAATGAATGAATAATTAAAAATAAATTGAGAATGTATTGTTTAATTGAATAATTAAAGATAAATATGAATGATGAGATGCAGGAGGTTTTAGAAAATGAGAGAAATTTGGAAAATGGTATTATATCAGTTGGGTTATAAGAATTAAAATGTGGAATAAATTGTGGATGTTCAACGAAGTAGGGAACAAAGAGACCTCACTCATAAGAAATCTCTTCATCTTGGATCCACATCTCATGTTACTTAGTCATCAAACTTCATCGTTTGGTCTACAAACAATAATCAAGACTCAAGCCGATCAGAATGAAGCTTCAAAATGATTGAGGCTTCATCAAATTAAGAAATGGTTTACAATAAAGAAAACTATTACAGAAATCGAATTCACTTTCTTTTTACCTAACCCCATTTCTTTAATACTCAAATAACTAACAATTAGTAACAACCAAAGCATGGCTAATGACTAATTTGCCCTCATTTCAAACAATTAACAAATAATCGGTTTGAATTTCGTGTGTTAACTCTGACTTTCACATAACTCTTCTACGGATCGCTAAATATCATTCTGTCAAACTATTAGTCATGCACCGAGTGCCGAAAAACCAACGATACTACCATTAAGAATTTTTCATGAACTTTTGTTAACACCTCAATAAATATTTTGCAATACAAAAAAAAAGATAAAACAAATCCTAGATAAAGGAAAATAATAATAAAAAATGCTAGTAGAATGTGATAAGTATCCATACATCCGATCCATAAGCAACAAGATGTACATAAGCAATGTGTTATGGTGATAGGGCTCCATTTAACACATCGGCCAGTTTTATACTTCGTTTATTATTCACAATGCTTGGTTTCCTTTCAACTTCTTCATTCTCTTTATCTTTTCTCTGCATAATAAGAATGCAAATGATTCTAATTATATATTATATACTCAAACATGCAATTAGAAATATATAAAAACGTTATTGCTCTATCTATTATTCTTTCTTTTTTCTAGACAAGACTTAAAACATAATGACTCCATATTCATATATTGTTTTATATGTTTTATGTGATATCTGATATATCTATTATATCGTTTTATGTGTATTACATATGTCTTACTTGTATTGTAAACATTTGTAGAAATGCTTAAAGCGTGCGCGATAAATATGAGGTACTAAACTAGATTAGTATATTTGAGCTTGATCTAACAATTTGTATCTTTTATATGATGCTTGTTGTAATATTCATACAAAATTCTTTAATTTTTTTAAATAAATAAGGATTCTCTTAAATAAGTAATATACATTGTATAATTTTGATAAATTTACTACTTTATTTTATAAAAGCGTAGAAGGCATACACGGTGCTTGACTTAGCTCCTGCTTTGCGCAGAGGCCTGGGTCGGATCGCTGATTTGATGTACACAATCTTATGTTATAATTTGTGCAAAACTATTTTTCATGGCATAAACCCATGACCTTAAGGTCACAAAGTTCTAAAAGTAAAAGTAGTTTATTTGATACTCATAATTAAGTTCAAGTGTAAGTGAAAATAACTAACCTTAAAGGAAATTGCCGCTGATATATCCCCAGTGTAAGATAAATCTTCCCGAACCACCCTATATTTTCGACTTTCGAGCATGGCTTCCCCTTTCTCCATCCCCACTAAGACAACTTCCTTTACATGAATCCTATATTATTTCATTTAAACACAACTCAACCTTAGTAATAAAACAAAAGGCTTTCATCAACGAATAGATTTGTAAGAAATTTGTCAGCGAAAGAGAACCCTCTTTTGCTAATCCATCAGTGAAAGAGGGTCCTCTTTTGCTAATCCATCAGTGAAAGAGGGTCCTTTTTTGCTAATCCATCAGCGAAAGAGGGTCCTCTTTTGCTAATCCATTGATGATACTTCAAAATGTGGTGTGGTTAATGAATTAACAAGAGGGTTACTAATGTCATTTACCAAGAGATTGTGAAAATAACATAAACACAAGTTTATCTCACAAGTATTATAAAGTTGTACCATTCAATATAATATCTAGAAATGATACAAGTTTTCAATACAAATAGAAAAAACATATATATAATATGATTTAGAAAGTAATAGTCTCATAGAGCGGATGTGAGGTCTAAAAATACTTGACGAGTCTAAAATTCTTACGTTGCTTCACCAACATACGCGTCATCAGAGAGTTTGTGTTTGTCCATCACACGAAACACTAGTTTTCGAAACGACCTGCTTTCTTCGATCGGGTAGTCATCGATGTCGAAGCTGAATTTTTGGTCCCAATGGATTTCTTCCCCTTTTCTACATATGTCACACCAATTCATATTAATATTTCAACAAATAAACATAATTAAAAACATAATTCAACTTAAAACTATTATCACCTTCCGCAACTTTGCTTATACGTTTTTGATCACCGTATTCAACACACACATACGGTCTATTAACAGCCGATGTAGTGCAACAAACTATACAACCTGAAAAACCACACAAAACAACCTTAAACCCATGTCAAAATTCATTATTGAGTTTCGACAGTGTTTTATTAATGATTCATTGCTAAATATATGTCAATAAAACTATTACTCACGCACAGTTTTTCAACAGAGTAACGAATATTGTCTTCACTGACAAAATTTTAATTTCAACACATAACAGTCGTCTAATTTGTAATGGTTTGATGCTTACCTAGAAACTTTTGGTCTCGTATGCCTTCGGAATCCACCAAGGTGACCTCTAACACGCCGCCACTTGTCATTGTTATTTAATCAGATAGTAAGAATATATCAAATTATTGTGTTGGGGAAAACTTGCAGTTTTAAGTGCTTGAAAGAGAGAATAATTAACGAGAAATGAAGAACTAATGAAGACGGTGCGGTTAACGAGTTTGAAGTTTTATATATAGAAAGTCGTCGCATACTGGCATTGAATAAGAATACGAAAGCCATCGGACTTGAGCTAATTAAAATGTTACTTTAAATAAAGTGCTACGTGTTTTTAAAAGTAGATTAGTTAGTCGTCATTAAAAGGAATAGTTGCAAATAATTTAATAATTGATCTGTTAACCTGCTTAAAACATTTAAATTTTAGAAAAAAAAAAGTGCAAGTTCACAATTATGACATGTTTCCCTCAGGTTATTTATTATATGTTTACAACTTGATTACATGCAACAAATCTTAAAATGTACAATGTGACTGGTCAATTTTTCTATTAGTTTATATACATAGGTTGTATGGAATTTGGGCATGTTAAAGTTAGATTTATATTTTTTTACAAAAACAAATATATAATTTGTATTTAGGTTTAGTGATTACAACCTTTTGATCCGAACTCATCAATCAGCCAAACTGACACGATTGTCACAAACCGAAACACATCCATAATATCCTTCAATCTGTTTAAAAAATTTCTCGATCAAAATGAAAAAGAGAAAGAATATTATGATAGAAATGGTTTACCTCTATTATTTAAATTTTATGTGTGAACAAAACACTTAATTTAAAATAAATGGGAAAAGGGAAACTTAGTTTAAAAATGAGTCAAGATACCTAACGACGACTTAATGCATGATTAATGGATGTAAGCCGGATCAACTTGTATTATAAGCTATAACAGTATATATTGTAATGGAGTGGTTGGATAAAACATGTGCCAACTTCTCAAAATAATTCTTTATTACTTTTAGTTTTTATAACTTTGGCCGCTAGCTACGCTTCACGGTTTGACTGTAGAATACGCTTCGCGATGGTGTTGGATTTTAAGTTATGTTACAACTTTAAAGAATCGTTAGAGGGGTCTCGAGGTTGAAGCTTCGAGGACGATACACCGCCGATCTCATTTTATATAAGATGATAGCGAGGTAATGTATGTCGTAAGAGTTTGAGAGAATTTGAAACCCGTGCAAAGAGTTCAATTTGGGTATACATCAACAACTATATTGAGAAAATATTGTAAATGTTCATGTTGATTCTGGTTTTGTTAATTAAGTATTAAATGTAATGTAGATTATTTTTATACAAGAAAAGCTACCTTATACACGTTTATTCTTTCGCACAAGTAGAAGGCTGCTTGGATGCCAACATTCTTGATGTTACAAAACTATTATATATTTTAAATGATTAAATAAAATTTAATAGTTAAGGAGTAAAACATATGAAAACAAAACGAAAATATACATTAAATTATGACTAATTAATTCCCTACCCATAAAGCTCTTTTTATAGTAATTTTTATCTTTAATAAAAATCTTATATCATATACAATATGTTGGAAATACAAAGGATATCTATTTTTTTAAAAAAAACCTCATATTAACAGATTACTCGTCGGTTCTAACTCGTTTTATATCATTTTGTTAAAACTTAATCAACTTTAGTATAAAATTATCTAGCTCAAGTTAGTTGGTTTGTACAAATTATATGTATGAGCTAAAAACTCATTCGTTGGCTCACTTGAATGATACAATATACGAATTGTTCGTTGCCTCATAAAAAGGTTCTCTTAATCTATATGTTATTAAAAGATTTCCAAAAAAATGCAACTTTAACTTTATATATTACCTCTTATTATAGGTATTAAACTCATAAGTAACAATATTAAAGAAGAAAAGAAAGCTGATAACTATGGTGTACATCTTGTTCAACTTGCAGTATAAGATTACAGTATTATGTCATATGATCACGCGATATAATGGAGTTGTTGGATTGATGACATGCTCACTTCATTTTTATATTCTGATTTTGAGAGTTTATTCTATAAAAAGACAACCTAATATGATATACTAAACATACCCTTTTACGTATTTAAGCCCACCACAATAAAAAAAATTAGCTTCCCTCTCACTTGTGATGTACTTTTATTAAGGCATCTGTAATGATTTTGTGAGCGTGATAAAAAAAATAAGTCTGTATAAAAATCACCTAGACAGTAAGTATGATCACATTCAAACTCATTAAAAGTCTAATGGGATACTAAGTGTGATCAATCTTTATTGGAAAAAAAACTTAAAATATAGATATTCACGCCCAGAAGAAACCGTGTTCCACAACGAATGTCTTATTGATGCAATATAAATATATTTTTATATCAAAGAAGAGTATATATTTAACCACACCTTAAAATATCTAAAATGTTATTCTCAATTTCAGTAAAAGCTTCAAAGTTGAATACTGTATAATTGTAAGCCACACCTCAAACTTAGGTGGATGCCTTTTATAAATGAAATTTTTACATAAATGGTAAATTGAGAATAAATAATGTAAATATACACAATTCAATTATTATACTATAACAAATGCCATTTAATTTTTTTTAACTTGATTATAACGTTTAAGTAATATTAAACCCTTTATAGACAATCTTTGAATAATAACTTACGTATTATGTTATTATCTTGTTTTAACCATCTATATACTTACACATTGGAGGATTTTATATACTTACACATTGGAGGATTTAAACACAAACTATACACCTTACCAACATGACATGTAATTAAAAGAAATAAAGAACATATTTTAATATATTGAAGCTTTTAAATATTTTACTATGAATTGGATACAATTTTAAAAATTAATAAAGTGAGGCTACTTTTCATGAGTTTGTTAGTTCACGCAAACAAAACTAAACTACACGGACAAAAACATTATGCATAACCCATAACCCATATTAAATAAAGAATTTACTTGAACTATAATACATTTAGTTATAAAACATTATAACTACATAATCCATCATTTTGTAGTATCTACAAATGCTAATGTGATCACTCATAATTCTATATATTAGCCGCCCCTTCTCCAATGATAAGTATAACACTATTACTTGTAAATAGTGCTAACCAATATAACAATAGTTAGGGTGAATTATTACATACAAAAGTAATGTGATTATGCTCTGTGATCTCTAATCTACCTTTATTTCTCCGTCCCACCACTTATCACCTATATAGCATGGTGTATATGTCCATACACGATTCTCAACATATTATTAATTCAAAAATGAACGATACATGTATGAAAGATTCTACAATGCCCTGCTGATTCTAGCATCTATAACTGGGATTTTGGAACAAGAGTTGGATGATATGTCTAATGCCTCTGATAATGAGAGTCTTCGGTTTTTCCATGCAGCCTCTGCCCAACTCTTCATTTGCTCCCCCACAGCCTTTCGGTTTTGTTGAACACACAGTGTTTCAGCATACCCACCTTCAAAACAAACTAAATTGTTAGCCCCGGTAAGCATAAGCAGTTTTACAATCAGCAATATGCCAATATGGCCAGGTTGAGTAGCAGTTTGGGCTAAATCTTTAATAGCTTAAGTGCTTAACTGGTTAGGAGATAAAGCATAACCCAAATTGGCCCGTTTTACTGAAATGCATACATGCAAACATAATTGAGGAAATGTTTTGTTGTTTAGATCAACTGGATATAGAAGCTAACCATACCTCTTGCAAGGGCAATTATGTCCTTTCTGTAGACTTTAGCTTGTTGAACTGTCATATCAAATGAAAAAGTTCTCAACTCAGTTTGGAAATGACAAGAAGTCTAATGGATTTATTAAGAATAATAAATATAAAAGTTATCACTATATAGCAACCATGATTCATATATCTTTCATTTAAGTCAACCAAATTTTAAAAAACAACTACTACTACAAAAAAATTCCACAATTACAACACGGAACACTTTGGAAACTTGGTTAAATGGGTGAAGTTTTCAACAGAATATAACATCACATACTACTAAAATCAATTAGGCAATAAGCACAATATTTTCCCCCCTCTTACCTTCTGTTTCCAACTGAGGAGCTTTCAGTAATTCTAGTGCTCTTCTATAAAGTCCCTGTAGATACATCGGAAGTATCATCGGAAAAACCAAAGTACTTCAAATGAACTGCTAAATACTAAAGTGGGACACAAAAATGTAAATTTAGTTAAAAAATACATGCATTTGATAGCCTAAAGTCAGAATACTCAGTTTTAATTTCAGCAAAAGGTGTTTGTGAAATTTATTAGTAATCCGTAGCTTTAATCAGCTTGTCATGTGAACCTTCAAATCACATTAATAACTTTAAAAGGAAAACCAAGCACCATTTCAGGAGTTTTTTAAAGTTTCAAAGGATGATATAAGGAACATACATCCGTTTTGTGGTATGACTAACCTCTTGAACCATAAGTGAACTAGAACGCTCTGTTGTTGCTTTGTGCCGAAACATGAGAGCTATGCAAGTTAATATTATTCCAAGTTTTGGATGATGAGAACCTACAAATTTTGCAATTATACAAAATTGTAAGAACTGAACAGATGTTGATGATCATATATCATATAAAGACTATGGATATTAGAGGTGGAAATCTCAGCCTATTTACTTAAAAACGGGTAGTTGTATTTTATCTCTATATGGGCTACATTCTAAAAGCACGCCTCAGGCACGTCTAGGTGTAGCAAGGTGATGGCTCCACTGCTTCAGTCAAGGCTAGGTGAGACTTGTGGTGCTTTTGAGCGAGGCGAACCTCACAGCATCTTTACATCCATTTGTCAAACACAATTTTAATGTGTGACTTTATTAACGGCCTAAAAAGTAATTACAATAGAATTCAACCGGTGTTTTTTATAGTAGGTCTAGATGCTTAGAAAGGGTCCAATGTGCCTAAGAATCTAGAAGCAACAACCATCAGTAAGTTTTCGGCTACTCTCTGCTTGCAATTCCAAAGCTTCTTTTGTGGTCACTCACTCGCATCAAGCAACTCCAGATAAAATTCTAAACTTAGCTAATTATGAAGTGAACCAAATGAATCAAGCCTGTCAAAATTTGCTCAAAGGTTCATTCGCATATTAACAATCCGATAAAGCACTTTATTCAGATAGAAAACATTTATTATGTTTTGCAATGGATTTGCCATAAGTCCATAGACTCCATTTTTGCATGGTTAAATCCCTACAGTTTTAAATACCAATAGAAAGGTTCTTTATATAAAGTTTAGGGACTTAATCATGCAAAAAAGAAAGATCTACTTGTTAAAAATACAAGTCTAGGGGCCTATATGTGTATTTGGAGAAACTCTATAGAGGCTTTTTCAATATCTGCCCTTCGTAATCAACTAATCATATTTCATACGTTACTGTTTAAGTCCAAAACAATGGGCAAAAAATGTTGTCAGGTCAACCCAACCTGTACGAGAAATTACCCATTTTGACCTGTTACACAACATATCCAACCCGTCCATCCTGCCAACTTTGAATTTGAACTGAAATCTGAATACTAACCGAAACGTTCTTCAGTCATTGTTAGTGCCTTAGTCAGTATCTTTTCTGCATCTTCAAAGTTCCTGAATCAAAAAACACAGATTATAATTTATATGAGGCAACCACAGGTTTTGAGTGAAAAAATATTACAAAAAAAAGTCACAAATACATGTAACATTACCCCATGTGCGACTCAAGTTGTCCTAAAGCACAAGTGGCGGCCATAAGTATGTCTTCCCGTGCCATATTACCAGCAGCCAAATTATATGGATCACTATAATCTTTAATTTCTGATATTCCTTTAATTACATTCTGATATAATTGTTTTGCAGTTGAGAAATCCCGTGTTGCATGCAGGAATTCAGCATATGACAAAGCATCATTTCCTATATCCATCAATATAATATTTTTTTATAACCAAGTTCTCCCATATGACAGTAAGGTGTTTGGATCTGCATTTTGAAAGTGATAAGGTGATTTTCAATAATTAGTTAGGTAAATTCATTTCCTATCACATACACTTTTGTTGTGGCTAGCATGAAACTAATTATTTGACCCAATTGCATAAGTAGAAGCATAATATGTTCATCCAAACATTAAATAACTCATTCTTCCTACAAAACACAATAATCAGTTTCAAAACACAAATCCATACACACCCTTGAACCCAACCCCCTCTTTAAAAGGTATGCACTACCATAGAAGATCTTGTTACAACACAAAGATTTTGTATAACATATTTTCACTGCAAATTACTTTAAATAATTTTTCTAAGGCATGCATGTGCAATCGTGCACCCCACGACCCTGATAAGAGTGGCAAGAACTTACCAGTGCCCATATTGTTTTCAACGCCTTCAAAACAAGTTCGGGCTGCATAAACAAAATAATCAAAAGAACCATATAAACAAAGAATTGCAACAGTAAACAAAAAAAAGATATTAAACATATATAAACAAAGTACATACATGAATCTACATCACCCCGACCAAGCTCTATAAGCCCTTTTAGTCCCCTAACACGCGCATCTAATAATCCAAATTTGCTCCCAAGCTCCTGTTTAATAGCATCTAACTCCTTCAAGCAATCATCTGCTAGCACTGAAGAAGTATCATCCTATGTATGCACCCAAATGAACATAATGAGTTTCTAAATATTAATTCAAAAGAAGATAATGAAGAATAAAATGTGATTTCTAAATTCTAACCTCTTCTACTTCTAAATGGAGTCCTGCAAGAGCTTCAATTGCCGCCACTGAACCAAACCATAAAAATAACATTAACAACAAATTGAATCAAATTATATCAATTGTTGAAGCTCAGATAGTGATTTGAATCACCTCTTAGAGGAAAGCAAGAAACTTTCATGTCGTTAACTGTATTCAATTTCTCAATAGCTCCAACCAAGTTTCCTCTGAAAACATTGAAAAGTCACAGTACATTAAACTCATGCTGATTCGATTCGATTAAAACCAAAAATGTAGAAAATCAAACCTTTCAGAGAAAAGGGTCGAAATTGCAAGAGCAACCAACCCTTTTGAATTAGTATCCTGCTGAATGGATTCGCATTGTTCTAGGACCAATAAACCTTGCCCATATGATTCATCTGCCCATACACCCATATAAATGAATAGAATTTAAGGGTATATATTATTCAGAATGAACAAGGAAGATGAAGAATGACCTGATTTGTGAGATCTTGAAAGGGAAAAAGCATAATCGATCATTTGAAGAGCAACTGGATTAGGGTTAAATTGGTCATGGGGTTCGGTGGAGTATAATCGGATGGTTGAGGGTGAGGGTGAGTACCCTCTGGTTCGTCGTGAGAGCTTGGTGGTGAGGTTAAACATCTGCTGGTGGCAGTGCGGTTGCAGATGGTGATTCAGGGTTTAAGCTGCTGATTGTTATCACTTGGAAGTGATGAACGGGTCCCAGATGGTCCATGGATCGACCCGAATCGGCATGAAATCAGCTCCAAATTACAAAAATATTCGGTTTTGGTTTAGTTTTATAATAAACTTGCATTCAATACCTGCTCAAGGCGCTCTCGACAAGGGGTTTCGATTATTTCGGTTTGATTGGTAACATCGTCCCTGGCAAATTGGTAAGCCAAGTCGGGTTTTAAAATCGGCGACTACATCTGATGTTTATGCCCACTATTCGAGACTTAAGATGATTTGGGTACTTTGGATTGTGAATCTATCAATTTACAAAAATATTCGGTTTTGGTTTAGTTTTATAATGTACGTGGTTCAATGACAAGATAGTCAAATAGAATCATAAAATGTCATTGGTTTTAGATACATGATGAAATGAAACTATTTAGTCTAAGAAAGTAGTTCATTTTTTTCATATATATTTTTAAAACATCGATCTGTATCTATATTGCCTATTTAACATTTAATTTAAATAAAAAATAATTAACATAATATAAGTAAAAAATACAAATAAGTTAAAAAAATTAAATAAAAACAACACAAAGTAACAATAAGTTAAAAATAAAATAAAAAAACCAACATTTCAATAGTTAGACAATAAAAATAATTATTTAGTTGATACATGATCCGATAAAAAACTGTAAGAATTATATCTATATAGTGTTCGTGTATAAATGTATTACGTAGTCATTTTTCACTTAAAAACATTCCAAAGATTCCAAGAAAATAATAATAAATTGTATTCATAAATTCAAATTCTACTTTCGTAGTAATGTGAACCATAGACATTGGATCGTAAGAAATTATGAATGTAATATCATGTCTTCTAAAAAGTTGGCCTTAATTATTTGATGATATTTGTAAATTCTTTTAGTTTTTTTTTTAATTTTTAATTTTCACATATCTAGTATTTTTCTTTCATCTTTTACTATATATGTCAGCCAGAAGATCAACAGAAGCCTACAAATTGGATAATCTGTCAAAAGACACTACTTTCGGTGGGTTCAGTGTTGCAGAATCATCATAGGTACTTGGTCCAATAGTTTTCAAGTACAATCTCACCACAATAATAATTATAATTATTATATCCCACACTTCTTTATGTGTATCATGAGTATATCCATGCATTACATTCACTGTTTGCATGACCCATCTGTCGTTAGTAGTACTTGTGTATTATCTATTACACAACCCTTATCATCTTTACATTAAATACATACATTGTTGATTAACTTATCTCTTTATGATCACACAATCATCATCTTCTTCATGATCATCCACCACCCTCTTCCTCTTGTGTATATCATTTACAGTTGCAGGTCCATCAATGAAAGATAGATCAATCTGCCCCTCATGTATGGCTACTTGCAGTTCTTTGGTTAGTACGGTATCCGGGCTTGAGGGGTTTGTGAATATTGATTCGGGTTTCTGGTGTCTAACCAAGAATTCTTGCATTGTGTTGTAGCAAGATTGTATATTTTGCTGTTACAATTGAAACCCATGAGTAAAAAATTGTAATTTGCTGTAAAGATTAATAAAGTTTGAAAATTTAGTGATCAAACTGACTTGTTGATCTGCAGGAATGAAGCTAGCGATGTGGGAAAGACAGTTTTCATCTTCAAGAATGCATTTGAGACCACTTATGGCGATAACACATGGTCGGTATTCAAGCAATTTAACATCTGCAATGATTATACACTTAAAGGGATTATTATGACCAAAAATCACAATAATAATATCGATGATCAATCGTGTGTTACACATAAACTGAGAGTGTGAATCTTTGATTGATACATTGACTTAATAACATGATTACATCAAAGATAAAAATGAAGTACCTAGAGAAGATGCAAGAAGAATATCATCAAGCCTTGATCTTACGAAAGACTTGAAATCGCGATTCAATTCCCAATCGATCAATTCGACATACGAATAGGGTGTGATAGATTTAAGCTCCCATCCTAAAGATTTCAACACCTTCAATTCCATCTTTTGGATTAGTTTTGCTTCGAAACAGTATTCTAAACCCTCCTGCATCAATCAAAACAATCCATTAATAATTTAAACTGATGTTTATGTCTTTTAACATAGTTAAAAATGGTTTGTTTGGGTGTTTCTTTACATAAAACATTATAAACAACGTGTAGCATTGTACATACAATTGTTACCTGAGTTTCATGCAACGATGGAGGACATGTTTCACCGAATTTGATCGCGATAGATAACGAAGCCAACGAGAGCAATTCCATCATCCAATAACTCCACCCCTTCAACATAACCACATAACATGTTAGTTTTAACAGCATTCATTACAAACCCTGATATTTAAACATCGAAAACTTTCCATAATAAGAGAAAAACAAGACTTACATGACATCTATTCATGTCAATAAACCGATCGACATAATTGACTGCGTTGAACACAGTTCCAATACAAAAATTAAACCGTCTTTGGCACTGCAAAATCAACAAAAACAATTAGAAAACTAACATAACATCAAATCATCAATCAAAAGTTAAAACACTTTGATTACTTATCACTTGAACAACATATTTGATTACTTATCACTTGAACAACATACATGAATGAACCAATTGATGGCTTTCAATCTCCGATCACAAACGAACCCATTCGATTCAAGAAACTTTACATATCCCAATCCGGTCACATACTTCATTTCCTTCAGTAGATAGTCATCAAACAAGTGCGTACACTCTTGCTTCGTAATGGAATGAATCGAACCATTAATACTATTATCAGTATTATCATCATTCCGATTACGCGGTGTATGATCATCATCCCTAGAGCCCGAAGGATGCATCGGACTCATGTCCCACACTTCATCACAAAGAAGAAACTCACAAGCGTCCTCCAAGACACCATCTTTACGATCAAGATTGTTGCAGGGGGTCACTTGGGGCATCTTTCTGTGTGAAAGTGTGTGATGCAGAAGTTGTAACAATGGCGGTTTGTGGGTGGTTAACAATGGTGAATGGTGGTGGTTGTGGGGGTTTTAAAGCGGTTGTTTGTGAGGGTGGTGTTGGTTGGAGAGAAAAGACACGTACGTAGCGCATGAAGAGGGTAAATGCAGAGTGGTGTGTGTGTGTGTGTGTTATTATTGGTGGGTTTTACTGCAGTAAGTTGATTCGTGAAGGGACACACGAGGGTTAATTATTGAACAGTGGTGAGTTTACATTAATGTTTTGCCAACGGTTTGGAGTTTGGTTGGCCTAGATATTTTAGTGGTTGAGTCAGTGCCACATCTTATTTTAAAAATATTATGTGTTGACATTTATTTTATTATTTAAGTTATAAATTGTAAAATGAAATAAAATAAATCATATCTATGTTCATAATGTTATAAGAATAAACTCAACTCAACCCAAACACTACCTTCGGTACGATCTTTGTAAATTAATTTAGTGTGGATCAAGTTTAAATAAATTTACATAAAAAACGTAGATATGAAAGTAAGGACGTTGTAGCGATAAGTTTATATTTCGGTATAAATTTAATTTGTATTTTTAATCAATTGAACGTCAAGTAATACGAAATTGAATTTTAGAAAGAGTATAAATAAATTATAATTGACTTGCATGGGTTATGTATTACATATTTATAAGGATATAAACTCAATGTGTTAAACGGGATTGTATATCAAACAAAATTTATAAAGATGAAATGAATCAATCAGCATGATCTAGGTCTAATTTCATTACTGTAAATCTACTTTTTTGATCCTATAGGTGAATGTCTACAATCAAAACTTAAAACACTTTGATGATCATCAACTATATCTTCAACACACATCGTATTAAGTCAATTATAACCTAACGATCTTAAATCAAGTGCTACCACCGTACATCATCAAATTTCAAGTATAGTTACATTATTAATAATGTTGAAAGGAATATCAACATCAAACATTGCTTCAAACGTAATTGAACTAAATCTCAAATTCGTCATAGAGAATACCCGAACAATGTCGCATATCAAAACTTGCAAGAAACAAAATACTAGAGACATCTCACTCAAAACTAAATATTAAATGGTTACCTTAAATCATACAACTATTTTAAAAGCTAGTTTAAAGTGTTGTCAAATCAGAGACCAAATGTATAAATTTTAAAAATGATAAAGTTAAACATCGGTTGAGGGCACATAGTGCATAACCAAATATCACTGATCAATCGATACATATTTATGTTGTATTGTTATATCGCCATGTCAGGTATACACAATCATTATATATTGCTATTTTTCATGTTTGTATTTCCACCTAAAAAGGAATTAATTTTAAGTTTTTGTTGTTGGTGGCAATATATTATCCATAAATATCCATTATTTTTAGTAATTTAGTTTCAATTTAATTTATAAAACATGAATATAAAAATAGAGTGATAAACTTATAACTTTATTTTTAATATTATTCATAAAATGGAATATTTGAATATTGATAGCAATATTGATGCTTTTAGAAATGCAACATTTGATATTATCCATAAATAGAATATGTTAATTTTATTTATAATATATATATTTTAATTTGAAAAATTAATTTTTGAATATTAGAAAACTAACTCCAACATATCATTCTCTCTAACTCTTCGAGTCTTATTTTATTAGTTATAAACTAATTTAGTAAACACGTATATTACACGGGTTGAATAAAATAAAATATTAATATAATAAAATATCAATTATAAAATGATATGTTAAGATATAATATGACTTAAATTACGTATGAGAAATGACTATAATTTAAAGAAATTTCTTATTATAACTTGAAGCATTTAATTATTTTGTTTAAAAAATTGACTTTTTAAAAATATCAATTTTAAAATATTTTGTATTTTAAAAAAGTTTTATGCTTTAGAAAAAATTATAATTTTCTAAAAATTTGTATTTTTAGAGATAATATTAATAAATAGATTTCTTTCTTAGTTTATTAATCTGAAAAAATATTAAACAATATTATTAGTAATTAAGATAATTATTTAATAGAAGAAATAGACGAGAAAAATTTAGTTAGGATAAGTATGATGTTGCGATGTGTCATCATAGGATACCCTTTTATTACAGTAGAAAGATTCTCTTGTTCTTTTAATGAAACCTTATGTTACATGTAAAAAAACATATATGAAAAAATTAAAATAATTCTTCATAGGTGTGTAAAATATTTTCATTTATTAAATTCTGGATATTTTTTAGGATGGTAAGGTTTTACTTTTTAATAATCTTTTCATATTAGATAAATAGTATACTACTTTTTAAATACGTGTTTGTTATGTTTGATCATGGTTTTAAGTAATGTGAAGTTGGGGGTGATTTAAAATCCACTACTTAAAAAATAACACGAAAAAGGTTATTTTGTGTGAAAAACTTATTCATAAAGTTTTAAAAATTAAATATTACTGTTTATTTTCCAGTCAACATTATGTTAACGAGTTCTATATCTTATCAACCAATACAAACTCACCTTTATTTCCTCCACCAGCTTTTCGATGCCATCGATTTTCCACTAAAAAGAAAGTCAGGAATTCTGAATCTGCCAGCATGTGGGCATTGAAATATAATGTAGAATCTTTCCTTTCTTTCCATTGCTGGTAGCTTGTAACTCTAACAAGGATTGTCGGATTGAAAATGAAGACGACCAGCACTCGCCACACCAGACATATATCTTTAACCAAACCAATGCAGCAAGAGGGCATGCAATCAACACATGATCGGCTGATTTTGTATGGCTAAAGCACTACAGTCGGATGAAAACAAATGCACCCCACGTCTCACCAGAGCCTTTTCAGTTGGAATGTTGTTTAATCTCACCCTCCAAACAAAAGTATTGACTTTCGATGGAACCCATGAAGACCGTATCATCAGGCAGAGATCCACTGGTGTTCGATTGAGCTAGATGTTCATGTGAACCGAACTGACCTAGAGTTCTCTACAAGTATCTCCCTTCCAAGTCCGACATTCGTCACTGTTCTGCGGTCGAGTATGTTGTAATATATATATAATATATAAAAGATTCTTCAAATCAACATTTTCCACCTTATTGAGTGCTTGTTTATTCCAATTCCACTGGTAATGCAAACTGTTTGAGATTACCATTAGGTGTTGACCCACCACACAATCTTTGAACTTCTTAACTGTGAAGAGACGAGGGAATAGAACCATTAGGAGGTCATGTCTGGACTAGTTGTCCATCCAAAAACTAGTTTTATTCCTACTGCCCCGATGAACTCTAATAAACATGTCTAAATTAATGTTTTCCTTTCAGAATTCATTCTTTATCCTTACTATGTTCCTTCAAATACCACTTATTGAATTTTTAAGTGGATTCGTTCCTGTTTTCGACACTGGTAGTGAATTGCTGAAACAACTTTGGCCCAAATGGTTGATCTTCCCATCTTAATTGTCCACTTCCATTTAGCTGAAAGTGCCATATTAGCTTCTCTAATGCTTACCACCCTAAGTCCTCTGGATTCTTCAGGCGCAGTTACCTTATTCCAAGCCACTAAGTTAATGTTGGAAGATTTTCTTGAGCCTTCCCATAAGAACTTTCTTCTAGTACTTTCTAAGCTTTGGATAACCTGGACAAAAGCATTAAAAAGGGACAAAAAAATACACAAGAGTACTACCTAAAACTGATTTTTATTAGAGTTAACCGTCTTCTGAATGATAAAGTTTACCTTCCAAGTTAATATGTAACACCCGGTTACTTATTTTGAAGCCGACGAAAGAAGAAAAAAAAATAAAGTCCAAAGTCGAGGGACCAAACTCGCCAACACGAGAAAGTTCGGAAGAGAAGGAGAATAAGAGGGGAGGGTAGCCCACACCCTCCCCGCATCTCCAAAATTCTGCAATATAGAGAGAAAGAAGAGAGAAAAGAAGAGAGAAAAGAAGAAAAAGGTTGGTTCGGGTGGATTCAAGAGTGTAAAATCGTCGTGCAGTGGGTCCAAACGAAGCTCTACTTCTCGGTGTGGTTTGTGTGAGTTATAGGACCCCTCTTTTAAACGTTTTTGGTCGAATTTAGGGCTGGAAAACATCTGAAAACCCGTTTCCGTATGTGTGTGTTTGACCCATTTGTATGTGTTTGTGTGTGATGCGTTTGGAGTTTGTTTCCGGGCTTGTGTGTGCTTGAATGGTGTTGTGATATGCATTCCTAAGGTTTAGGATGGTTAAATTGGGCTTAGAAGAGGTTTGGAAGAGCTTGGAGGCCGAAAATGGTAGATTGAGTTTGGGAGTGAGCTGTATTCTGCGTAGTTAGGGCTATGCGACCGAATGGCATGCCAATCGTGCGACTGAAGTCCACACGCATGCCAGTCGTGCGATTGAGGTTCAATCGCCTGTGAGTCGTGCGACTTGAGCCCATACGCCTGCCAGTCATGCGATTGAAGGTCAATCGCATGGGGAATCATGCGACTGAGAGCCATTCGCATAAATGCTCATCCGCATTAGTTCCATTCGCATGGGACTTATCCACATTGAGTCCATCCGCATTAGGTCCATTCGCATGGGTGTTCATTCGCATAGGTATTCATCCGCATTGGTCCATTCGCATGATGTTCAGTCGCCGGGAAGGCCATGCAACTGAAGGGTGCCCATACGCCCAAGTAGGGCTTGTGCACTCGGGGAAAACCTAGTTTATGTACTGACTTTTGGGGGAAAGTGCAGATCTAAGTTTTGACGTGGGAGATTCTCGTAAGTTCATGTAAGATGACTATTGTGGTCATAGAGGTTATGTTGGGCATTATGATGATGTTGCATGTTTATGCATTATGTATGTTATGTATGTATGATGTTGCCCTGTATGATGTTGATGACTGTGTATGTTGATGTTCCTTATTATGATGTATGTTTATCTTTCTCGTGACTTTACGTTGAATGTTAATGAATGAAATGAAAGTATTATGTAACGTAAAGTGAAAGATAATTAAAAGAGGAACATGATGAATGAATGCATGCATTAATAAACGAATGAATGTAAGAAAGGCTTGCAATCAAATGTATGGAGGTGCACACCCATGAAGGGTGTTAGCTTAACGGTGTGCGGGTTAGCTACCCCGGAAGGATGCACACTGGGGTCCCATATTTGTGATTGACCATATGTATGGGATCCTTGCCGCTTGCCCTAGGTACTGGAGTCAGCTCCGTGCCCAATGTTCGAGGTCTATGAAAGACCTCAGGCCCGGTTACCAGCTTCATGCACAATGTTCGGGTATAGCATATGGCATTGATCCGGAATGAAAGAGAAAAGATAAGTGGTGAATGTACTTACCCTAGGTACTAGAGTCAGCTCCGTGCCCAATGTTCGAGGTCTATGAAAGACCTCAGGCCCATTTACCCGCTTCGTGCACAATGTTCGGGGTAATGTACATGTCATCGAAAGTAATGAACGTACGAATGAAAGAATGAAAGAATGAAAGTATGAACAATTAATGAAGATAATAATAATTTTATCTATGTGTATGTATGATGTATGATCGCATGAAAGTAAAGAACGGTTCTAACGAAAGATAAAGTATGTTTTTTATTTTAAAACTAGAACTCACTCAGCAATGCTGACTTTTATGTGTTTCCAGTTGGCAGGTAATGATTGCTGAGGATGGCACGAGGCGGCTACTTAGCTCTTTTGGATGGCATCCATGTTTATAATGCTTTTGTGATGTAATGAAACATGTATTTTGTAACTTGTTAACGATGTATTATTTTGCAAAAGCTTTTATAATGAAATGAGATGTATATTTTGGCAATTCCGCTGCGATGTTTTATGAAAGACAAATGTATTTATATATTTTAAGTGCGATGATCGACAAGCTGTGAGCGTCTCGGGAACGGAGCCTTACAAGTTGGTATCAGAGCCAAAGTTTAAGTGAAATGGGTAAAATTTCAAAATAAACCTTAACTTAAACTAAGAATGAGACGGAAAGAGAAGGGATGCCAATTTGAGTAGTTGCGTGCCATCAGGTATTTTCGTAATGTTAACCGGTATTATGTGCACATGTTATGTGGTTTATGTGTTGCTGGTAGATTTAGATACTGATGTAGTCAGGATAGGTAATGCTTGGGGTATGAAGAGTAAAGTAAGTGGCTAATCACAATTGGCCACTGTAATTGGGGACTACTATTACTAAAGATTTCTCAAACTAGTAAAAGGGAACCCGCAAATGATCAAAAAGTTAAAGTGATATGATTTCTAATAATCATTTCCAGTTCATTAGCAATGGATTTATTATGAAGACCGGTTTCGCGAATGAAAGTTGATCATACGTTTTTCAACCATGTATAACAATCATAATCACAAACCATAAATTTATAACTTCCTGTTCAAATGTAGATACTACCCATCAATAGTTTTCCTAAGACCACCATAACATTAACATAATATTTATCACACCATTAGTTCATCACAAATTACATAAGTTTCATCCGATTAGGATGATAAAAAGAGTTTAGCTCATAATGAGCTTTAACATAACAATAGATAACAAAGAAGATAGATATGAAATCATCGGTGAAATGGAACAATCAAACCGATAATCCACAATGGATGACTTTTAGACGATCCCGAGCTTCTTCCAAGTGTTGTATGCACCTCCTGAGCCTCCAAATGATCTTGAAAACTTGATTCTTAAGAGAATTCTATAGAGTAACTCTCCCACCAAAGCTTGCCAAAAATGATGAACTTAGGCTTCTATTTATAGGGTTTTTGGAGTGTTTAAGCACGGCCCTGTGCCTAAAAAGGCATGACCCCCTGCTAGTACAATGCTTACGAAAGTTGGTCGGCTCGTACGTGCAGGTTGTGTCGGGCACGACCCCATGCTAAATGGGGCATGATCCCATGTTGAAAGTGGGGCACGACCCTGTGCTTGATGGGCACGACCCTGTGCTTGCTTTTAGGGGATAGTACCTTTTGTCCTATCAGATGTCCAAACACGGGGGATGTGTTAATTTAACATGGGGGTGTTATTCTAACAAGGCATGGGGGCGTGCTTAATGAGGCACAACCCCATGCTTGGACTTTAAAGCTTGGATACTTCAATTTATTTTTAAATATGCTTCTTTTGTTCATCTTTCCTTTTAAACACCCGAAAACACAATTTAACATTTTAAGTAAATTTTCATCATTTTAAGGGAGATATTAAGGAATAATCGATGTGATTTTGATAGGATTTTATGTATAATTTGGAGAACATCAAACATCCCCACACTTGAACTTTGCTTGTCCTCAAGCAAAAATCACTTAAAATGAAAATTCCACCAAAAACCAATAAATCAAATAAAAACATGTCTTTCGGGAATACGCAAGTAAACATTATTTCATCTAAATATAATATTCTAAGCATATGTAAAATGATATCCTAGCAAGCAATAGATTTGTTAGTAAAGATTATTATCATGTAAAAATCCACACTTCTCATAAGATGCACTCACACTCGACTAAATATATGGAGTCATAATCAAGATTAAGTATGACTAATACACTCAATTGCCTAGTATGAATAGGTGTGAAATCATATGCTTGTTAAGGGATCAAATCTCCACCTACTTAGATATTTACTTGCATAAATCGTTAGGTTTTTGATGGGTTGTAACTTGGCTCGGGCTTGGGTATGGAATATTTGGAAAAAGTGGCTAATTGCTAAAGACGACGATATTGGCTTATTTTTCTAACATAATCTACAAGGAAAGCAATAAAAGGCTCCCTATACAATACTTAAAGCTAGAAGGGATATGCTAACTTAAGGACTCGTTTAAGGTCAGATTGTCAAGACCGTATTTTGCTTTCAAGAACCGTACTTCATCTTTTACCCGAAGATACACAAAACTTTCCTTTCTCAAGGAACGTTCGGCTTGAAGCCTAATAGCACCCAATCGGATTAGTTCTGTGTATTCGTATTGAGATTCAGATTGATTCTTTTTGCATTTTCCATTACGGGACCAATTTCCACAGTTCGGGCATCTTTCATATCTTTTTACCCGTCTCTTTATAGCACTTTTTGAAATCCCACAAAATGAAGAAAATTGTTCCTTTTTTCGACATTTCTTTCGTGCGTCGAACGTGAGATTGAAAATTTGTTTGCGGATTTTCGGGGGAAGTCCCGGTTTTGCGTGGTGAAGGCAACAAAGCAAATTAAAATCAAATGAATGCATTCTAGTTCTTTAAGATCTGCCGGTAAAAGACCAATTATTTTAAGCCAAAAACGTGTCTTTAACAAAGACGGGTTCTATTGAAGGCTTTTTGGTTAAGTGACTTGGTGGTTTGGGTGATTGAATGATAAAAACGTTTAAGCTCAACGGGGCTAACTAGGGTTGATGTTCGGGTAAGGAAAATTGAAGAAAATGGTTGGGGCTTGAATGATTAAGGTTTCCTAGTGCCTAACTCAATTTCATACAACAGATACTAATTAAGATCTTGAAATGTATACCCAAAGCAAGTTCTAATCATACGTATCATATGACACCCTCAATTAAATCCAGAATGAAAGTAGAATTGCAATTTGCAAAAGCTGTTTAAGGCTAAAAAATAAACTCACATATGGATGAAATTGGGTAAAAGTGGTTCATTTTACATGATTAAATATTTTTACTAGATTATTGCTTTTAATGATATCAAAAAAACATTTTCAATTTTATTTAGACGCCATTAATTTACTTATTTATTTCCCGAAAACGTATATTTATAATTTGGTTTATCAAAAATTGTATTAAATTTTTGGTTTCTTGTCACAAAAATTAATTGTTAAGTGATCTTTTCTTAAAATTTATAAATTTGGACATTTTTAGCAAAGTCAAATGCATTACTCCCATCCCCATACTTAAACTTCACATTGTCCTTAATGTGATTAACATATTAAGACCGAGAAAGGGTAATGAAATAACTGAAGATCCGGCTCCGGCTCCTTCCGGCTGTATCGGCATGTCGAGGTCCATGATTATTTCGTTGGGATCTGTCGGATCCCAGCTTTGTCCCTTCTTATCCATAAAACTCGGCTGCCCATTTGCCAAGCTCATCACCATGTACATACTTGTGCAAATTCTCAAGTCTAATAGTCCCGCATCACTCCTTTAGTTCCCTTAGTGTTACAACCATAGATCTCGTATAGGTTCAGAATCCAGCTTCCTCCAAACATGGGTGTTGGAGCACCTGCAATCACATTCCTAGGAAAAAGATACAAACAAATACGCAATATAACATGGTAGCTGATTAACCATACAATATAATATGAAAAAGTCCCTTAAATTAACAACTCCCTCAATTTGACCACGAGCTGTTATGGAATGACTAAGTAATCGATGAATGTTTCACAACAGTGGGTCTCGTATCTAGCTGCTTTTTGTTTTACTCGATTTGAACCCTTCGATTCCAATCCGCTCCCAAAATGCTTTTCGCATTGCACCACTTTCTACGTCTTTACTCTCCTCGTCTGGGAAGGTATGGTATGCCGGCATTCCAGATTGCTTCCTCCTCCATTTCTTGTTCCGTGTAGATACCGAGATAGACACCAAACAAGGCAATGGTGTTTTATGTCAATATCCAAAAATTCTGAATGAAACTACACTATCATCCCAAGGGTCAGAGTCTTTCATGCTAAATTTGAAAGATGCTAAACATTCAAGAGTTAGTTCATAAACGGAAGGTCTATTTTGTGAGAATAAACGCTTCCATTGAGTACTCAATAAATTATTATATCTTTCTAGCTGTCCGATAGCTGCTAGTGTTTCTTCATCTGCTTGTAAGTGGGATCTTTCAACCCTTTGTAGTAGTCTTTGAAGTCTATCATGACACCATCTCGCGCGGCTCCCTTCAAATTGTAAGTAGGGATGATCCATGATCCTGAAATTTTAAAAATAAGTTAATCTATATAAAACAAATTTCTTGAACAATTTCATGATATTAGTGAAAACCATGTGTTTTTCAAGACATAACATCATAATGATTCAACTCATGTTCAAAAATAGGTGAAAATATGTAATCCACGGAAATTTTTTTGAACATGGGGGTGCGTTTTGTGAAACGTAGGGGTGCAGTTAACATGTTTAGGCATGAAATCTTGACTCGAGCACCCGTGGTTTTGTTTGTAAACATGTGATTAAGCATGGGTTTAACATTCTCTTGCTTTAAAAATCAAAGATTATACATTTAACATTTTAATCACTTATTAATAATTCAAGATACTAAAAATATATATAGTGTGTAACACCACTTGTGAATTCTTGTAACTTGAACATGATTAACAAAGATTTCACCACGAATTATGAAGATAGTGTTGTTAACAATAAAAGAAAACAAATTAATTAACTAACTAAACATACTAATAACTAAAATTAACACTAATCTACTACAAGAAGACACATGAACAAGTAGGTTTAAAGCATTCATCATTCCACAATACGTTTAAGTACAAGCTTTTACATATAATTGGTAGGATTTTGGTTGTTTAGAGACCTAATCACCTAACTACATGTAAATGAATATAATAATCAGAGGAATTAGTATGCTAACCTCTTGATCAAATACTATTGAAAAAACTCTTGAAAAGGTGACAGAAAAATGCTGAAAAAATTCAGGTTTTGTCATTCATTGTCGAGCATGGGGGCGTGCCTCCTTAGGCACGGGGGCATGCTCATGTTATGTTGTTTGGTTTCAGTCTTTTGTTGTTCCGTTATTCAGTTTCCCGCGTTACGTAATTTTCCCGGTTAAGTTTCATGCGTTATGTAATTTTCCCGGTTACATGATACGTTAAAAGCCAAGAATCTGAAACAGGAAACCAGACTCTTTAATGCCCATCAACACACTTAACACATCACGGAATACTTCTAAAAGAAGTCTCCACACATTTCGTGTGGAAGGTTCGGGATGGGATAGTGAGAAGTGCGGTTGCTTAGTTCTGCAAGCTGACGGTTAATGGAAATGAGTTCCTAGCCCATCTCTTGAACTTTTTGGATAAGTTCAGCTAAGCGTTGGGACGCAACGAGGTTCATTTCAGTCATCTGCTTGATAAGTTCATGTAGCTTGAAGAAGTATTCTTGAGTCGTTGGCTCTCGCGTTTCAGAACGCGGTTTCTTTGTAGGATTCTAGTTTAAACTTCCGTGGCTTGATTCTTTCATTTTCAGATGTTTTTAAGAAGGAATGGGTGTGATGAAAGAATGGAACAAGTGTGGTATTTATATATAGGTCGTGAATGGTGAACACGGGGCGTGCTTGGCCAGGCACGGCCCCGTGCTTGTCAGAGTTCGTCTTAAATTCGACCTGCAACGTTCTAGAGTCGTCAGCGGAGATCGTGGGAAAAAAATTGTCAGAGACACGGGGGCATGCTTCATGAGGCACGAACCGTGCTTGTGCTTGTGAGGTCCTAAAATTGTTAAAAAATTAAGGAAAATTTAAGTACAGGTGCCGCGTTTAAGCTTCGGGTCTTCGGCAGGACCCTTCCCCACACTTAGTTTATATTAGGGTGGAGGTGTAATTCCTCCAAGGTAATCTTGGTTGGTCCATCGTTATACGGTTTTAAATAATCACCATTCACTTTGAAACTTAAACCTTTGGGGTTATTAATTTCAATGGCACCATTTAGAAACACGCTTTTGATCGTATAAGGTCCAGACCAATGTGATTTCAGTTTTTGAGGAAACAAACGTAAATGAGAGTTATACAGTAAGACACGTTCTCCCACATGAAATCGTTTTGTGTTCTTTAATCGGGCGTCGTGGAATTTCCTTGTCTTTTCTTTGTAAACCCTAGCGTTTTCGTATGCTTGTTCTCTCAATTCCTCCAATTCGTGAATTTGTAGGAATCAATTCTTTCCTACAAGGTCTTGGTCCAGGTTCGCTGCTTTAAGTGCCCAAAAGGCAATGTGCTCTAGTTCAACAGGTAGATGACACGACTTCCCATAGACTAGTTTGAATGGTGTCATGCCGATGGGAGTCTTATAGGCTGTTCGAAAAGCCCATAGTGCATCATCTAACTGGTAGACCGGTCCTTGTGGTTTTGACCTGCAGTTTTCTCAAGGATTCGTTTGATGCCTCGGTTAGTGACTTCGGATTGCCCATTCGCTTGTGGATGGTAAGTAGTTGCAGAGCGATGGTGCACTCCATAACGTGCCATTGCTCGTTCGAGCTGGTTGTTACAGAAATGAGTTTCTCGATCACTAGTTAGAGCTTTAGGAGCACTAAAATGAGAGAATAGTTTCTTAAGGAATCTGACAACGTTTCTAGCATCATTGGTAGGAAGGGCTTGAGCTTCAGCCCATTTTGAAATTAATCAACTACTACCAAGATGTAATGATTGCCAAATGACACCGGGAATGGCCCCATGAAATCAATACCCCATATATCAAATACCTCACATACTTGAACTGGTTTCTGAGGCATCTCATCCCATGTTGAGATATTGGTTGCTCTTTGACATGAATCACAGGTGCGTACAATGTTGTGAGCATCTTTGAAGATCGTGGGCCAGTAAAATCCAGAGGCAAATACTTTCTTGGCTGTTAAGGTTGCTCCATGGTGTCCTCCTGTGGGTCCTTCATGACAGTGCCTTAGGATTTGTTCCGCTTCACTTTCGTATACACATCTTCGAATGAGTTGGTTTGCACCGATTCTGAACGGATACGGGTCCTCCCAATAGTAATGTTTGATATTAGTAAAGAATTTCTTCTTTTGCTGATAAGTCATTCCTTTGAGAAGGATTCCGCTTGCTAAGTAATTTTCAAAATCGGTGAACTAAGGATGTACATCAATTGAGGATTGAATGTGCATAAGGAATTCATGAAGAAAATTGTCGTTTATTGCGGCTTCCTCAGTTTGTGAAGGACTTGAATCCTCAAGACACGAGAGATGATCGGCTGTTAGATTTTCCGCTCCTTTTTTATCACAAATTTCGATGTCAAATTCTTGAAGCATAAGTATCCAACGAATGAATCTCAGCTTTGCATCTTGCTTGTTGAACAAATAACGAAAGGCTACATGATCGGTGTAAACGATTGTTTTTGAAAGGATTACATATGAGCGAAATTTGTCAAATGTGAAAACTACCGCAAGAATTTCTTTTTCGGTGGTGGTGTAGTTTTCTTGTGTGTCGTTTAGGGTTTTGCTCGCATAATGATTTAGGTGAAATTGCTTATCTTTCCTTTTTCCTAATACGGCTCCTACCATGAAATCGCTTACGTCACACATGAGTTCAAATGGTAGCGTCCAGTCTGGGGAAACCATGATTGGAGCAGTTACCAGTCTCTCCTTAAGCAATTTGAATATACTAATGCGTTCGTCAGAAAATACAAATTGAGCGTCTTTTTCAAGAAGTTGAGTCATTGGTCGAGCGATTTTTGATAAATCTTTGATGAAACGACGATAGAATCCTGCATGACCTAGAAAACTTATGATATTCTTCACGGTTGTGGTATGCGGAAGTTAGAAAGAGTGTCGACTTTGGCTTGATCGACTTCAATCCCTGATTGAGAGATTTTGTGTCCTAACACTATTCCTTTCGTAACCATGAAGTGGCACTTTTTCCAATTTAAAACAAGGTTAGAATCTTTACATCTAACCAGCATCTTTTCTAGATTTTCAAGACATTGCTTGAATGAGTTCCCAAAGATGAAGAAATCATCCATGAAAACTTCCATTGAGTGTTCAATCATTTATAAAAGATTGCTACCATGCACCTTTGAAATGTAGCAGGAGCATTACACAATCCAAAAGGCATTCACCGATAAGCAAATATGCCATATGGACAGGTGAATGTCGTCTTCTCTTGATCTTCGGGAGAAATAGGAATTTGAAAATAACCTGAGAAACCGTCCGGGAAACAATAGAACATTTTTCCAGATAATCTCTCAAGCATTTGGTCGATGAAAGGAAGAGGAAGTGATCTTTCCTTGTGGCATCATTGAGTTTGCGATAGTCTATGCAAACTCTCCATCTGGAACCGCGAGTGGGAATAAGCTCATTCTTCTCGTTAGTTACAACAGTCATTCCTCCTTTCTTTGGAACAACTTGGACGAGACTGACCCAAGGTGAATAAGAAATAGGGTAAATCAAACCGGCATCTAGTAGTTTGATTACTTCTTTCTTCACCACCTCTTGCATGATTTGGTTTAAACGTCTTTGAGGTTGAATAATGGGTTTAAAGTTCTCCTCCATCAATATTTTATGGGTGCAAAAGGATGGATTGATTCCTTGATGTCCATAATTTTCCATGCAATTGCTCGTTATGTGCCTTAAGCACATTGAGCAACTTGTTCTTCTCATCATTTGTTAATGCGAATGAGATTATGACAGGAAGTTAAGATGTGTTTTCACGAAAAGCATATTCGAGATGAGATGGAAGTTCTTTGAGCTCTAAAACTGGAAGGTCTTTGATAGAAGGTTTAGCTTTAGGTTTTAGCTCTTATTCAATGATCTCAAATGCTTCTTGATGAAATGATGTTTCATCAACTTCTAGTTCTGGAATGATTCGGTTCTCACAAATGGGTTCGGTGATTTGGACCTCTATTAATTGAGTGTTGCAAGCTTCATTTTGAAGAGTTTTCTTCAAATGATAGCTTATGATCGAATCGCAAGCATCAACGTAATAGAGTGAGTCATCAAAAGTTACTTCCTCCTCGTCCACTCTAAGCGTGAGTTTGCATGTGCAAACATCAATGAGGGCTCGAGCAGTTGCTAAGAAAGGTCGACCTAGGATAAGAGGAACATTTTTGTCCTCATCCATGTCAAGGATCACAAAATCAACGGGAAATACAAATTTTTCGATTTTACTTAAGAGATTTTCAACGATGCCCCTAGGACATTTGATAGAATGGTCAGCTAACTGGATGCTCATACGGGTAGGTCTAGGTTCACCTAAGTTTAATTTTTCAAAAACCGCATAAGGCATAAGGTTAATGCTTGCACCTAAATCAGCTAACGCATTACTGACAGAAAGATTTCCTATTAGGCAAGGTATGGTGAAAATTCATGGATCAATCATCTTTTGAGGTAGTTTGTTTTGAAGAACTGCAGAGCATTCCTCATTCAAAACTACGTGTGATAACTCTTCCAATTTCTTTTTGTTCGACAAGACACTTTTAGAAACTTAGCGTAGTTTGGCATTTAGGCTAAGGCTTCCACCAAGGGTAGATTGATGTGGAGTTGCTTGAACAACCTAAGGAATTTGCCATATTGTGCCTCCTTTTGTTGTTGTCTCAAACGACCTGGATATGGAGGTGGTGGAACATAGGGTGGTGGTGGAACGTATTTCTTGGCTGGTTCTTAATAACAAAAGGTTGCTTTTGCTTATCACTCGTATTACTTGGAGTTTTAGTTTCTACTTTTTCAAGGATGGGTTGTAATGCGGGTGCATTACCTTGAGTGGTTTTGCCACTCCTAGTGCCGATGGCTTTGACTTGAGCATTAGGGCTTGTCACAGTGTTGTTGGGCAAAGCTCCTTGAGGTCTTTCAGATAGTTGTTATGTTATTTGACCTACTTGGTGCTCTATGGTTTGCAATGATGCTTTGTTGCTTTTGATGTCAGCTTCGTTTCTTTTGAACCTCTCCTCATTTCTTTGATCAGATTTTTGAATGTACTCATCTATGGCTTGTGTGGTTAATAACAACTGCTGCAATAAGTCTTCCATTGTTGATGCTCCACGGTCTTGGTTACTACTGCTTGGACCTTGGTATGGTGGTTTCTGTTGTTGGTAAGGTGGCCTTCGGTTGAATCCAGATGATGGTTGGTTATTACCAGCATCTCTGTAATTCGAGTTGCTTCTCCAATTTGAGTAGTTGTTATATGAGTTATTTGGGCCTCCTACGTAGTCAACATCTTCAACCATTATAATGCCTTGTGGGCATTCGTTGGTCTTGTGTGAATTTCCACATGTGATGCATCGTGTTGGAGTTTTCTTTTGTTCGCTTTGCAATTGTTCGAATCATTTGGTTAAAGCTTCAAATTGGGCTACAATTAAGGTTTCAGAGTCTACTTGATGAATACCTTTAGAACTGGGTTTGGTTCTTAAGGGATTATAAGCAAAGATCTTCTTAACTGCTCTTTCTAAGGCTTGGTATGCTTCTATTGGCGTGACACTTTTAACATCTCCTCCCGCACTTTGGTCTACCGCTTGCTTGTGGGCTCCGTTGATTGCATCGTAACAGGTTTGACACTGCAACCACAGATCAAGTCCGTGATGTGGGCATCTCCGAAGGAGACTTTATATCTCTCCCATGCTACGTGTAATGATTCATCATCGTCTTGGCGAAAGCTTGTGATGTTGCTTTTTAGTTTGGCAGTGCGATCGGGTGGAAAGTATTTCAAAAGGAATTGTTTAGCCATTTCTGCCCATGTGGTGATGGAACTAAGCGGAAGTGAATCAAGCCAGTCGATGGCTCGGCCTTGAAGTGAAAATGGAAAAAGTCTTAGTCGAATGGCGTCGTCTGAACATTTATCGATTTTTAAGGTCGCACAGATACGAAAGAATCGTGAGATGTGAGCATTAGGATCTTCATCTTGCAATCCATGGAATTGAACAGAGTTTTCTACGAGTTGGATAATACTAGACTTAATCTCAAAATTGTTGGCAGCTATTGCTGGTTCGACAACTAGACTCGTAACCATCTATTGACGATGTGGCATAGTGTGTTATCTTCATTTCCTCGTCTTGGTTGGCCATGTCTTCTTCGGATGGTGTACCTTCCAAAATGTCTTCTTCAATGATTGGTGCTACTTGTTGTGGTATTTCGCGCAATATTTGACAGAAAAGTCGTTCGGGTTCCGAAAGAGGCGAAACAAGTTCAGGACTAGACGAGTCGGACATACACTAACTTAAGGAAGCATAAACTAACTAAGGCTTAAAATAAATTAGGCAAATGTAGCTAAACTAACTAAGGCTAACTATCTAACAAACATAAAATAAAGTTTGAACAAAAATATATTAACAAGTTATATACAAGATAGTCAAAAATTTAGCTTGTCTTTCAAACTACCGTGTGTCCCTGGCAACGACGCCAAAAACTTGATGCAATGCGGATAGTATATATTTTGATACAGATTTTTCGTATAGATTAAGTTTTAATTGGTTATTACAAATACTAAACCACACACATAAAAGGCAAGTGTACTTGTCGTGTGGTAATATAGTGTTTGTAAGAACCGAGTATCATCCGTGGACACACCTAGCCTACTCAACAAACTTGATGATTGACTATCAGATTTGGTTTTTGTTAAAGAAAATGATAAGTTTCATTGGAAAATTTTTTAGGGTTTTAAAAACAATAATAAAAATAAAGTAAACTAAGATTGAAGCGTTTGGATTTAAAACCAGGGAATAAAAGTTATTATCTTAATTAGACTCCACTTATGTAACCGTGATGAATTGGTGGTATGATTTAAAGATATTAATTAATGTAATTATGTTAATGTTTATAAAGATGAGCTGACACGATTTCTCATTTATCCTGCTCCGTAGCGACTAGGATCACGTCAGGTTGAATTTTACTGCTTAGATCAAAGCCCTAGTTATGACACCCCGTGTTTCCAGGTTATTATCATTTTTGTAATCAAATATATATATATATATATATATATATATATATATATATATATTATATATATATATATATATATATAATATATATATATATATATATTATTAAGTAATCAAATATATATATATATATATTATTAAGTAAGAATTGTAATTATTATAATTAATATTAACAATTAACTAGCATTTTGATTAAACCAAAGTAATATTTTTCAAAACCTAAGACAACTATGTAATCTTGAAGGACCAAAGATGTAAATTCACTAAGCAAATCCTTATTAATCTATCCAACCCCATAACCGACTCCATACATCTTCTTCTCGGTTTTTTCCTTATTCGCAAACTCTGAAGAAACCCTAGCTGAATTCCTCTCTCGACGGCAACCCTCCTCCCTCCACGAAAGACCCACTTCGGCAAACACCTGACGGCGGCAACCCCTCCCTCGAGACCGGACATCTTCGACGATTCTTCCGCTTGCAATCGATCAACTGCGACAACCTCGATTCATTCGGTAAGAGAATTACTTTGCTACATATGTATGTTACAACACGGTTTCGCGTTCAGTGTCATATTATAGTGGTGTGTGTTGACGTTCTATACGTGATTGTATGCCTTTCGTGTGTGCCTATGTGGGTGTGCACACACACACACACATATATATATGTATATATATGTATCTATATATATATATATGGACGTGTTGTATGTATGTATGTCGGCCATGAATGCAGTGTGTGAATGCATGCTTGTGCGATTGTACGTGTGTGTTGTGTGTGTGTTCTTGAGGCATGAGTGTGTGGGCTGTGTTGAGGATGTTCGGTTGCAAATTTTACACCTTATATTGTATGTACATGTGCCTATATGTATGGGTATTGCGTGTGTGTATATGTAGATATATATGTACCTAGTTTATGAGCTTAATGTAAAATGTCTTTCATGTCTTACATATATGTAACAGAATGGGTTAAATGAAATACAATGTGTGGTTTATGCTTATAATGTTTAATATTTCATTGATTAGTGTGTGTTAACGTTTATTGAACTAACTATATAGGTTTGTGGTGTTTACATAGTTCTTAGTCAATAATGATCGAGAAACGTGCTTAAACTTAATTGTGTGAAGTTCTCATGCGAATGGACCATGCTAATGGACCATACGCATGAACAACTTCATGCTAATGAACCAGTCACACGACTGAACTAGGAGACTGGATCAGTCATACAATTATGACATGAGATTGACTCAGTCGCACGACTGAAGCCTCAGTTGTGCGGATGGATCAACCGCATGCTTCAATCGCACGACTGAACCATGCAAATAGTTCAGTTGCACGAATGGAAAACCCTAACCTATAAATACCACTTAATTCGTGGAAAAACATAACAATTTGAATACCTACACACTAAATCATACCCTAGCCATCCAGAGACCCTAGAACAACCTGTTCCAAGTTCATAGATCGTTATAAATCGTCCTACTATTGTTCTTGACGTTTAGTTACATTCTTGGATTGATTTTACACGTGTTCTCACTGATTGGATCGCCAATCAAATAGGATTCCACACTATTTGAGTTGGTATACACATAAATCAGTTAGTACTCCGTCCGTACACGATCCCTAACAAGTGGTATCAGAGCTTTGGCTCTTGATTTACGTGTGATTCAATTGATTTTGATATAAAAATCGTGTTTTTCACTAAAAAAACGCAATCTTTTTGTGTCAAACTGTGTTTTAGACGTCTCTAGGTCAAAAAGTTAATGTTTTCCAGCATATGACAATTAGGGTTAGTGAGAAATTTGTGTTTTTGCGTCAAAATACCTTAAACCTTCGAATTCTCAAAATTTAGCAGCTTCAGTTGCACGATTGACTCAATCGCACGACTGAATCCATCCACATCCCTCATACGCACGATTGGACTCAGTCGTTCATCCATTCGTATGACTGAACTGCCCATTCGTATTGTTCATCTGCACCTGCCCCATTCGCACGATTGAGCCATCCGCATTTGTTCATTCGCACGTCTGAGCAAACCGCATTGTTCAATCACACGAAGTGTTCAATCGCATTCCTTTAGTCACATAAGTAAAACAGTTTGTTTTAAAGTTCAAAGTCAATAGTATGGAGGATCAATATTCAGCGTTTAACGCAGGAGGGATTCAAGGATCCAGAATCTATTGCTTCTGGAAAATGAAGTGGGGAATCACAATAAACTTACCCTCAATGGAAGCAAAGATTCGAGATCTACTTAAATGGAGTAGATCCCAATTTGTGGGAGTCGATAGAGACAGGGTATAGCTGCCTGTAGGTGCAGATGGAGTCAAACTTACCCTAGCTAGCATGACTGATGGCCAAAAGGTAAAGTACAATGCTGAGAAGAAAGTATATGCATTGCTAACTCAGTCAATTCCAATTTTCTGAGAACAAGCAAGCAAAGAAGCTGTGGGATGCATTGGAAAAATGGTATGATGGGAATGCATCATTAAAATCTCTAAACGCAAAAGCATTGAAGAAGAAGTTCGACAACTTCTCGTCAATAGGTAAGGAGAGCTGGATGACGTCATCGATCGGTTCTACCACTTGATGAGTGAGTTGCACACTCATGGAGTTACAACGTCTATGGAAGACAAGGTGTCGAACTTTGCAGATGGGTTGCCAGAGAAGTGGGTTTCCTTTGTATTCAACCTCAGACAGAATGATATGCTGGCAAAGTTAGATATCAACAGTTTCATTCTAAAATTGAGAGAGGAAGAGTTGAGGATGAAGTACAGGGCCCAAAAGTCTTCATATGATCAAAATACGTCACTATACAACTCAAATCCACAAGCCAAAACGTCTGGAGCACCACGTCAAACGACATTTGTGTCGACTTCAGCTGGTCCATCTCAAGCTACTTCAGGATTTGACACGTTAGCGTCATCTTGTACCCAATACATAGCACCTGAAGCCAATGCTACAAAACTAAAGACCGAGAATCTTAGGAATGTGATGGTAGAAGTAGAAAAGGAACATATGGATCTCTTAGCAGCTGTCGTTCACTCCTATGATGGACTAGTTGCTGGGAAAGTTAGAAACTGCCATCTGGCAGATGAGGACTACGCGCAGGTAGACGAGACAGAGCTGGAGAGAATGGACATCATGTGGGCTTTAGAAAGTGCTATCCGAAGAGCTAAGAAGTTTGTCAAGAAGACCAGACAGAACTTGATTGCCAATAAGGACACAACTTTTGGTTTTGACAAGACCAAAGTTACCTTCTTCAACTTTGGGGAAAAGGGGCACTTCATACGTGAATGTGTAAAGCCCAAGAAGATAGGAAATGGGAATCCATTCTCATCTTTCAATCGTCAAGATAAACCCACAAGTAGTCCTACTTCGTCAAGCAAGGATCCTAAGGCCTTGACCGCTCAGGATGACGAAGCACAAGATTGGAGCTTTCGGTTTGTGTCTCCAGGAAAATCCAACATCGCTAGTGTTGAGGATTTCGATGACGACTCAGCTAGCGAAGGTGATATTGCAGTGGAACTCGCGATGTCAAATAATGAAGAAAATGCAACTTTGGTTGATCACCTGCCTGAAGAAGGAACAAGTTCAACAACTTCAGAATCACCAGAACTAGAAAAGTCAGACTCCACTTCGATGGCCGATTCAACCGCACCCTCTCAAGTAAGTACTACAGATCAATTAGTTAATAATCATGCTTGTGTTGAATGTAATAAATTTAGGGAAGCATTGATTTGAAATTTGCTAGGTTATTAGATCATAATGATATCTTAGTAAAGGACTTGCAACTGTGCACATAAGCAAATAGAATTTTAAAACAAAATGAGCATAGTTATAAAGAAAAGATAGAAATTTTAAATAAACAACTTAGGGAAACTGAAGTTGTGGCTTTTAACCAAGCTAATGACATTAAGTTCTATCTAAACTCCCTAGAAGAACAAAGAAACAAAAATCAGTTTTGGAAGTAGAAGTAAATTCATTGAAACAAAAACTGCATAGTTGGACTAGTTCTTCTCACATAGTTCAACACTTAGTGAGAGAACGTAACAACGGGGAGGGTTTGGGTTATAAAGTGGTTCCACCACCACATGAAACCTTGTTGAATGCCAAAAGCAAACGAATAAATAACAACCCAATCAAGGATCATGTGGTGTCCATTCCTTTTGTATGTGATCCAGATTCCACATGTAAACCAAATATATTTGGCACTAAACCAAAGGAGGCCACTTCTAAATCAAAAGGTAAGATGCCTATTGTGAATCTGGATGAACAATTTGAAAAGGTTAATATAAGGATAGGTTCAACCACGTATAATTATAAAACTAAAAAGACCATACATGCTAACCAAACACATGCATCATGTCTAAGTCCAGGTAAACAAAAAGGTAAAGATGTTAACAAGGATCAAACAATTAATTCTGTTAAACAAGTTAAAACATCAAAACAAGAAATGAATAAATCCAAAATGAATAAAGTCACACGTGTGTCACATATCTCTCCACAAAAACAGGTACTCCATCATGTCGAAAGTATATCATTCTATAACTATAGAAAGTATGGACACATCGCGTCTACTTGTCCTTATTATCAGACTCCAAGGCAGAAAATTGAACTTTATGACACTAAACCTAGCTGTTCAAAAAGGAGATCCATGACTCCACCAAAAGAAGTCAGTAATCCTAAAGTTCAACTCATTAACCAGTCGTTTGTGCACTACAAACAGGCCTTACACAAAGTTGGCTTATTGAAAAAGAAGTCCATCCTTGTATCTGATAATGAGAACAAGAAAACAACAGATCTTCCCTCACCCTCTAATGACAATGGGTGAAATTTATGATGTGTGATGCCTCTGGGACACCCAAGCCGGTTATGGCTTGGGTCCCTCACCTTAACTAAAGTTTTTAATTGAATGTGCAGGTGTTCGCTATAGTGCTAAAACAAACACTTGGATTGTAGATAGCGGAGCATCCAGACACATGACTGGGAACCAGACACTCCTGTCAAACGTCAAACAAATAAAAGGAGGTCTTGTTTCATTTGCTGGAAACAAAGGAGGGTATATCACAGCTCAAGGGGAAGTGGAGAATCAGAAAGTGAAGTTTGACAAGGTAAATTATGTTCAACAACTTCAAAATAATTTGCTTTCTGTCTCCTAAATCTGTGACAAAGGATTTAAAGTTGTATTCGACAATAAGAAGTACTATGTCCTGAAAAAGGACTACGTGATCCCGGAGGACCAAGTCTTAATGTCAGCTTCAAGATATAATGACCTTTACATCTTGGATCTATCAAAGGCCTCCACAACGGATCATCAAGTTCAGTGCTTCTTGTCAAAAGCTACTGAGAAGGATTCTATCTCCTGGCATAGGAGAACGAGACACATCAATCCACGAAAGATGAAGCACTTGATCCAGAATGATCTAGTGCGAGGAGTAAATGTCAAAAACTTCCAACTCCTAGATTTTTGTGTCGCCTGCAAAAAAGGCAAACAAACTAAGAAGTCTCATAAGGCAAAGAAAGTGAATTCCATAGAACTGCCTCTTAAGCTTCTTCACATGGATCTGTTTGGTCCAGTCAGTACAAGAAGCATCACAGGCGACTTGTACTGCTATGTAGTTACAGATGACTACTCAAGATTCTCTTGGGTGATGTTTCTGAAATCAAAATCAGAAACAGTTGAGTCATTCAAAGAGTTAGTAACTACACTGGAATCTCTCTACATGCTAAAGGTAAGACAAGTCCGCTCAGACAACGGAACAGAGTTCAAGAATCAATGGATGGAGGCATTCTGCAAAGAAAAGGGAATTGTACATCAGTTCACATCTGCCTACACTCCACAGATGAACGGGGTTGCTAAAAGGAAGAACAAAAGCTTGATAGAGACTGCTAGGACGATGTTAGCAGACTCGAAGCTGCCTATCCAATTCTGGAACGAGGCAGTGGCAAATGCATGTTACACCTTGAATCGAGTCTTGGTGGTTAAACAACATGAAAAAATGTGTTACGAGTTGCTACAACGACGTAAACCTAACCTGGAGTACCTCGAACCGTTTGGAGCACCATGTACGTTGCTGAAGAAAACTCAAGAAGGCAAGTTTAGCGAGAAGGCTGAAGAGGGAATCTTTCTAGGATACAACATACCGAATAAGAGAGTTTACAACAACTCAACGGATCAAGTAGAAGTGTAGTGTAACGTGGACGTTCAGAGATACACCACCCCTCCTGCTGGAAAAGGACCTTCATTCTTTTCGACTATGATGGATTCTTCAAGTCCTTCAACATTCCTCTCTCCACTTCTGATGATGAGTTAGCAGCAAAAATGATGTATGATGTCTTAAACACACTAACACAAGACTCTCTAACGTCTGGTTCACAAGGTGCGTTGCCTAGTCAATCAGGGGGAGCACTAGAGGTAAGTGGCTCCTCCTCTGATGATGAGCCGTAGAGAATGATCAGAACAATCAGAGGGAGCACTAGAGGTAAATGAGGAAGTTTTGTTACTTATTATTTATTCTTTTCGCATTTGTGTACTGTTGCAAATGCGGAAGTTAAAACTTGAAACCATTGACTATCCGCATTTGTGCTGTAGTAAATGTGGAAGAGTAACTTGTGATTTTGTTCATCAGCATTAACACACTGTAGCAAATGCGGTAGTGTTGTTACTTGTTTCATCCTATCCGTATTTGTACACTATAGCAAATGTGATAGAACAAAGTCAATCAGCATTTGTGTGACTACACCAAATGCGGTTGACAACACTTGGTCAGCATTGCACTGTAGCAAATGTGATAGAACAAAGTCAATCAGCATTTGTGCGACTACACCAAATGCGGTTGACAACACTTGGTCAACATTGCACTGTAGCAAATGCGAGAGAGAGATGTTCATCCGCATTTGACTATTGTAGCAAATACGGTAGAGTAAAATCCACATTTACTTAACACACTAATGCGGTAGAGTAAAATCATTATCCGCATTAGTTGCACTTGAAAATATACTATTACCCGCATTAGTTACATGCATGGGCTACCTTCACCTGCATTAACCAATGCACTTACCTGTATTAACTTTTGAACTTAATCATAAGTTAATATGATTGAATTGATTATTCATCTTATGAAGATTTGTCCTTGATTGATTTTTCTTATGAAGTTGACTGTTGAAGTTGTCAATTCTTGCTTGGATTGACTTGTATGTCACAAGTGATACAAGTTTCCTAATTTGATAGATCTTGGACTTATCATGCTTCTAGGAATCTGCATAAGCTGAGATATAGTGGTATGACTTTTTGCAACAACACCAACCAAAATTCTTTTTATTTTATTTTCAAAGTTAAGTTAATAAACAAAAACTTGGACTTACTCAAAAATTTTAAATTACTCCACATTTGGATAGAAGCTTTAAAGATTTAAAACCTTTTGAATATTATTTTGATTATTAATAATGAAGAGAATTATCTCTTTTGTTGGGATCATATCAGAGTTACATTACACTTGTGCATCCTTTATGATTAAATGGACATGATCATGAACTTGAAGATTGAAGGTATATTTGTCCTCTTAAACTCATACCTGGTTGATATTTTGATGCAAATGAATTTTATCATGTTTTGGTTGATTTAATTATTCAATGTGTACCTCACACACACAAGCATGGAATGATCAACCCTCCTTATACAATGCATGGTAGAACTTTTCATAGCTTTTCTTACTAGGTTACTTAAGTTATAAAGTCTCATTTTCACTGATCCTCATTGGGATTCTTTTACTTTGATCCTTTTTCATGATGATCCACATTAGGATTCTTTTCACTTCACTTTGGAAGGTGACCCATGATAGGATTCTTTTGTTCATTCACTTGGAATGTATTACTTTTGTTGATTCATCCAATTTTGGATGTGGTCAACATTGGGAATCTTTTGGATCATAACATCTGCACTATGTGCAAGTTTTATCAGGTCTTTGCTCAGCAAAACAAAGATGGAACATGATGTGGTGAAAGAGATTCATAAAGTATCATTACTTGGTGTGTTTAGGTTACTACACACATGCATTCAGATAAGCCAATACATACCTGTGCTTTGTGACGAGTGTTTCACAATTGAATAAGTCTTTAATTCGTCACTACATGTATCTTTTCTTCCAAGTCATTTCAATCTTTCACATTTTGAAATTAAGCACAGTGAATGATATAATGACTGTAATTATATCATTTCCCACAAAATTCTTTTCTTCATCAAACTTGATTTCTTTTTATGGTTTTCTGATGTTTTTAATTGTTTTTGATGTTTTTCATGGTTTTTACTCAAGGTTAATCATGCCAATTGATTGAAGCAGGAATTCAAATCTACTAGGTTCAAATGCCTTGGTAAACAAATCAACTAATTGATTTTTAGTTGGTACTTGAATTAATTTGATTAAAACTTTTTCAGCACAGTCTCTCAAAAAGTGATATCTAATCTCAAAATGTTTTGTTTTTGAGTGCTAAACTGGATTATTAGTTATAAAAACAACTGCTTTGTTGTCAATAGAAATTGGTGTGTGCAAGAAGTTAAAACCATAATCAAGCATCTGGTTTTAAATCCAGAGTACTTGAGAGCAACATGCTGATGCAGCAATATACTCAGCTTCTGCTATGGACCAAATACATTTGTCTGCTTCTTGCATTGCCAAGATACTAGTTCGGGACCAAGAAATTGACAACCGCTAGAGGTGGATTTTCTGTTGAAGTTGCATCCTCCATAATCACTGGGTGTGTAGGCATAGAGATTAAATTCTCCTTCCTTTGGATACCATAACCCAAGAGCTGGTTTGCCCTTCAGATATCTGAATATCCTCTTGACTGTGTTCACATGTGATTCTTTTGGATCAGCTTGATAGGCACACACACACAAACACCAAACATAATGTCAGGCTTACTGGCTGTTAGATACATAAATGAACCGATCATTGATCGATAGTGAGTCTGATCCACTGATTTGCCTTCAGGATCAGGTCCAATCTTCACTTTAGTATCAACTGATAGACTGATAGTCAACAAAGTGAAATTTCTTCAACATGGTTTCTACATATTTTGATTGATTTGATGAAGATTCCATCTGCTGTCTGTTGGACTTGCACCCCTAGAAAGAAGGTGAGTTCCCCCATAGCACTCATTTGGAACTTTGAGTGCATAAGGTCTTCAAATTCTTTGCAGAGTTGCTTGTTTGTCGAGCCAAATATAATGTCATCCACGTAGATCTGAACTAACAGCATATCTTTTCCTCTTTTTCTTCTGAAGAGAGTCTGGCCAATCTTTCCTCTTTCATACCCATGGTCAAGAAGAAAGGATGGTAGAGTCTTATACCACTTTCTTGGTGCTTGATGAAGACCATATAGAGCTTTGTCAAGCTTGTAGACTCTGTGAGGGAAATCTGGATCTTCAAAGCCAGATGGTTGACTAACATAGACCTCCTCAGCAATCTTTCCATACAGGAAGGCACACTTTACATCCATTTGATAAACAGTAAATTTCATGGATGCAGAATATGCAAGAAAGATTATGATTTCTTCCAGTCTGGCAACAGGTACAAATACTTCTTCATAGTCAATTCCTTCTTCTTGAGTGTATCCCTGTGCCACTATTCTTGCTTTGTTTCTGATGACGATCCCTCTATCATCAGTGTTGTTCCTATACAACCATCTGGTACCGATAGGGTATTGTCCTTCGAGAAGATCTACCAGTTGCCATACTTCTTGCTTCTTGAATTAGAGCAATTCTTCCTGCATTGATTCAATCCAGCTATTGTCTTGAAGAGCCTCTTTGATGTTTTTGGGTACTGTTTGATATAGAAAGCATGAGAACAAACAGATGTTTGCAATACTGGACTTGCTTCTTGTCACCTCTTATTAAGATCACCAATAATGGTTTCAACTGATGATTCTTGTGTATTCTTGTGGTTGGAATGGTGTCACCAGCAATAGTTACATCAAGATTGGAGACATTCAGTTCATTATGGTCAGAGGCACATTCATCTGGTACTGTTGTTGAATTATGAAGATTGTCAACTTCTGTTTCAGTAATTGCTACATCTTCAGCAGCACTGAGATTGCTTGCATCATTTGATGTACCTTGTGTTTCAACTGGAGAAGTAGCCAGTTTTTGATTTTTGATCTCATTTGACAAGTCATCTGAGTGATATGGTACCAGGCTAGGACCTCCTTCAGAAGAAACACTAAGGTTTTGTGACAGTTGTCTGATGGGATTAGATTGAAGAGGAACATCTTCATTCATGTGTTCATCAAATGTAGGTGGAATCAATGGATAATATCTCTTCTTTCTACAGCTGAAGAAGTATCACTTGAATGCATATTTCTTGCATCAGACAAGTGAAATTGGTCAAATGATTTTGTAAATGTGTCAATATCAAACAACCAGTCAGGACTATTTGTGAATTTGGGAAACGAAATGGTTTGAGGAATCCAATAAATGGTTTCCTATGAAAGAGCAGTTCATAAGGTGTCATGTTACTTTCTTTAACAATCAGAGTTTGATTTTGTACAAAGCACGATGTGTTAACTGCTTCTGCCCAGAAGGTAATGGGCAGTTTAGCATCGGCTAGCATTGTTCTTGCTGCTTCAATTAGTGTTCTATTTCGCCTTTCAGCTACCCTATTTTGTTGAGGAGTTCTAGCTGCACTGAATTTATGAGCAATGCCTTTGGTTGTACAAAAGAAACTCATACTTTCATTTTAGTACCATTATCACTTCTTATTATTTTGACCTTAAGATCAAGTTGATTTTCAATTTTAGTGATAAAATCTTGTATGATTTGGGATGCCTCGTTTTTATGAAGTAAGAAGAGAACCCAAGTGAATCGTGAAAAGTCATCAATGATCACTAAATAGTACTGTTTCTTTCTAATACTCATTACATGAGTTGGTCCAAACAAATCCATGTGAAGTAGCTTCAATGGAGTATTGTTAGTGTTCACAAGCTTGGTTTTGTGAGATGATTTATGCTGTTTTCCTTTGAGGCACGCTGAACATTGATCAATAAAATTAAATTCTTTTTGAGGAAGACCAACGACATGGTTTCCTTTGACCAACTTGTTCATATTTTTAAAGTTTGTGTGCCTCAAACATCTATGCCAAAGTTGTGACTCATCAAATGATGCTTTAGACAAAAGACATGTTTCTTCTTTGGGTGATGCAGAACATAGGTTTAAGACATATGTATTATTCTTTCTCAGTGTCTTTAAGACAACCCATTCTTCAGAGATCTGAAATCCAGATTTTAGGATGTAGCAATGAGTGTTTGTAAAGTGAGTGGAGTATTTCTTATCATAGATCTGAGACACGCCATAATAGTTCCTTGTATGTGCTTGAAGTCATGAAGGAGGGAACGATCTCCAGTCATGTGTCGGGAGCATCCACTGTCTACGTGCCATAGGCTATTAGACCTGTGTGGATGAACCTGCAAGCAAAAAGAACTAATTAGAATAAGGAACCCAAGCCATGATGGTCTTGGGTTTCCCGTTCCTATTCATGATGGTGACTTTATGATATTTCCCTTTAATTTGTGGTTTAGATGGAGGTGTCCTGGGAGATTTTTGGTGATGAATGGGTTAAGTCATCTCATTAACATCTACTGAGGATTCAAATGAGTAATGAAATCATTGGTCTCTGTTTCTTTGTAGAAATATAGCCCGTTTTTAATTATCAAAAGTAGGTTTTTGTTTTGGAAGGTCAAGTTTGTGTTTCATTGTGAGATGATTTCTTTGACCCTTCCTCAATTCCTTCAAGTTATTTATGTCATTTGTTGATCTAGGTGTCCTAGATTGAGTATTATGATAATGAGGTCTGACAGAATGCATCACAGTGGATGTTTTTGAGATGGGCTTGTGTTGGGGAATTCTCAAACCCTTCTGATTGAAGTAACAATCAGATGTATTGTGATTGTTCATGTCACAGATTGAACAATACTTGTTGAAATAGCAGTTATTGGTGGAGTGATTGTTCATATCACAGATGGAGCAATATTGATTAAAGAAGCATTTATCTGTCTTGTGATTGAATATTTCACAAATGTCACAATACATTTGTTTGTTTCTTGAATCAGATTTTTCCTTGTGTGACTCAACTGATATTTTCTTTTGATGAGTCACTTTCTTTTCTTTAGGTGATGAATCAGAATTAGTCCTTTTAGTAGTTTGCTTCATAACACTAACTTTGTTTAATTGTTTGGGCTGTTTTGTTTCTTCAACCTATTTCTTACTTCTTTCTTAAGCTGGTCAACATGTTCCTTGTTGCAGATATCAAACCCAACTCCTTGCCTTAATCTTGAAGAATGAGGGTCTGATGATGTTTAATGTGTTGAACTCAGTGTTATTGTTTGTTTCTTTTGCAGTGAAACCTTTTCTGATTTGCTTGAATTTTATGGAGATATAAGCTCATTATCAGAATTACTCTTAGTAGTGGGTTTCACTGTCTTCACATATTTCTTTTTACCTTGTAAAACAGATGGTATGAATTTTATAAAAGGGACAATTGCTTTTATAGGGCTTGATGGTTTCATGACACTCACTGTCTTGTCTGAACACTCTTTGATTTTGATTGGGTGACTTAACTTGATTTTATCCTCATTTGTTTCAATATAAACATCAGGTTTGTTTTGAGGATTGGTCACCTATTTTACTACAGATTTAGGTTCCATAGTTTTAGTTTCAATTGCTTCAGTAAGTGAGACAGATTCTGGCATGACAGTGTAGTTGTCATTGTATGGTGGAGGACATGAATTATACCCAATCCCTGACATGTCCTTTGGATCCTTTTGAGAATCAAGCATCTCTTGCAGCTTGACCGAAGACATTTTAAACTTTTCAAGTTTCACTTCAGTCATAGATTGTTGAGCCTTAGATTGAGCTAACTTTTCAGTAAGTAGCTCATTCTCAGCTGCAAGAGTGTACTTCTCACCATGTAGTTTTTCTAAGTCAGAGATGAGAGATTTAATTTTGATTTCAAAGTTTTTTATTTCTCTCTTCAACATCTCTGACTTTACCTTTTCTTCTTTGATTTTATCAGCCAATTATGGTTATGCTCCCTATAACCTTGCAATTCTTTAATGTAATTTTCACTACAAAGGTTAAATTTTACCTCAGTAGGCATTGGAGATGGTCCATCGTTGATGTGAGCCATAAGAGCATGATTTTGAAATTGAGGCTTGACTTCCTCTGCATACACACTCCAGTCACATACCCCATCTTGCTTTATCACAAGGGCACTGGCAGAAGACTGACTGCTTCCATGAGCTTGATTTGTCAGTTGGGGTGGATTCTGATATAATTGGTGTTGATGATACTGCTGCTGTTGGTTGTTTGAGTGAAAGCTTGAGTTAGGCTGTGAGGATGATTGGCCTAGAGAGTTCCTTTGATGTGGTGGAATGTTTCATACTGATTAACAAGCTTGTCCTTGTTGGTTTCAGCCACCTCACTGCTTCCTTCGCACATGATTTTGAGTGCATCCCACACAGCTTTTGCGGTTCTATACTTCTCTAATCTTTTCAGCACATCCATCTTGAGTGCTTAAGTCAGAATTGAGTAGGCTTTGAGGACTATCTTGATTTTCTTGTAGTCTTCTTCATCTAAGGTCAGATCTTTAATGGTATTCTAGCAGTTCTGTATATTGCAGCTTGATCTGCAGACATAGTAATAGGGATGTGTGGCCCCTTGCATATTGAGATCCAGAAATCAGGATCTACACCTGTGATGTAATTCCTAAACCTGATTTTCCACTGTTTAAACTCGGATTTATGTTTAAGCATAGGAGGTTTAGGTGTATGACCAAGTTCTGAGTAGTTGTTAGAATCCATTTTAACTAAGTGTTTAACTGGTATAATATAGATTTAGATGATTTTTAGGATTGATTAGTCCAACTAGTCCAAACAGTTCAAATGGATTTCAAAACCAGATCTGTGATTGTATTGAGTTTCTTGCTGTTATGAGTATTTTGGTGAGTATGTGTTGACAAGAGTATTTTCTGCTGTTTACTAAGTAGAGAAGATGATATACTCTACTAGCAATTCGATTACCAGATCAATCGAATTCTATTAAGTTCTTGCGTAGATCTAAAAGAGAATCGAGAGCCAAAGCTCTGATACCAATTGACTGGGGTTGAGTAAGAGTGAGATTCTTACTGTGAATCGAATATGGTAATCAAGTCAGTGATTGAATGGCGGAAACAAACAATCAAAGAACATTCAATGCAAGAAAATTACTCATAAATGCTTGGTATTGTATATATGAAAGTTGATAAATTTCAGAGAATAATTAAAATTCTCTATCTATCACCGTCACCTCAAGTACGAGGTTATCTATTCTATTTATAGGCAGACAATATGCCTTTTACAAAATGACTAAACTACCCCTGACCTATTACATCAGAATTAGTCTAAGTCTTCATCCGCATCTTTGCTTGTTCATCCGCATTGACAAATGCGAATGAGTTAACTTGATCAGCATTTCTTCACTTGATCATCCGCATTAGTATGTTGGTCATCCGCATTGGTTAATGCGGATGAACAAATACTTATGTGCATTTGTTCGGTCATCCACATTTGTCTAATGCGGATGAGCAAAGTCTTGTCCGCATTAACTTTTAGTCTTCTGCATTTGTCAATGCGGAAGAGCAAATACTTTTCCGTATTTGCATTATGTCTTCCGCATTGACAAATGCGGAAGACAACACTTGTTCTTTTTCTTAGCAGGATTTTCATCCGCATTTCTTCTTGGACTTAAGGGATTCCAGCAGAGCAATCATCAAATCACCCATTAAGTTGGCATGTATGATCCTTTCAGGGTGCAACAGGTTGTGTGCCTTTCTACTGTGCGGTGGCATTGACCTGAGGATAAGCATAACCTAGATATTCTAGAATTCATTGTTGTTTGCCGCCTCTCTACTGTGCGCGGCGGCACTGACCTGAGGCTTGGCTTCTCTTTAAAAGCTCTAAGAATAGTTTCTTCTTGTCAAAATACTCGTAGACCACTCAAAAATCTCCTGAGGAATGTTGATTACCATATAAGCATGGGAACCACAAATGCTTGTTGAAATAATTAAACCATAAAATATCACCAATCTATGTCAAAAGTCTGTGTTTGGATTTAAGTGGATAAGCTAACTAACAATCATTGTGGCGGCAAGTCTTGAAAGTCCAAATCAATGTGTGCATCTTATAGTACTAGTATGATTTCCTAAACTTACTAATGACTCTTGATAAAACCAAGAATCTAGCATCAAAAGATTTTGGTAACACATCCTGAATGATTTGATTACCCATATGATTCCATAATGATTCGTTCCAGTTATGATCAAAATAACTTGAAGCTAACTGTTCTAGAAATAAATCTGTTAGATATCTATCTTAGGATTTCCATCTCTCACAAAACCTACAAAAATATGTTTTACTTCTGTTTTTCAGTTCTAGTAGTTTCATTTGTTTAATTTTTTCAGTTTAGTTGTTAAAAGTCAGACTACGTATTGGAATTCTATCTGGGATCTAATCACTTAAAAGGGTCACGTCTGAGGTGACAAAATGTTTTATTGTTAAAAGGATCACGTCAGAGGTGATCAAATGTTTCCAAAGTTAAAACGATCATGTCTGAGATGATCAAACGCTCGTAAAGTCTAATCAATAGTTAAAAGGGGCTTAGTGTTAAATGGTCATAAAGTCAAAATCATAAGGATGAGCCATTCGCATGACTGGACCATCAATATGGACCAGCCGTATGAATGGACCATATGAATGATCCCAATCGCACGACTAAGCCACACATGCGATTGGATCATCAGCATTGGTAGTTTCATGCGATTGGATCATCAAAATGAACCAATCGCACAAATGGAAGCAATTGAACAGGGTTGTCGCACGACTGAAACGCAGTCGCACGACTGATGATAACCGATTGAGTCAGTCGCACGACTGAGTCTCAATCGCACGAACCAACTGTGCGATTAGGTCCAGTCGCACGACTGAAAGAAATTCTAGTATAAATAGAGGGGAAATCAGTTGCAAACCCTATTCATCCCCAATCGCTCATTTCTTCGCACGACTTGTCGATACCCTGCCCAAATTTCATCCGATTGTTCTTAGACTGTGATTCTTACTTTCTAACGATTTCCAGTGACTCCACAGGTAATGTGCAACAATTTCCAGTCAAATGCTCAATCGATTAGTCATCAAAAGATCAAAATTTAAGCCGTAAAACTTAACCGAGACTAACTGGACCAATAAACTGATAAAACCAAGTAAAATGTTGAAATAAAGGGTATTAGGTACTATGTCAGGTGTTTGTGAGACTAATGAGCTATTTCACGACGTCTAACATTACGATTTGCTAAAAATTTGAATTTGAATGACCCAACAGTCTGTCATGCGAATGGGCGCCCTGATGAACCTTAATTGCACAACTGAGATGGGCGAATGGCTCAGGCGCACGACTGAGATGGGCGAATGACACAGTCGCAAGACTGAACCATGCAAATGAGTTCAGTCGCACGACTGGTTCAACCACTTGGGATAGCATACGACTATGCCAAGTCGCATGCTCAATCGTACGTATGAGCTCAATTGCATGACTAAACCTCAGTCGCATTGTTCATTCGCATGACAGAATAGAAAGATTCAAATTAAGAACTTCATATGGCTATTCTCTTACTCATACTAACGTTTATCCATTTTGTGTAACAGATGGCGAGTTGCTGGACCATGAGCACTAAGCACAACATATGTGCTCACCTGGATCTCACCTCCAGGAATGCTGTAGATTTCTCTGGCATCATTACTTTTCTATGGAGATCGAGGATCTTCCGTGCCATTTCGACACCTTGCACACCATACCGATCCCTTCAGCAGGCCTTCTAGGAAGGCGCAGTTGTCGATTGGACCACAAAGCCCTATTGCATCAAGAGCTCTATCTTCGGTCATGCCATAGAGATCATAGAGGAGGATCTCCAGACAGTATTAGAGTTTGGAGTTGATGCTGACTGCCCGACCCGCTTGCACCCACTGATAGTGCGCGGTTGCTTTCTACGAGCCAAGTACTCGGGGGACATCACCGTAGGTGTGCTCAACAAGAGCAACCTTTGCCCCCAATTCAAGTACTTGGCACATGTACTGCTTAAGTGCATTGCCTCCCGGAAAGGAGGCTTCGATGAGCTGTCGGACCATATACAAAATGCCTACGTGGCGTTGGTGCTGAACCACCCGTTCAGCTTCTCCCGGATGATCTTCACCTACTTGGTGGAGAACATCGAGGCTAAGGGGAAGGAGGGATTCTGTATGTATCCTCGCTTCATGCAGATGATCATTGATCAGAAGCTCCCTCAGCTACCTAAGGAGAAGGATGTTGGAGCATATATAGTCATATATAGTGTGTTTGTCGCTTGTCGAATAGTCTAGGCTTAATGTTATACACCTGATATGTTGTAAACACATGAAACTGGGTCATTTGCAGGAGCATATGCGAATGAGACTCAGTCGTACGACTAAGCCATGCTAATGGACTAGCCGTGCGACTGAGAGACCCGATTGGGACATTCGTAAGACTGAACCATAAGTATGGTCCAGTCGTACGATTGAACCATACGCATGGTCCAGTCGTACGATTGAACCATACGCATGGTCCAATCGCACAAATGGGCCCAGTCGCATCTAATATGGGCCGAGACCTATTATACCAGTTTCAATGTGTAGAGAGATCAAGGGATTTCCAAAGGGTTTTAGAGAGAGTGTGCTCGGGAGCCTAGGGCTGTCAGATGAGAAGGGAGATCATGCTCGATCTTCTCCTTGTTGGAATCTTGTTGATTGTGTTAACTAGGGATAAGGTGTTTCCCACAACTAGTCAAACATTTTAGTTTAATCTTGAGATCACCAAAACGGTCTAGTCATCTATTGTGTTAAATCTACCGACATATCAGCTGTGGTCTAGCAACCTCTAGGTCTACTTTCTTTGTGTTACCTTAGTAGTAGCTAGCTTAACTATCATATTTCCTTTTATATTGCTCAGACTACTCAGACTACTCAGACTTATACTTGAACTTTACATCTTTTTCAATTTTGATTTTCAAAGTCCTAAATGGTTTGCACCTGTGTACTATCATATTCCACACGTTAAATCGGTATCACACGTACGATATTATTTATTATCGGCTTGCCTCTCCTTTTCTCTCGTTTTTTTTTTCATTTTTTTTCATACCTATTCTCCCCCTAAAATACGAAAACCTCTAAGGATTAGCGTTTTAGAATTTTAATGAGCAAGAACCGACACTAAGTGTAATTAACGAAATAACATTAAAAAAAACAAGAGAATTAAACGTAAAGAACACTATAATTAAAGAAATTTTAAGAGAAACTAGACGCGACGCATTGGACTATACATGGTCATCTTCAGGAATGACCTCACTTTTCTTTTTAACACCATTGACCTCTAACAGATATAGAAAACGTGGTTTATCAAAAGCCTTTGTATAGAGGTTAGCGCGTTGAAAATCAGTGTTTATTTTTATCATATCGATTAAGTTCTTTTAAAAACAGTCATGTATGAAGTGATATTTAATTCCGATGTGTTTGGTCTTAGGATGTTGGACTGGGTTTTTAGTGACTGCAATCGCAGCAGAGTTATCAACAAATATAGGGGTGGAAGTGAAATGCTAACCGTAATCCCGCATTTGCTACTGAATCCATATGATTTGGGAACAACAGCTTGCAGCAACAACGTATTCGGCTTCACAGGTTGACAAAACAACCGAGGTCTGCTTCTTACACTGCCAGGTTACTAATCTTCTCCCAAAGAACTGATACCCTGCTGATGTAGATTTGTAGTTCATCTTGCAGCCATCGTAATCCGAGTCACTATACGCTGTAAGTTCAAAGTCATCATAATGAGGATACCACAACCCAAGTGTGGGTGTGCCCTTCAGATAACGAAATATCCTTTTGACCCCAATTAGATGGTTCACCTTAGGCTTTGCCTGATATCGTGAGCATAAACATGTAGCATACATGATATCTGGTCTTGAGGCAGTGAGATACATAAGAGATCCAATCATCCCTCGGTACATAGTGGCATCTACCAGATCACCATTCTCATCGGGTGCTACATCATGGTTTGTAGCTAGTGGAGTGTCGGCGGTGGAGGCATTCTCTATGTCAAACCGATTGAGAATATCCCCTACATACTTTGTCTGATGTAAGAAGATTCTATTTGGTGTCTGATCCACCGGTAACCTGAGAAAGAACTTCATCTCCCCCATGGCACTCATCTCAAACTCAGCCTTCATTACTGCTTTGAATTCTTTGCATAATTCTTCGTTCTTTGAACCGAAGATTATGTCATCTACATAGATCTGTACTAGCAGTAAGTCTCCATCTTTTTCTTTGATAAACAGTGTGCAGTCAATGACTCCCCTGCGAAAACCGTGTTTCACAAGATGAGTTGAAAGTTTCTCATATGAAGCCCGTGGAGCTTGATGAAGCCCGTATAGAGCCGTGTCGAGTTTGTATACTCTATCCCGATGATATGGATCTTCAACTCCCTCAGGTTGACTGACATACACTGTTTCTCTGATTTCACCATGAAGGAATGCACTCTTAACATCTAGCTGATAGACTTTGATTTTCATATAAGATGCATAGGCAAAGAAAGTAGACCTAGAGGTTGCTAGACCACATCTGATATGTCGGTAGATTCAACACAATAGATGACTAGACCATTTGGTGATCTCTAGATTAAACTAAAATGTTTGACTAGCTGTGGGAAACACCTTATCCCTGGTTAACACAATCAACAAGATTCCAATAAGGGGTGACAAGCAAAATAAACACCACAAAAAGTGTGCATAAGACCAAAGCACGAGCAAAAGCACATGAAAAATGAAAATACAATCAAGCTGATAACCTAGGTTGTTGGTGAGATTTGTGCTAAAAGAAGAAAAATTGCTCAAACAAGAAGATAGATTATGTGCCTCTCTACTGTGCGGTGGCACTGACCTGAGGATAAGCATAACCTATATATTTTAGAACTCATTGTTGTTTGCCGCCTCTCTGCTGTGCGATGGCACTGACCTGAGGATTGGCTTCTCTTTGAAAGTTCTAAGAATAGTCTCTTCTTGAATTCTACCCTAAGACCGCTCAAAAATCTCCTGAGGAATGTTGATTACCATATAAGTGTGGGATTCACAATGCTTGTTGAAATAAACAAACCTTAAAACGATCACCGAACTGTGTTGAAAGTCTGTGTATGGATTTAAGAGGACAAGTATACTGACAATCACTGTGGCAACAATTCTTGAAAGTTCAAATTAGTGTGGGGACCTAATAGTACTAGTATGATTTCCTAAACTTGCTAAATGACTCTAGATGAAAAAAAAGAATAGAGCATCAAAGGTTTTAGCTAACTGGTCTCAAATGATTTGAATATCCTGTATGATTCCAGCTTGAATTGGCCCATGTATGGTTTGAAAGATTGAGGCTGCCCTCTCAGAAGAATTATCCCCTAGAGTTACATCTTAGGAATTAACCCTCACAAAAACACAAAAACATATCTTAGTGTAATTTTCATGTTATTTCTTTTATGTAAGTACAAAGTTAGTCTATTTCAGTTTTGTGTAGTATCGGACTATGTCATGGAAGTTGATAAGGGACCTTATCATCGAAAAGGTCACGTCTGAGGTGACCACACGTGCTTTCAAATAAATGGGTCACGTCTGAGGTGACAAAAGGTTTTAAAAAGATCACGTCTGAGGTGATCTAAAGGTTTTAAGTCTAAAATGATCATGTCTGAGATGATCAAATGTTCATTATGTTAAATTAGCAGTTTAAAAGGGTTTAAATGTCAAATGGTCATAAAGTAAGGAAAATGTCAAGTGTATGACCCATTCGCACGACTGGACCTTGAGTATGGACCAATCATGCGAATAGACCATACTCATGCATTAAACAGCCGAATGGACATAAGTATGGACCATTCAACCGAATGGCTTATACAAATAAGCCATTCGGACGATTGAGAGTAGGCGAATGAACAAGTCGCGCGACTGAACTCTAGTCGGACGACTGAAAGAGAGTGACTGATCCAATCGCACGACTGAGGTCCATTCGCCCGAATGAATTAGCGAATGAGTCCAGTCGTACGATTGAATTCAAATTTAGTATAAATAGAGGGGGAGTCGGTCGCAGAGACTCATACTCCCAAATTAACCCTAATTCGCACGACTGTCGTTACTCTGCCAAATTTTCATTAGATCTTTATATGCCACTAATTCTTGTGCACTGACGAATTCCACTGACTATACAGGTACAATGCAGTTCAATCCAACCATCTCTCATTCAATTTGACTCCAAAATCAACAAGTACGGTCCAAACCAAGAACCGAGACTTGTTTGACAAAATAACCCAATTAATTCAAGAAATCAACTGAAATTAATGTTATTATGTGCTAAGTATAATGATTGCGAGTCCAATGAACCAAAACACGACATCTAATCATAAGAATTGGTCAAAATTTGAATTTGAATTGAACAGCAGTCTGTCATGCGAATGGACAGGTTGATGAACTTCAATCGCACGACTGAGTGGTGCGAATGGCTAAACCGCACGACTGAACCATGCGTATGAGTTCAGTCGCATGACTGATATACATGAATGAGTTTACATACGTATGAGCTCAGTCGCATGACAAGTTGTACGTTTGAGGTAATTCACACGACTGGATTTCAGCCGCACTACTCATTCGCACGACTAGATCTCAGTCGCATAGTCTCATTCGCACGACAGATCAAAAGAAATATTTACAAGTCCAAGTGATTCAAGATATTCTTAATCAATGGATACTAAAGTTTTCTTTTGTAACAGATGACGAGTCGGTGGACAATGAGCACCAAGCCCAATATCTGTGCTTATCTGGATCAGTCATCCAGACATGCACCTAACTTTGCTGGAATCATCTCGTTTCTTAGGTGCTCAAGGATCTCTCACACAATCTCAACTCCATGCACACCGTACCGGTCTATTCAGCAGGCCTTCTGGGAAGGTGCTGTAGTTGATAGAACATTAGAGCCTCATCGAATCCGTAGTTGATATTTGGAGAGGCCATTGAGATCTCTGAGGAAGATCTCAGGATAGTACTGCAGCTTAGGGACGATGCTAAATGTCCCACACGACTACACCCCATGACTGTCAGAGGCTGTTTCCTACGGGCCAAGTACACTGGGGACATCAATGCAGGGGTGCTCAACAAGAGCAACCTGTGTCCCCAGTTCAAGTACCTTGTGCACGTTTTACTTAAATGTATAGCTTCTCGAAAAGGAGGTTTTGATGAGCTGTCCGATCAAATCCAGAACGCATATGCTGCACTAGTGCTGAACCATCCGTTCAGCTTCTCCAGAATGATCTTCACCTACTTGGTGGAGAACATTGAGGGGAAAGGGAAGGAGGGCTTCTGCATGTACCCTCGCTTTATGCAGATGATTATAGACCAGAAGCTCCCTTCCTTGCCGAAGGAGAAGGAGGACGAGGTGGTACTCGAGGTGATGGACGAAACCACTTTGGGCAGGATGAAGGTTTACATGGGAAGCAGGTAAAGCCCCTGTGAGGAGATTATTTGGGCATCTGGCCCGGGAAGACTACGTGGCACCGACTAGGCGTAAATGGCGTCACGTTGATAGTGACCCTGAAGAAGAGCAGATACGGCTCCCTGATGATGACTCCGATGATGATAGCAGAGATGCTGGAATGAAGGACCCACTCAACAAAGGGGTCCCACTACTGCTATCCCATCTCCAGCATCTGCCCCCATTGAGACGGAGCGGAGACTACTGGGTTCCACCAGGATTTCATGCCTGGTGAGGAAGAAGATGAGTCAGATGAGGAGCCACTAACTCGGACTGTGGGAAGTAAAGTCATTCCCACAGAACGAGGGCTCCGGGCGGTTGGTGAACCCCCAGGCGGATTGGGAGAGACCACTGATGGCTCAGCCCCCCTCGACTGTAGGGGGAGCATCCACCTCGACTGGATCGAGGAAGAAGCGGATGGCTCAGCCCCATGGCTTGAAAAGAAAGAAACGCAGAATCACCTTTATCACCACGACAACCACCACGACAGCCACTACCACAGCTACCACCATTCCACCTACCACCACTACTACCATTCCACCCACCACACTACCACCATTCACCTACCACCACTACCACCCTTCCATCCACCACCACATCATTCACACCTACACCACCACCACCATCATCTATACCACCTCCAATCTTCACCACACTCACCACTACCACTAGCCATCCTACAACACCATCTTCTTTCTTTCCATATCCATCAGGATTGCCTCTGCCTCCCAGTGGGGTAGAGGAACAACTCTCAACACTTAATCGAATGGTGCTGAGACTGTTAGCAGCAGATGAAGAGAAGACCAATCAGATAAGACAACTGGTAGACCTGACCACTGTCCAATCTCAGCAGCTCACTCATCAGGCTTGATTGATCGATGAGCAGGCACATTGGACGTCTTAGCTCCAGGAGCAACACGCTAAAAGGATTGAGGAGCTGGAGGCTGCAAACAAATCTCTACAGTTAAAGCTCAAAGGTTCCAAAGAAGAGCCCTTAAAGATAGGAGAAGGTGATGGAGATGATGTTGCTGATGATGATAGTGATGATGATGGTGATGATGATGATGGTAATGATCATTATGGTCCTACTGATGTTAGTGATGATGATGACGACGACTTTTCAGCTGCAGGTGCCACATCAGCGAGCGAAAGGAGGACCAAACATACTCAAGATCCGAGTTCCTCCTTATCCAACCCGGAAGCAGAAGAGCCTATGATCCAGGATAAGAATCCAATTATCAAAGGGATGAACACGATATTGCTCCCCTTCAATAGATCAAGACTCAACTAACCATGATTCTTGATCTGCAAGGGATTGTCAGAAGATTAGTGAGTTACACCCCTGAAGAAGGGGAAAGAATTCATGATCTTACTGATGAGCAACTGGTAGAAATGTTCAAGCTCAATCCTGATGAGATTGTAAAGATGCTCCAACTGTGCAAACAGAGAGTGACGATGAGCTTCAGGATGTCGATAAGATTGAGATAGAAGATGTCACTGCTCAACACGATTGTGAGTACATTGACAAGGAGGGAACTGCCATTCCCAATCTGGGAGACACTCTTGTCAGTGACACTTTTGAGACTTTGGACAGGATGGAGAAAGAGCCAGAAAAGGATAAAGAGAAGGCCCAAACATCAGACGCCGAAGTCAAAATCAAAAAAGCTGAATGGGCAGCATGTTTTGAAGAAATCAAAGCCCAATGCAGAGCTACTACATCAACTGCCTACACCAAACTGTATAAGGTCAAGAAACATCAAAAGGCAGCAGGCAGGATCATAGCGTGGGCACATTTTGCAGATGTCAATGTTTACGTGATTAAACGTGAGAAGGGAATAGAGTACTTCAGATTTCCACATGATCTACACACTCTTCCAGGTTTTGAGCTCAACTAGTTAGCAAAGTTAAATTTGCTATATGCTGACCCTCGTATGACGTCAGGCTGGTTTGAAGCTGCTCTAAAGAGGGAGTACCATACCAGATGGGTCAACTTCAAACCTCAACAACCAATGAGGTACATCAGAAGATCTGAAGTTGATACCATAACTGGTAAACCTAGAGTAGTGCTGAAGTGAAGTCCACCACGAACAATGTCTAAGATCCCACTACGTGAGATGCCACAGGACTTCACTCCACACTTCAAATGGTGGTACTATGATTGGAGAACGGGAGAGGCCGTAATAGTCTTGAACAGGAATGGCTCAATGGAAACCATAAGGGTGTTTGACCCGATGTGGCTCACCAACTTGTCAGCACAAGATGTTTATACTTTATACAAGTGGCCACTGTTCTACGACCCACATGATATTGTACAAGCTTTACAGTTCCAGAAAGTGATAAGACTCTGTTTTGTTTTAGAGATAAACACAGGAGTCACCAAAGAAGCTAAGTACAAAAAGTTTGAGGAAATCATGAAAGATGTTAGACAATAGATAGATCTAGGTCCAAGGGGGAGTTTGTTGATACATATATGTACGTAGATCCTGATCTGAATGTAATATGTCTTGCACTTGTGTAATTGTAATTGTACGGGTACTTAATGAAATACAAATGTTTGGTTGTGTTTATAATGTTTAATATTTCGTTAATGAGTTGTTTAACGCATATTGACTTGATTATATAGGTTTGTGATTTTGAAGTGTTATGCATAATGTTATAATATTGAATACACTCAAACTTGGTGAAGTGAAGTCTCATGCGTCTGACTGGAACCATGCGCCCCAACAGTGGTTATGCGTCCGAATGGCCATGCGACTGACTGTCCATGCGCCTAAATAGTTCATACGCCTGAACAACTTCATGCGTCTAACTCAGTCGCACGACTTAACACTCAGCTGTGCGAATGGATCAACAGCATGGCTCAATCGCACGAATGAATCATGCTAATGGTTCAGTCGCCCAAATGAGCAATCCTAACCTATAAATACCACCTAATTTATGGAAAAACATGAGCATTGAATCCACTTCGACTCCAGACATACCTAGCTGACCAGAATCCTCTAAGTTCGTACTCCAAGTTCATAGAACGCTGCAGATCGATTCCTAATCGATTCTTGACATTAGATTCAATTCGTTATTGTATCTACGTGCGTTCTCACTGATTGGATCGCCAATCAAATAGGATTCCGAACTATTTGGTTTGGTTTAACACGTTAATCAGTTGGTGTTTGGTCAAATACTAGATCCTAACAAAGGAGGATGTGGTAGTACTTGAAGTGATGGATGACACCACATTGGGACAGATGAAGGTGTACAGGGGGAAGCATGTTAAGGCCCCTGTGAGGAGATTGTTCGGGCACCTAGCCCAGGAGGATTACATGGCGCCCACCAGGAGGAAGTGGCGCCACGAGGACAGTGATTCAGATACAGAGTAGATAATTCTCCCCATTGATGACTCAGGGGATTATGATAGTGGCGATGGTGGAGACTCAGGCCCACTCCATCTAGGGCCACCACTACTGGTGTTACACCTCCACCACCTACTCATAGAGATATTGACATAGCTGGTTTCCATTAGTTTTTCCGGCCTGATGTGGAGGAGGAGAGTGATGATGAGCCGTTGACCAGAATGGTGGGCAGCAGGGTGGTTGCCACCGACCATAGGATAGAGGCGGTTGGAGGATGCCAAGTTGTGTCTCGGGAGACTACTAGAGATCCTACTTATACCCCAAACTAGCTCAGCATCCCAGGGGGAGCATCCTCCTTGAGGGGTTCGAGGAAGAAGAGGATGGCTCAGCTCTATGGGTTGAAGCCAAAAAGATGGAGGTTCACGCCGATTCCTACTTCCACCACCACTGCCACCACATCTACCACCACCACTCACCCACCCACTACCATAGCTACCACCACCACTACTACCACCTCACCACCATCACTACCACAGCTACTCCACCACCTATCTACACTACTTCCACCACCACTACAGCCTACCCATCACTACCTACACATATACCACCACCCATATTCACCACAGCCACCACCACTACCACCAGCCACCAGCCCGGACCATCATCCCACCAGCCACATACTACAGGATCCTCTCTACCTCCTGTTGGCATAGAGGATCAGCTGGACCGAACAGGATGGTGTTGAAGCTGTGGGCTGCTGACGAGGAAAGAGCTGCACAGATCAGACAGCTTGTGGAGCAAAACGCTATCCAAGCACAGCAGATCGCTTAGCAGGCCCAACTAATCGAGGATTAGGCTCAGCAGATGGTGGTTCAAAGTCAAGATTGCCTAACTCCAAGAGTATAAAGTTTTATCCACTAAGAGATTGAGGAGTTGGAGGATGCCAATAAGACCATCATGCTCAAACTAAAAGGCATAAAGGATGAGCCTCTAAAGATACGAGAGGGTGATGATGATGATAGTGATGATGATGATGATGGTGATGATGAAGAGGATGATGAAGAGGATGAGACCAAAGGAGAGATGATGAGGATGAAGGAGATAATGAAGAAGGTGGGGATGCATCTGTATCGGGATCCACACAAGCTAGAGAGAGGCGGACCAAGAAAGTCAAGATCAGGGTACCTCAACATCAGCCCCGACTGCAGAAGAGCATTTGATTCAGGACAACGTAACGATGTGGATGAGATTGAGATTGAAGACATCACAACACACATTATCCAGAGTATGCTGACAATGAGGGAAATGTAGTCCCCAATCTGGGTGACACCCTTGTTAGTGATACATTTGAAACACTAGATAAGATGGAGCAGGAGTCAGAGAAGAATAAGGATCAAGCCCAAGCCTCGGACGCCGATGTGAACATCAAAAAGGCTGAATGGGCGGCATGTTTTGCAGAGATCAGAGCCCAACGCAGTGCTCCAAAGCCTAGTACCTACACCAAGCTTTACAAAGTAAAGAAGCATCTGAAGGTGTCAAGAAAAATCATAGCGTGGGCATATTTTGATGATCTAAATGTTTATGCTATCAAGAGAGAGAAGGGAATCGAGTACTTCAGATTCCCACACGATCTGAAGACTCTACCTAGTTTTGAGCTTAACCAGCTGGCCAAATTGAAGCTGTTATATGTTGACCCTCGAAAGATGTCAGGCTGGTTTGAAGCTGCTTTAAAGAGAGAGTACCACACCAGGTGGGTCAACTTCAAACCTCAACAACCAACGAGGTATATTAGAAGATCTGAAGTTTATGCCATTACTGGAAAGCCAAAGATTATGCTGAAGTGGAGTCCTCCGCGCACAATGTCGAGAATCCCTCTAAGGGAAATACCTCAGGACTTCACTCCACCCTTTAAGTGGTGATACTATGACAGGAGAACAAGTGAGCCGGTCATAGTTCTGAACAGAAATGGAAATATGGAAACTATCAGGGTGTTTGACCCAATGTGGCTCACTAACTTGTCGACTGATGATGTTTACACCTTATACAAGTGGCCACTGTTCTATGACGCATAAGACATTGTACAAGTCCTCCAATTCCAAAACATGATAAGTCTCTGCTTTGCATTCGAAATACATGCAGGAGTTACAAAGGAGGAGAAGTACAAGAAATATGAAGAGCTGATGAAGAATGTTAGACAATAGAGTAAACTAGGTCCAAGGGGGAGTTTGTAGATACAGATGTACCTAGTTTATAAGCTTAATGTAAAATGTCTTTCATGTCTTACATATATGTAACAGAATGGGTTAAATGAAACAATGTGTGGTTTATGCCTATAATGTTTAATATTTCATTGATTAGTGTGTTTTAACGCTTATTGAACTAACTATATAGGTTTGTAGTTGTTGACATAGTTCTTAGTCAATAATGATTGAGAAACATGCTTAAACTTAATCGTGTGAAGTTCTAATGCGAATGGACTATACGCATGAACAACTTCATGCTAATGAACCAGTCGCACGACTAAACTAGGAGACTGGATCAGTCGTATAATTGTGACATGAGATTGACTCAGTCGCACGACTGAAGCCTCAGTCGTGCGGATGGATCAACCACATGCTTCAATTGCACGACTGAACCATGCAATGGTTCAGTCGCACGAATGGAAAACCCTAACCTATAAATACCACTTAATTCGTGGAAAAACATAAAAATTCGAATACCTACGCACTAAATCATATCCTAGCCATCCAAAGACCCTAGAACAACCTGTTCCAAGTTCATAGATCGCTGTAAATCGTCCTACTATCGTTCTTGACGTTTAGTTACATTCTTGATTTTACACGCGTTCTCACTGATTGGATCGCCAATCAAATAGGACTCTGCACTATTTGAGTTGGTATACACGTAAATCAGTTAGTACTCCATCCGTACACGGTCCCTAACAGTATATGTTTTTTGTATATATTTTATGTGTTGATAATGTGAGTGTATGTGTTGTGTGTGTATATATATATATGAGTGTATGTGTTGCATGTGTATATGTGTGTGTATGTTCTGCATAAAACTATATATGTGTGAGTGTTCTGCGCATATATATACATATATATAATGCGTGTGTGTTTGTGTGGTGATGTGGGTTTGTGTGTGTGATGTAGATGATTGTGCTAATGCGTATGCATGTATGTATAAATGCATGTGTGTATTAATGAGTTTGTGAATGTTGGTGGTGTGCGATGATGGCTTAGGGTTATGGTATGGATGTGGGTTGGTGCATGGGTGTGGCAAGTGTGATTGTTGTGTGTTGTATATAATATATATATATATATATATATATATATATATAATATATATTATATATATATATATATATATATATGTATATATGTAGAGTGGGTTTGAATGAATTTTTGTATTTAATTTTTATATTGTGAGACATATTCTACTTAGCATAATTGAGTTAAATTGTTAACTTGTTGGTTGGGTTCATGCTTTTGGTATGAATTAGTGTGTGACTAAACTAACATTTAAGGCAAACTCGAATCGGACCGAGAACGAGAAACCCAACCCTTTTATGTTCTTAATTAATAATTAATATCGATTATATATTAACTGAAATTTAGGTTAATTGGAGAGCCAAATCTTTTGTGCTTACATTACTTTGTTGCTGTGCATTCAAGGTGAGTTCTCAGCCCCGCTTTACCTACTTTCTTTGGGGGTGAAAGAAATGTTTGTTCTAAACGTATTTTCATTTGATCAGTATTACTGTAATATCACTTGTTTACTAGTGTGACACCATGCTTAAGTCCTCACTTTCGAACCGTTAATATATGGATTATGGCGAGGTAATTCTGAGTAGATCTACTGGGTTGGACAAACCCCACCTGGGCTAGTCGCGCTAGCACAACGTTCGTCAAACGCGTGTTTAATTGAGCTAATTTCTGTTGTTGTGACTGGTTTTCACAGCCGAGGCATTTCTTTACGTTGTCAGCGTTGGTTGCGAACTTCATACACTTAGTAACTTGTTGAGTAGACTAGGTATCTACTGATATTACTTTGTTTACTATATCAGTTTACTGTTATGTTCTATTTATCAAAACCTGTGAGCTCACCATCTTTATGTTGACACTTTAGTATGTTTCTTTCAGGTTCCTAAGCGAGCACGACTAGGATCATTACAACATCATATCATTCATCAGTTATTGGGTTAACAAAGAACATTTGCATTTTCTACACATTATACTTATTTGGTTTTGCGCGTGTTTGTGCCGTTTAAATTATGGTTTTACGCTTTCGCATTTATTTTCATGTTTTGTATTTAATTCTGATTTTAAGAAACTTTATTTAATTTGGAAATTATGTTTTGTAATTGTTGCGTCGTTTGGTGTAACTAATGGCTAAGATCCTGGTATGTCACGCGCTTAACGGTATTACCCCGTTTGTGGAAATTGAGGGTGTGACACTAGTAATGTAGGTAAATCTTTTGTGACCTATTTGACATACGATTTCTGAAAACATAACTTACTGTTAAAAGAGAGTTGATCAGGTTCCTTCCTAAATTACAATTACTTTTAAAAAACCATAACAATTACTGAAGATTTCTCAAACTAATAAAAGGGAACCCGCAAATGATCAAAAAGTTAAAGTGATATGATTTCTAATAACCATTTCTAGTTCATTAGCCATGGATTTATTATGAAGACTGGTTTCGCGAATGAAAGTTGATGATACATTTTTCAACCATGTATGACAATCACAATCACAAACCATAAATTTATAACTTCCCGTTCGAATGTAGATGCTACGCATCAATAGTTTTCCCAAGACCACCATAACATTAACATAATATTTAACACACCATTAGTTCATCACAAATTACATAAGTTTCATCCGATTAGGATGATAAAAAGAGTTTAGCTCATTATGATCTTGAACATAACAATAGATAACAAAGAAGATATATATGAATCATCGGTGAAATGAAACAATCAAACTGATAATCCACAATGGATGATGTTTAGACGATCCCGAGCTTCTTCCAAGTGTTGTATGCACCTCTCGAGCCTCAAATGATCTTGAAGACTTGATTCCTGAGAGAATTCTGCAAAGTAACTCTCCCACCAAAGCTTGCCAAACATGGTGAACTTAGGCTTCTATTATAGGCTTTCTAGAGTGTTTAAGCACGACCCCATGCTAGTACAATGCTTATGAAAGTTGGTAGGCTCGTACGTGTGGCACGACCCCGTGCTAAATGGGGCACGACCCCATGTTGAAGGTGGGGCACGGCCCCATGCTTGATGGGCATGACCCCGTGCTTGCTTTTAGGGGACAATACTTTTTGTCCTGTCAGATGTCCAAACACGGGGGTGTGTTAATTTAGCATGAGGGTGTGTTTCTAGCAAGGCATGGGGGCGTGCTTAGTGAGGCACGACCCCATGCTTGGACTCCAAAGCTCGGATTACTTCAATTTCATGTTAGATATGCTTCTTTTGTCCATCTTTCCCTTTTAAACACCTAAAAACACAATGTAACTTTTTTAAGTACATTTTCATCATTTTAAGGGAGATATTAAGGAATAATTGATGTGTTTTTGATATGATTTCTATGTATAATTTGGAACACATCATCCCCCTTGCACCTCTAATATTTAAGGCTAACCAATTCTTGTAATTTCTTTAATTAATTCACTCTTCCCCTACAATCATTTCTTTTACCCTGATCGCCTGCTCTTCCATTCTAAACCCTAGAATTCACTAATATTGCATGTGTCCTCAACCTCGGTTTTTGCGACTCTTGAGACTGTTTTCAAAGGCGACCTTCTTGATGTATACCTAGACTGATATAATCGGGCGCATAAATTGGATGGCCTGGCCGCCCAGTTAAAGTCCTTCATTTTTAGAGAGTGTAATGGCATTCGTGTTCTTTTTTGAGTTTTCCCATCAAAGAGTATTGAATAAGGAAATTTTTGGTAAGAATTCAGGTTTCAATTTAGGTCAATTGAACTACCCTCTTTGACATCCACCACTATATTAAAATTTTCTTGCCCTGCTACTTCATACATCCTCCTCGGGCCATTGGATTTTGTAAATTTACTTCTACATTTAGGTTGTTATGGGCCTTTGTGTAAGGCCCCGTTCCCGGGACACTTACAGTTGGATCCTCATCGCACATAAAACATATAATTACATTTGCCTTAGAAAAATATTGCAGTGGAAGCATTCAAAAGGACATCTCATTTTATTATAAAAACTCTTGCCAAATAATACAACGTCAATCGGTTACAAAATACATTGTTGCATTACATCACAAAAGCATTAAGTGAATGGATGCCATCCCAAAAGAGCTGAGTAGCCACCTCGCACCATCCTCAGCAATCATTACCTGCCAACTGGAAACACATCAAAGTCAGCGTTGCTAAGTGAGTTCTAGTTTTATAAAATAAACATACTTTTCTTTCGTTAAAACCATCCTTTTCTTTCATGCGATCATACATCATACGTACACATAAATAATAGTTATATTATCTTCTTCATTCATTCATTCATCTTTATATCTTTTCTTGCGCATCGGATAACTTCCGTACCAATACCATATGCTACACCCCCGAACTATTTAGCTACTGGGCCGAAGTCATTAAATGAACAGCTGAGCGTATGCCACAGTACTAGAGGTAAACGGTAGAGGTTCTATATAAATGGTCGATCACAAAGAAGGACCCCGATATCCAATATTGCAAGACGTTCATTACTTTCCTCATTCAATAATGCATGCATTCATCATGTTACCTTTTCATTAACTTCCACTTTACGTTACATAATACTTCATTTCATTCATTATCATAACACGTAAAGCCACAGGAAAGATAAACATACATCATAATAAGGATCATTAACATGCACAGTCATCACGTCATACAGGGCAACATCATACATACATAACATGCATCATGCATAAACATGCAACATCATCATCATGATGCCCTACATGCACTCTAAGGCCTCAATTGTCACCTTACATGATCTTATGGGAACCCTTACGTCAGTTTTACATATGCACTTTCACCCGAAAGTCAAAGTTAAACTACACTTCTCCTCGGGTGCAGCAGTCCTATTCGGGCGTATGGACACCCTTCAGTCGCATGGCCTCCATGCGACTGAACATCATGCAAATGAACCAATGTGGATGAACACTCATGTGAATGAACACCCAATCGTGTGAATGGACTAATGCGGATGGACCTTATGCGAATGGGACTAATGTGGATGAGCACTTATGCGACTGGACCTTCAATCGCATGACCTCTATGCGACTGGCCTTTCAATCATGCGAATGGACCTTCAATCATGCGAAGGACCTCAATCGTGCGAATGGACCCCAATCGCACCCTATTCGGTCGTATGGCCTCCATTCGGTCTCTAGTCGGTCGCCTAGCCCTAGTTGATGCAGAATGCAGCCCATCCCGACTGCAGCCGAGGGTTTTCGGCCTCCAAGCTCATCTAAACCCATTTTGAGCCCAAATCAATCATCCTAAACCTTAGGGATGCATACCACAACACCATTCAAGCACACACCAGCTCACAATGAAGACTCAAACGCATCATACACACACATACTCATACACAAACGGCTCAAGCACATCCACACAAAAACCCAATTTCAAATGTGTTCCAGCCCCAAAATCATTTGAAAACAAGAAAAAGAGGGGTCCTAGAACTCACACAAGCGACCACAATGACAAGGGCTTCGATTTGACTCGCTCCTCAACTTTTTTGGCCACTTGAACAAACCGCCCCAACCCACATTTTTCCTCTTTTCTCTTCTTTCTCACTTCTCTTCTTGATGGCTGATTTTGGTGGGTGTGGGGAGAGGGTAAGGGTTGCCCTCTCCTTTAAATACTCATACTTCCCCAACTTTCTCTCGTTGGCGAGTTTGGTCCCTCAACTTTGGACTTTATTTATTTTCTTCTATCGTCGGCTTCAAAATAAACAAATAACCGGGTGTTACAAGTCCACCCCCCTTAAATAGGTTTCGTCCCCGAAACCTGTTATTCTTCGAACAAACGTGGATAATGCTGTCTCATTTCTTCCTCAGTCTCTGTTGGATCTAGAAAGGCTGGTGCAACCAAAACCAACTCACTTAGAAGATTTTGGTACAACAAATAAAGGACTTCCGAAGCTAATTGTGGAACTTCTGAAGGACGAAGGAGCTCTTTCGAAGACAATGTGTAAAGCTTACTTCCGAAGGAAAAGTCCCAACTTTCAAAGACAAAGAACCTACTTCCGAAGGTCAAGACTTGGAAAGAAAGATCTGAAGTCAACTTTCGAAGCACAGAAGTCCTCAAGCCTCGGAAGTATAGAAGCCACTTCCGAAGTATAAGTGGGTTCGGAAGAACTTATTCTTCCGAAGCCAACTTATCTTCGAAATCACCACTGCATTATCCAGTGGACATAAGTATGCCTGCCTACACTCCGCTGCAAATCTCTGAGATACTGCATGGCGTTTTCTCAAAAGCCATGCAGTTGACCATACTTTAATCCACTGTTTACCTTTTATGTTAGTATAGTTGCCATCTTTAGTTGGTGACAAAATAAGTCATGACATGTCATGACTACCTATCTTAGATAATACTTTATCTAAGATACCTTAACTTTAGCATTGTAGTATATGCTTTAGTCTTAGGTTTCCAGCTGGTATCAAAGTATATCTGGCTGTAGGATCTAGTATATATAGTCCTCATTGTAACTCATATATCATGCTTGTAAGAGTCTTGTATATCTTGAGTTGAAATAATATACAGGTGCCTTGAAAATTTAATTCTGTGTGTTCCTTTATTACTTATTATATTATTATCAACTCTTGGAAAAGACTTTACTTCATTGAATTAAGTGTTCTATAAGTGAGTTTTAGAGAAATCCAAGTGTTTGAGTGACAAAACCGATCCTGCAGTCTCCCACGTTGACTTAGATCCCTTCCTGTGCTTCCACTGTATGCGCACCAGGGGAACCACTTTATTTCTCAGCTTTTTCTCTTTTTGATCGCGATTGCCACTGGTTGCTCAACATAATTGAGCCATTCGTCCACTTCGATATCCTCCAGTGGAACAATCATGTTCATCAGCTAAGCACTTTCTCAGATGAGATACATGGAATGTTGGGTGAATTCCACTTAACTCATCCGTAACTCCAATCTATAGGTCACCTCTCCTACTCGAGCGATGATTCGAAAAGGGCCTATATACCTTGGGCTCAACTTGCCCCGCTTCGTGAATTGGATGATACCCTTCCAAGGTGAGACCTTCAACATAACACGGTCACCCACCTGGAACTCAATCGGCCTGCGTCTTTTTCAGCATACAACTTCTGTCTATCTTTAGCTGCCTTCATAAAGGCTTTAATCTTCTCAAGCTTCTCATCATAACCTCGATTACCTCGACGCTCCCCAATTCCTTCTGACCAATATCACCCAACAAACGGGTGTTCTGCATCTCCTATCGTATAGCATCTCATATGGTGGCATACCAATGCTGGCATGGTAGCTGTTGTTGTATGAGAATTCGGCTAACGGTAGGTGGTCATCCCAACTCACCTCGAAATCAATCACAAATGCCCGAAGCATGTCTTCCAACGTCTGAATGGTCCTTTCTGACTGACCATCTGTTTGGGGATGATAAGCCGTGCTAATATGTAACCTCGTCCCCATAGCGTTGTGGAATTTATTCCAAAATTTAGATGTAAACCGGGTGTCACGATCATACACAAACACCGGCACACCATGACGAGTTACAATTTCCTTGATGAACAGATCAGCCAACCTCTCGGATGAATATGTCTCTCGGATCGGTAGGAAGTGAGAACTCTTCGTCAAACGGTCAACTATCACCCATATAGCATCGTACCCATTCGAGGTACGCGGCAGCTTTGTAATGAAGTCCATGGTGATGTGCTCCCACTTCCATTCCAGTATATCCAAAGGTTGGATCTTCCCATACGGCTTTTGATGCTCGGCCTTCACCTGTAAACAAGTAAGGCACTTACTCACATACTCCACTACATAGCGCTTCATACCCGGCCAACAGTTATCTTTCTTCATATCTTGGTACATTTTCGTGGCACCTGGATGAATGGAGTATCGAGTCTTGTGAGCTTCATCCATTATCTTCACCCGTAGATCCCCAAAAACAGGTATCCACACACGACCGAATCGGGTTCTAACACCGAGTGTGTTTTCACCCAATCCCCCTACCAGACCTCTCATCCTCTCAGAGTTAAGATGATCTTCTTTCAGTGCCTCATCTTGAAACTCTTTGACTTGCTTCATCACATCAGAGGTCATGATCAGCTGATATGCTTTCACCTGAATCGGCTCGGGCCTCTCTTTTCGGCTAAGGGCATCAGCCACCACATTGGCCTTGCCCGAATGGTAGTGGATCTTACAATCATAATCCTTTATAGTTCCAACCACCATCTCTGCCTCATGTTCAGATCCTTCTGCTCGAAGAAGTACTTCAGGCTCTTGTGGTTAGTGAAAATGGGGAACTTCGTCCCGTAAAGATGTGCCTCCAATCTTTAGTGCAAAGACCACGGTGCTACCTCCAAGTCATGAGTAGGATAATTGACCTCATGACCTTCAACTATCGGGATGCATATGCTATAACCTTCCTCTCTACATTAACACAAACTCCAAACCTGAGTAGGAAGCATCAGAATAGACCACCAGATCTTCACTTCCATCGGGTAATGACAGAACAGGAGCTTGAGTCAATCTTGTCTTCAATTCTTCGAACGCCTTCTCCTGAGCCTGACCCCATACAAACTTTACATCCTTCCGGGTCAACTTAGTCAGTGGGAAGGTAATCTTAGAGAAGTCTTGGATAAATCTTCTATAGTAGCCCGCCAAACCCAAGAAACTATGAATCTCGGATGGCATCTTTGGTGACTTCCATTGCATAACCGCCTCCACTTTCGCCGGGTCCACCACAATCCCATCGGGATTCACCACATGACCCAAGAACTAACTTTGCGCAACCAGAACGCGCACTTGGAGAATTTAGCATACAACTTCTCCCTCCTCAGCGTCCCCAGAACCTCCCGAATGTGACCAGCATGCTCAATCTCGCTCCTTGAATAAATCAGGATATCATCAATAAACACAATCACTGATTTATCCAGCATCGGCTGACACACATGGTTCATCAAATCCATAAAAGCAGCTGGCGCGTTGGTCAAACCAAAGGACATGACAAGAAACTCGTAGTGACCATAGAGCGTACGGAAAGCTGTTTTAGGAACATCCTGCTCTTTCACCTTCAGCTGATGGTAACCAGATCGAAGATCTATCCTTGAAAACCAACTGGCACCATGGAGCTGATCGAACAGATCATCTATTCTCGGTAAGGGGTATCGGTTCTTCACCATCAACTTGTTCAGCTCGCGGTAGTCAATGCACATCCTCATACTACCGTCCTTCTTCTTTACAAATAGGACCGTGGCACTCCAGGAGATATACTCGGTCTAATGAACCCCTTATCAAGCAGCTCTTGCAACTGCCCCATCAATTCCTTCATCTCCGTCGAGCTAACCGATACGGTGCCTTGGCAACAGGTTGGGCACCCGGTATCAGATCAATCTGAAATTGAATCTCTCTGTCAGGTGGCACTCCTGGTAAGACTTCTGGGAATACATATGGAAAGTCACACACAACCGGTACATCAGACAGTTGTGGTGTTGGCGTATCCACATCCTTTACATAGGCCAAGTAGGCACTACATCCACGCCTCATACACATTCTTGCCACCGCCATTGAATCACCTTCGGGATCATCGTGACCCGATCACCATAAACCATCACTGACTACCGTCAGGTGCCGTCAAGCGAATCATGTTCTTGCGACACATAATGTTCGCCTCGAACTCCGCCAACCATCCATCCCAAGAACCAAACCAAAACCTACTAAGGTCATCACAAACGGTCTGACAGGAAACTTATGACCCTCTAGCTCCACATCACAGTTCTTTATCATCTCAGAAATTCTGGTAGACTTACCTAGGTAGTTTCTACATCAAAGGGCGCATCAACACGTCTACTACTAAAAGCAGCTTAGCACAGAAAGCAGCAGAAATAAACTTTACTGGCACCCGAATCAAATACACATAAGCTAAAGTTTGGTTCACCAGAAACGTACTGGACACGACATCAGGGTCCGTCCTATCTTCCTCCTGTCATGGTGAATGCCCTGGTGCTCGCCTCGGTCCTTCACCCCTGGCTTCTTCGCCCCGGAACCCTCAACCCTCGGCTTCTTACAATCCTTACTCATATGACCACTTCCCCCACATTAAAACATTGCCCGCAAGGCAATCCTTTGCGATGTGCCCTGTCTTCCCACATTGAAGCCCATATTCATCCCATCCTACATTCTCCCACATGTTCCCTTCCACACTTGCCACACCTCCTTGACCCCGCACTGGATGTGGCCCCATGACGGTCTTCCACCCGTACCTTTTTGTTACCTGTCGGGGCATCACCCCTACCAAAACTTTTCCCGTTCCAGTTCCGATCACCACCACCCTTCTTGATCGCTTCAGTCACCACCACCTCCCGCTCATCATATAGCCTTCCTGCCAAATCAACCGCTGACCTAAACGTGCTCGACCGGCGGCGCATCATATGCCTGCGAACATCCCCAGTAAGCCCTGAATGTACCTCTTGATCTTCCGAGACAGAGGCGTCACCTGATCAGGCACGAGCCATGCCATTTCATTAATTTGGTGGTGTACTGCTGGTGTGTCATGGTTCCCGCCTCCAGCTGTAGGAACTCTCTCTCTATTTTATCCATCTCCCTATGAGGACAGACTCCTCAATCACCATCTTCTTCAACTCCTCCCACCTCATCCTTCCTATCATCTGATTACCCTCGGCTTGGACTATGTTGTCCCACCAACACAAAGCCGAGTCCACAAAAGAATGGGTCACGAACTTCACCTTTTGGTCCTTCCGGCACTCGCTGATATAAAAAACAGCCTCAATCTCCCTCACCCACCGGTGAGCAGCTGCAGCAGTGCCGTTACCATCAAAAGTAGGGGGCTTGCATATCATAAACGCCCCATAGTTACAGCCTCGTGCCACCTCTTGCACGGGTTCTTCTTCTTCCTCCTGATCATCAGTAGAACCGTTTCCGGCTCCGGTTGCTCCCGTCCTCCTGAGACCTATTTCTCTCCTTTCTTCCCCTTCTCTTACAGCTTTGATAACTTCGGTCATTACAGACGTCAAAATCGTCTGCATGACCAGATGAACTTACTCAACCACTGCTTTTTTTATCGAGGCCCTCAGGTTCGCACTCTCATCACCACCCTCTGGGTGAGGGGTTTCGGGTTCTTCATGAACCACCTTCTCAACTCTTGGTCTCCCTCTCTTGGGTCGTAGTTCAGCACCGTGACCTCCACCCCTTGAAGCTTTCGAAGATCTACCGCCAGCCATTCACACACCACTGAAAGATTCAAACACCAACACGTCATTCAAGGGAACAACTCAGTTTATGTCAAGTATAGTAAGTCCCTAATTACAGTGGCCCATTCGTGATTAGCCACTTACTTTACTCTTCACACCCCAAGCATTACCTGTCCTGACTACACCAGCATTTAAATCTACAAACACACATAACCACATACCATGCGCACATAAAACCGGTCAACTTTACGAAAATACTGATGGCATGCAGCTACTCAGATTGGCATCCCATTCCTATTCCGTCCCATTCTCATTTTAAGTTAAGGTTTATTTTGAATTTACCCATTCACTTAACTTTGGCTCTGATACCAACTTGTAAGGCCCCCTTCCCGGACACTTACAGTTGGATCCTCATCGCACATAAACATATAATACATTAACCTTAGGAAAATATTGCAGCGGATGCATTTAAAAGGACATCTCATTTTATTATAAAATCTTTTGCCAAATAATACACACGTCAATCGGTTACAAAATACATTGTTGCATTACATCACAAAAGCATTAAGTGAATGGATGCCATCCCAAAAGAGCTGAGTAGCCACCTCACGCCATCCTCAACAATCATTACCTGCCAACTGGAAACACATCAAAGTCAGCGTTGCTGAGTGAGTTCTAGTTTTATAAAATAAAACATACTTTTCTTTCATTAAAACCTTCCTTTTCTTTCATGCGATCATACATCATATGTACACATAAATAGTAGTTATATTATCTTCTTCATTCATTCATTCATCTTTATATATTTTCTTGCGCATCAGAATCTTCCGTACCAATACCATATGCTACATCCCGAACTATTTAGCTACTGGGCCGAAGTCAATAAATGAACAGCTAGCGTATGCCGCAGTACTAGAGGTAAGCGGTAGAGGTTCTATATAAATTGTCGATCACAAAGAAGGACCCCGATATCCAATACTTGCAAGACATTCATTACTTTCCTCATTCAATAATGCATGCATTCATCATGGTCCACTTTTCATTAACTTCCACTTTACGTTACATAATACTTTATTTCATTCATTATCATAACACGTAAAGCCACAGAAAAGATAAACATACATCGTAATAAGGATCATTAACATGCACAGTCATCACGTCATACAGGCAACATCATACATACATAACATGCATCATGCATAAACATGCAACATCATCATCATCATACCCTACATGCACTCTAAGGCCTTAATTGTCACCTTACATGATCTTACGGGAAGCCTTACGTCAGAACTTACATTTTCACTTTTGTTCACGAAACACAAATTGATTAATGTGTAAACCAACCAATAGTGCGGAATCCTATTTGATTGGCGATCCAATCAGTGAGAACGCACATAGAAAACTAAGGTATTGAATCTAACGTTAAAGAATCGATTAGGAATAGATCTGTTGCGTTCTATGAACTTGGAGTACGAACTATGAGGCTTCTCGATGACTAGGGTACGTCTGGAGTCGAATAGAATCATCTTCCCGTTTTTCCCACGAATTAGGTGGTATTTATAGGTTAGTATTGCTCAATCGGGCGACTGAACCATTAAATGGTTCATTCGTGCGATGGAGCCATGCGTTTGATCCATTCGCACGACTGAGTTTCAGTCGTGTGCCTGAGTCAGTCGCATGAAGTGTTCAGACTTATGGACTATTTAGAGCCTGGACACTTATTCGCATGGCCATTCGTACGCATGACCACTGTTGGGGCGCATGGTCCAATCGGACGCGTGAGAACTTCACTTCACCAAGTTTGAGTTTATTCAAATTTATAACATTATGCATAACACTTACACTCAAACAATCACAAACCTATAAATTACGTCAATATGCGTTAATAAATTCATTAATGAAATATTAAACATTATAACACAACCAATCATTCTGTATTCATCATGTCCCCCAATAGTTACATAAGTGTAAGAACATATTACATTCAGGTCAGGATCTAGGTACATATATGTATCACAAAAACTCTCCCTTGGACCTAGATCTATCTAATGTCTTACCTTCTGCATCACCTCTTCATACTTTTGTACTTTTCCTCTCTTGTGACTCCTGCATGTATTCGAACGCAGAGCAGAGTCTTTTCAATATTTGGAATTGGAGTGCTTGTAAATATCTTGCGGGTCATAGAATAGTGGCCACTAGTATAATGTGTAGACATCATTATCAGACAAGTTAGTGAGCCACATTGGGTCAAACACCCTGACGGTATCCATTTGTCCCTCTTTATTTAGAACTATGACCGCCTCCCCGTTCTCTAATCATAGTACCACCACTTAAAGGTGTGAGTGAAGTCCTATGGCATTTCCTAGAGGATTCTAGACATTGTTCTTGGGGAACTCCACTTCAGCACTATCTTGGGTTACCCTGATGGAGTCAACTTCAGATCGTCTGATTGGGACCACATTTCCCTCGTTGTCATCGTACTGAGGATAGTGCTCTGTTGTGATTCTTCTATTTCTATCTCATTAATGTCATTTAGCTCTTCTTCACTGGTAGACTCAAAGTTGGAGCATCCTTAATGATCTCATCTGGGTTCAGCTAGAACATTTCAGCCAGTTGCTCATTTGAAAGATCATAATTATTTCCCCTTCTTCAGGGGTATAACTCACAGATCTCTTGACGATCCCTTGCAGATCAAGAATCATAGTCAATGAGTCTTTGATCTGTTGAAGGGGAGCAACATCAATTCGTCCCTTTGAAAGTTTGGATCTGCTTATTGTAAACATGTAACATCAAACATTAGTTAATAATCAAGACAGAATACATTAATCTTAATATAAACATCAAATACATAAGTTTAATACATTCAAGTACAAAAGCTATCAAATACATAATCTTCTAATCATTACTTTCATCTTGAATCGCTGGATCATCACTTGGTGCGGCAGAAGAGGAAGCTCTTGGTCTTGATTTCTCTTTGATCTTCTTACTTGACACCCTGAGCTGAGGCAGATGCAGGTGCATCTCCTCCTTCATCATCATCATCCTTCTGCCTGTCCTCTGTCTTTTCTTCCTCATCCCCTTCATCATCATCACTCTTTTCCTTCATCCTCATCATCATCCTACCCGCATCACCATCTCCTTCCTTTATCTTCAGAGCCCCTCTTTAGTTCCTTTGAGCTTGAGCATAATAGCTTTTTAGCATCCTCCAACTCCTCAATCTTCTTTGATGATATGACTCTATGCTCTTGGAGTTGGGCAATCTCTTCGCTCTAAGCAGCCATTGTTGTGCCTGCTGCTCAATCAGCTGAGCCTGCTGATGAGAGATCTGCTGGGACTGTGCACTGTGAGATCTGCCAACTGACGAATCTGCACAGTCTTCTCATCATTGGCTGCTAACAGGTGCATGACCATATGGTTCAGCACTGATAGTTGTTCCTCTACCCCAATGGGAGGTAGAGGTGATCCATATAGGTGGGTGGGATGTGAAGATGGCCCGGCTTGGTGGCTAGTGGTAGTAGTGGTGGCGTGTGAAGATTGGGTTAGGTCTAGATGATAGTGGTGGTGATGTAGGTGTGAATGATATGGTGGTGGATGGGATATATGTAGTGGTGGGTGGTGTGGTGACAGTGGTAGGGGTGTGGGAATGGTAGTGTTTGCTGTGGAGGGTCGTGGTGGTGCTGTGGCTGTAGAGGTGGTTATGGAGTGCTGAGGTGGTTATGGTAGTGGCTGAGGTGGTGATGTCTGTGTCTGCGCTTCTTTTTCTTCATGCCATGGAGCTGAGCCATCCTTTTCTTCCTCGATCCTGTCGAGGAGGATGATCCCCCCTAGAACATGACTGGACGGCTCTGAAGCATAGGTCGGTCAGCGGCAGTCTCTCCCATCCACTGGGGTTCACCAACCACCCGAGTCCATGTTCTGTGGGAACGACTTTGCTTCCCACAGTCCTAGTCATGGCTCCTCATCTGACTCCTCATCATCCTCACCAGGTATAAAATCCTAGTGAAACCCAGCCGACTCTGCTATATCTCCAGTGGGGGCAGATACTGGAGTGTACTATCAGTCGTTGTGCCCCTCGTGGAATGGGCATGGTATCTCCAGCATCCCCACTCTCATCATCATCAGCGTCATCGAGGGTAGAGCAATCTGTTCAACATCAGAATCACTATCATCGTGACGCCACTTCCTCCGAGCTGGCACCACATAGTCCTCACGGCCAGATGCCCGAACAGTCTCCTGACAGAGGGTTTCACCTGCTTCCCCCTGTACACCTTCATCCGCCTAAGGTGGTATCATCCATCACCTCAAGCACTACTGCATCTTTCTTCTCCTTCGGCAGGGAAGGGAGCTTCTGGTCTATAATCATCTGCATGAATCAGGGGTACATGCAGAAGCCCTCCTTCCCTTTCCCCTCAATGTTCTCCACTAAGTATGAGAAAATCATCTTGGAGAAGCTGAACGGATGGTTCAGCACCAACGCTACATAGGCGTTCTGGATCTGATCTGACAAATCATCAAATCCTCCCTTCCTGGACGCTATGCACTTCAGCAGTACGTGAGCAAGGTACTTGAACTGGGGACACAGGTTGCTCTTGTTGAGCACCCCTGCATTGATGTCCCCAGAGTACTTAGCTCAAAGAAAACATCCTCTGACAGTAACGGGGTGTAGTCTAGTAGGACATCAGCATCTTCCCCCAACTGCAGCACAATCCTGAGATCTTCCTCTGTGATCTCAATCGCCTCTCCAAAGATAGTACTCCTGATACAGTGAGGCTCAGAAGATCGGTCAACTACTGCACCTTCCCAGAAGGCCTCTTATAGAACGATAGGAGTACATGGAGCAGATATAACATGTGCAATTCTCGATCTCCTTAGAAGGTGATAATGCCAGAAAAGTCTGAAGCATTTCTGGATGTCAGATCTAGATGAGCACATATGTTGTGCTTCGTACTCATTGTCCATCGACTTGCCATCTGTTACACAATGAAAGTAAAATTAGTATCCATTTGCTAAGAATGTCTTGAATCACTTGGACTTGAAAACCTTCTTTTCTGTCATGCGAATGAGGTTGTGCGACTGAGATCAAGTCTTGCGCATTAGCAGTGCGACTGAACTCCAGTCGTGCGAATTAACCCATACGTACGACTGAGTGTGCTACTAGACTCATGCGTATGTAAACTCATGCGTTTACACCAGTCGTGCGACTGAACTCATACGCATGGTTTGGTCGTTGCGGTTTAGCTAGTCGCACACATCAGTCGTGCGACTGAGGTTCATCACCTGTCCATTCGCATGTTGTTCTGACTGTTCAATTCAAATTCATATTTTTACCAATTTTGAATTTTAGACTTCGTGCTCTGGTTCATTAGACTCGCAATCCATTAGTTTAACACCTAACTTCTTTAATTTCATCTGTTTACGTCATTAGTTTAGGTTATTTGAACACAATTGTTACGGTTTTTCTAAGGGGTCCGATTGTCCAGATTCTGTAGCAATTTGAGTGATACAACATGGTTCTGCACCGCAAATTACCTGTAGTCAAAGAAATCGTCGTACACAACAAACATAGTCTTGAGGCTCAATGGTGATCAAACGAAATTTGGGCAGAGTAACGTTAGTCGTGCGATTAGGGCAATTTTGGGAGTGGTGAGTCTCTGGGACCGATTCACCCTCTATTTATACTTAGCCTAAATTCAATCGTACGACTGGGCTAATATGCACATTTCATTCGGGAGAATCCTCAGTCGTGCAATTGGTTCAGTTGGCCCCCTTCAGTCGTCCGACGGAGTACAGTCGTGCGACTTACTCATTCGTTCCCTCTTAAACATCCGACTGGGTCATTCGTATGGGTCATTCGTTGAATGGTCCATACTCATGGTCCATTCGTACGAATAGCTCTCCATTCGCATGATACGTCATACTTATGAAATTTTCTACATTTCTTACCATTTGCCATTTAAACCTTCTTTAAGCTTAGAATTAACATTATGCACATTTGATCATCTCAAACATGATTCTGTTTATCTTGAAAAACATGTGGTCATCTCAGACATGACCCTTTTAGGTGAATTAATCCCTTACTGAATTCCAAGATGTAGTCCGACAACAATAAACTAAAATGACTAAATAATAGAAAATTAAACTAAAGTACAAAAATTAAACTTGTTTTTAACTTTTTGTGAGAGGTAAATCCTAAGATAGAAATCTACTCGATCGTTTCTGGAATAGGCAGCTTCTATTTAGTTTGACCATACCTGACCAAATCATTTTGGAATCATACAGGCAAGTCAAATCATTTGGGACTTGTTATCAAAACCATTTGATGCTCACTTCTCGGTTTTCATCCAGAGTCGTTAGCAAATTTAGGAAATCATACTGGTACTATTAGATTCCCACATTGATTTGGACTTTCAAGAATTTGTATCCACGATGATTGTCAGTATATTTGTCCTCTAAATCCATACACAGACTTTTGACACAGATTGGTGATAGTTTAAGGTTTATTATTTCAACCAACATTTTTGATCCCACGCTTATATGATAATCAACATTCCTCAGGAGCTTTTGAGCGGTCTACAGGCATTTTGACAAGAAGAGACTATTCTTAGAGCTTTCAAAGAGAAGCCAATCCTCAGGTCAGTGCCATCGCACAGCAGAGAGGCGGCAAACAACAATGAATTCTAGAATATCTAGGTTATGCTTATCCTCAGTCAGTGCCATCGCACAGCAGAGAGGCACACAACCTATCTTCTTGTTAGAGCATCGTTAATTTCTTTAGCACATAATGCACCAACAACATAAGTTATTAGCTTGATAGCATTTGCCTTTTTTTTCGTGCTTTGCTCTATTTATGGTCATCCGCACACATTTGTGGCATTACATGCTCGTTACCCCTTATTGGAATGTTGATTGTGTTAACCAGTGATAAGATGGGAGCCCACAGTCATTTGAACAACTTAATTTGATCTTGAGATCACCAGTCAGGTCTAATCATCTATTGTGTTGAATCTACCGACATATCACTGTGGTCTAGCAACCTCTAGGTCTACTTTCATTGTGTTACCTTAGTAGATACCAGTTTTTCTATCATATTTCCTTTATATTGCTCAGACTACACAGACTTAGACTTTGAATTTTGCATCTTTTCTAAATTAAATATTAAAGTCCCTCTTGATTTGTTCCTGTGTACTATCATTTTCCAAGTATTTGAATCGGTATCACAGATACGATCTACCTTCTGTCAGCTAGCCTCTCCTTCTCCTTCTTTTTTTTTATTTTATTTTATATTAATGTACTAGCTGACCTATTCTCCCCCTAAAATTCTAAAATCATAACCGATTTACATATTTTAGGATTTTAATAGACAGCTAATAACATGAATTAATTTAAAACAATAGAATAATAAAGAAATAAAAAGAAAAATAGACTAAACTGTATCGGACTACACATGATCATCATCAGGAATAACATCACTTTTCTTTTTAAAGCCGTGACCTCTAACAATATAGAAAACGTGGTTTGTCAAAAGCTTTTGTATAGAGGTCAGCGCGTTGAAAATCCGTATTTATTTTACCACATCGATTAAATTCTTTTCAAAACAGTCCGTATAAAATGATATTTTATACCGATGTGTTTGGTCTTAGGATGTTGTACTGGATTTTTAGTTACTGAAATTGCAGCAGAGTTATCAACAAAATATGAGTAGAAGAGAAATTTAAACCGTAGTCCCCGCATTTGCTGTTGAATCCAAATGATTTGAGAAAACAACTTGCAGCTGCAACGTATTCGGCTTCACAGGTTGACAGCGCAACCGAGGTCTGCTTCTTACACTGCCAGGTCACTAATCTCCTCCCAAAGAATTGACACCCTGCTGATGTAGACTTGTAATTCATCTTGCAGCCCCCGTAATCCGAGTCACTATACGCCGTGAGCTCAAAGTCATCATCATGAGGATACCACAACCCAAGTGTGTTGTGCCCTTCAGATAACAAAATATCTCTTGACCCCGATCAGATGGTTAACCTTTGGCTTAGCCTGATATCTAGAACATAGACATGTAGCATACATGATATCAGGTCTAGAGGCAGTAAGGTACATGAGATCCAATCATTCCTCGGTACATTGTTGCATCTACCAGATCTCCATTTTCATCAGGTGCTATATCATGGTTTTGGCAAGTGGAGTTCCAGCTGCAGAAGCATTCTCCATGTCAAACTGACTGAGAATGTCTCCCACATACTTGGTCTGATGTAGAAAAATCCCTTGGGTGTCTGATCCACCTGTAACCCAAGAAAGAATTTCATTTCCCCCATGGCACTCATCTCAAACTCCGCCTTCATTACTGCTTCAAATCTTTTGCATAACTTTTCGTTCTTTGAACCGAAGATTATGTCATCGACATAGATCTGTACTAGCAGTAAGTCTCCATCCTTTTCTTTGATAATAGTGTGCAGTCAATGACTCCCCTGCGAAAGCCGTGTTTCACAAGATGAGTCGAGAGAGTTTCTCATACCAGGCCCTTGGAGCTTGATGAAGCCCGTATAAGGCCTTGTCAAGTTTGTAAACTCTGTCCCTGATAAGGATCTTCAAATCCCTCGGGTTGACTGACATAAACTGTCTCTCGAATTTCACCATGAAGGAATGCACTCTTCACATCTAATTGATAGACTTTGATCTTCATATACGATGCATAGGCAAGGAAGATGCGGATGGCTTCCATCCTTGCCACGGTGCAAACTTCATTATAATCAATCCCCTCACTTGTCAAATCCCTGAACTACCAGTCGAGCTTTGTTCCTGATAATGACACCTTGGTCATCCTTCTTGCATTTCAGACCCATTTGGTGCCAATGACCTTAGCACCTTTAGGTCTATCTACCAGTGTCCATACACCTAACTTCTTGAATTGAAGAAGTTCCTCTTGCATGGCACTCACCCATGCCTCATCATTCGTGCTTCACTGACGTATTTTGGCTCAAACTGCGAGACAAACACCGATAAGCACCATCGTGAATGTATCCTTTTTCCATTACCGAGGCATAATCAGCTGAGTACACTGATTTCTGGTCTGCACTCCTGATCTGACATCCCCAATGACATTGTCTAGGGGATGATAGACATTAGATGTGATCCTGGAGTGGTAGGAACAACTACCTCAGAGCCAAGATTATGAACATTTGGTTCTACATCTGAGGTAGAAGGAGTTTGAGGTTCCGAAGTCGAAGAGGTATCACTGTTAGATTTTGTGGACTTGCAGGAATTGGAACCTGTCTCTCCTGATTGTTCTGGTCATCCTCTTCAGCTTTATCTTCTAAGGAGGAGTCACTGTCTTCTAGTGCTCCCCCTGAGTGATGAGATGATTCTCCTGTGAGCTCGATGATGTTGTATCAAGATATGGTGTATTCAAGATATCATACATCATTCGTGTAGCTAACTCGTCATCAAAAGGAGAGATAGGGATGTTGAAGGACTTGAAGAATCCATCATAGTCGAAAAAGTAAGCGGGTCCTTTTCCAGTAGGTGGTGTGGTATATCTCTGAACATCAACATTACACCACACTTCTACTAACCCGTTGAGTTGTTGTAAACTCTCTTGTTCGGTATGTTGTATCCTAGGAAGATCCCTTCATCAGCCTTCTCGCTGAATTTTCCTTCTTGAGTCTCTTCAGAAGTGTGCACGGCGCGCAAATGGTTAGAGATACTCTAGATTAGGTTTACGTCGTTGTAGTAACTCGTAACATGTCTTGCCATGGCGCTTGACTACCAGAACTCGATATAATGTATAACATGCATTTGCCACTGCCTTATCCGAATTGGATAGGCAGTTTCGAGTCTGCTAGCATTGTCCGTGCTGTCTCTATCAAGCTTCTATTCTTCCTCTAGGAACACCATTCATCTGAGGCGTGTAGGGAGAAGTGAACTGGTGCATAATTCCCTTTCCTTGCAGTAAGCCTCCATCCACTGATTCTTGAATTCAGTCCGTTGTCTGAGCGTACCTGTCTCACCTTCAGCTTGTAGAGAGATTCCAGTGTGGTTACTAATTCCTTGAATGATTCAAATGCTTTCGACTTGGACTTCAGAAATTTACCCAAGAGAATCTTGAGTAGTCATCATTAACCACATAATAGTACAAGTCACCTACATTGCTCTTTGTACTGACTTGACCAAACAGATCCATGTGAAGAAGTTCAAGAGGAAGCTCGATAGAATGAACTTTCTTTTCCTTATGAGACTTCTTCGTCTGTGTGCCTTTCTTGCATGCTACACAGAAATCGGAAGTTGGAAATTTTTTACGGTAATACCTCTCACTAGATCCTTTGAATCAAGTGATTCATCTTCCGTTGATTAATGTGTCCATTCTCCTACCAGGAAATGGAGTCCTTCTCAGTAGCTTTTGATAGGAAGCACTGAACTTCATGATCCGTTTGTAGAAGCTTTTGATAGGAAGCACTGAACTTCATGATCGTTGTAGAAGCCGTTGAGAGATCCAAGACATAAAGGTCTTCATATCTTGAAGCTGTCATCAGAACTTGGTCCTCCGGAATCACATAGTCCTTCTTTAGGACGTAACATTTCTTGTTGTCGAATATGACTTTAAATCCTTTGTCACATATTTGGGAAACAGAAAGTAAGTTGTTTTGAAGTTGTTGAACGTAGTTCACTTTATCAAACTTAACTTCTGATTTCCAACCTCTCCCTGAGCTGTGATATAACCTCCTTTGTTACCAGAAATGGAAACATGCCCGCCTTTTATTTGTTTGACGTTTGATAAAAGAGCCTTGTTTCCTGTCATGTGCTGGATGCTCCGCTATCTACAATCCCCGTGTTGGTTTCAGCACTATAGCGAACACCCTGCACATACAATTTAAAGCATTAGTTTAGGTTAGGAACCAAGCCTTTACTGGCTTGGGTTTCCCAGAGGCATCACACATCATGAATTCAACCCATTGGCCCTTAGAAGGTTAGGGTAGCTCAGGTGCCTTATTGTCATCATTATCAGACACAGAGGATGACTTTTCTTTCCATAAGCCAGATTTGTGTAAGGCTGTTTATGATAAACAGACGACTGGCTAATGGTTGAACTTTGGGTTCACTAGTTCTTCTAGGTGGAGTTAAAGAACTCCTCTTAGAAGACCTTGGTTTGAGTTCTGAAATGCAATTTCTTCCTAGGTGTCTGAAAGTAAGGACAAAAGAAGCAATGTGTCCACACTCTCCACAGTTGTAGCATGACCTGCTTCAACTTTGTGATTCAACTTTCATTGTGGAGATGTGTGTGACATCCTAGTGACATCATTTTGTTTAGTTTTGACTCTACTTCTTTTGATGTATGCTCTTGTTTAACAAACTTACTGTTTTGACATTCTTAACAACTTTTCCATTTTGGTTAACTGGACTTTGACATGAGACTTGTGAAAGGTTAACATTAACAATCTTTTTAGGTTCAGATTTGACTTTGTTTAACCCTGACTTTATATTAGCCTTTTCAAATTCTTTTTCAAGATTAACACAAGGCATTTTAACCTTTGCCTTTGAGTGGCTCCTTTTGTTTTGTTCCATATTCAATTGAAGAACATGAGGAATTTGGATCAATTACAAGAGGAGTAGACACCACATGATCCTTGATGGGATTGTTATTTATTGGTTTACACTTAGTGTTCATCAAGGTCTCAGGGTGGTGGAACCACTTTATAACCCAAACCCTCCCATTGTTATGCTCTCTAAGTAAGTGTTGGACAATATGAGATGAACTTGTCCAACTGTGCAGTGTTTGCTTTAAAGAGTTGACTTCTACTTCTAAAACTGCTTTTTGTTCATAGTCTTCTAGGGAGTTAAGATAGTACTAATGTCATTAGCTTGGTTAAATGCTACTACTTCAGTTTCCCTAAGCTGTTTATTCAAAAGGTCTATCTTTTCTTTGTAACTATGCTCATTTTGTTTTAAAACTCTATTTGCCTCAGTGCACAGTTGCAAATCCTTTACTAAGCTGTCATTATGATCTAATAACCTAGCAAATTTCTGATCTATGCTTTCTTTAAATTTATTACAATCAGAACAAGCATGATTTTTGAAAAGTTGGTCAGTAGTACTTACCTGAGGAGGTTCGATGAAGTCATCAACGCAGCATCAGATGTCTCTGGTTCTGGTGATTCTGTCTTTGTTGTAGACGTCCCTTCTTCAGGCTTGTAGCTGACCTCTGTTGCAGTCTCTTCACTGTTTGACATCGCTATCTCAACTGCTATATCTCTTTCACTCGCGGAATCATCATCTAAGTCATCCACGCTCGTAATATCGGATTCTCCTAGAGAGACAAACCTAAAGCTCCAGTCCTGTCCTTCATCATTATGGGTGGTCAAGGCTTTTGGATCCTTGCTTGATGAAGTAGAACTGCTAGCTTGCTTGTCTTGATGAGTGAAAGACGAGAATGGATTCCCGTTTCCAGTCTTCTTTGGCTTCACACATTCTCTTTTGAAGTGCCCCTTTTCTCCACAGTTGAAGCAGGCCACCTTGCCCTTGTCAAAGCCAAAAGTAGTGTCCTTAGTAGCAACCAAGTTTTGTCCGGTCTTCTTCACGAACTTCTTTGCCCTCCGGAAGCACTTGCTAAGGCCCACATAATATCCATCCTCTCCAGTTCAGTCTCATCAACTGCTTGTAGTCCTTATCTGCCAGATGGCAGTTTCCATTTTCCCAGCAACAAGTCCATCATAAAATGACCACTGCTGCCAAGAGATCCATGTGCTCTCGAGCTACTTCTACTGTCATGTTTCTGAGATTCTGAGTCTTCAGTCGTGTAGCATTTGCTTCAAATCCAATATATTGGGTACTAGAAGACCCTGACATTTCTTATCCTGAAGGAGAGACTTGTGAAGGACCAGATGAGCTTGACACAAAGGCAGTCTGAAGAGGTGCTCCAGACGTTTTAACTTAAGGAGTGGCATTGTACAAAGCTGGATTCTGAGTGTATGAAGACTTCTGAGCTCGATACTTCATCTTAGTGCTTCTTCTCGTAGCTTTAGTATGAAATCATTGATGTCCAACCTTGATAGCAATCCATTCTGTCTCAGATTTGAAACAAAAGAATTCTGGCAATCCGTCTGCAAAATTTGACACTTTATCTTCCATGGTAGTTGTGACACCATATGTGTGCAGCTCGCTCATCAAATGGTAGAATCTATCAATGACATCGTCTAACCTCTCATTTCCAATCGATGAAAAGTTGTCAAATTCTTTCTTCAACTCCTTAGCTTTAATGGCCTTCAACGAAGCATTCCTGTCATATCTTTTCTCCAGCTCATCCATAACTTCTTGGCTTGCTTATTCTTCGAGAATTGGTGAAAAATATCCTTAGGGATAGACTGTGTTAGCAATGCATATACTCTCTTTTCAGCATTATATTTAACTTTCTGTGCATCAGTCATTCCTCCTAAAGTAAGTTTTACCCCATCGGCTCCACACCGCATACTGTATCCCGTCTCAATAGCTTCCAACATATTTGGATCCACTCCATTGAGGTAGATCTCAAAACGTTGTTTCCAGTGGGGAACTCATCTAATGTTATAAGCTTCGGGGGTTTATATGATTCCCCACTTCACTCTCCAGTATCAGTAAGTTTTGAATCCGTGAGTCCTTCCCGGCTGTAAATGCTGACAACTGATCCTCCATCTCGATTAACTTTAAGTCTTTTAAACAATCTATTAACTGGTGCTAATGGAGCGATGCGAATGGGCTACCCATTCAAATGAAACTATGCGACTGGTTCAATCGTGCGCTGAACTAAGCGATTGGTCCAGTCGTGCGAGTGAAACTGATGCATATGACAATGCGACCGGTAGGCTTAGTCGTACGAATGAAGATGCGACTGAGTCCAATCGTATGTCTGGGTATGCGAATGAAGTCCAGTCGTGTGATTGGGTCAATCGTGCGACTGAAGCTGCAGTTTTTCGAAAATTTCCAGGTTTAACTTGTTTTGGGCGTAAAAACCCGAATTTTCACCAACCCTAATCGCCTTATGTCGTAGAAACCAAAACTTCATGAGCAGGGGACGTCCAAGACAACTTTTGACACAAAAAGATTGCGTTTTTAGTGAAAAAAACACAACCTTTGTATCAAAACTGATTGATTCACACATAATCAAGAGCCAAAGCTCTGATACCACTTGTTAGGATCTTGTATTTTAAACGAAATACAACCTGATTAACATGTAAAGCAAACCAAATAGTGCGAAATCCTATTTGATTGCTGATCCAATCAGTGAGAACGCACGTAGAAACAATAAGGTATTGAATCTAACGTTAAGAATCGATTAGGAATCGATCTGCAGCGTTCTATGAACTTGGAGTACGAACCTGGAGGCTTCTGGATGGCTAGGGTACGTCTGGAGTCGAATAGGAATGAATGCTTACGTTTTTCCACAAATTAGGTGGTATTTATAGGATAGGGTTGCTCATTCGGGCGACTGAACCATTAGTATGGTTCATTCATGCGATTGAGTCATGCGGTTGATCCATTCGCACGGCTGAGTGTTCAGTCGTGCGACTGAGTCAGTCGCATGAAGTTGTTCGGGCGTATGGACTATTTAGGCACATGGACACTCAGTCGCATGGCCATTCGGACGCATGACCACTGTTGGGGCGCATGGTCCAGTCGGACGCATGAGAACTTCACTTCACCAAGTTTGAATGTATTCAATATTATAACATTATGCATAACACTTCAAACAATCACAAACCTATATAATTATATCAATATGCGTTAATCAACTCATTAATGAAATATTAAACATTATAAACACAACCAAACATTCTGTATTTCATTAAGTACCCAATAGTTACATAAAGTGTAAGACATATTACATTCAGATCAGGATCTAGATACATATATGTATCAACAACTTTCACCCGAAAGTCAGAAGTTAAACTACACTTCTCCTCAGGTGCAACAGCCCTATTCGGGCGTATGGACACCCTTTAGTCGCATGGCCTCCATGCGACTGAACATCATGCGAATGAACCAATGTGGATGAACACTCATGCGAATGAACACCCAATCGTGTGAATAGACTAATGCGGATGGACCTTATGCGAATGGGACTAATGCAGATGAGCACTTATGCGACTGGACCTTGAATCGCATGACCTTGATGCGACTGGCCTTTCAATCTTGCGAATGGACCTTCAATCATGCAAATGGACCTCAATCATGCGAATGGACCCCAATCACACCCTATTCGACCGTATGGCCTCCATTCGGTCTCTAGTCGGTCGCCTAGCCCTAGCTGATGCAAAATGTAGTCCATCTCGTCTGCAGCCGAGGGTTTTCGGCCTCCAAACTCATCTAAACCCATTTTGAGCCCAAATCAACCATCCTAAACCTTAGGGATGCATACCACAACACCATTCAAGCACACACCAACTCACAATCAAGACTCAAACATATCATACACACACATACTCATACACAAAGGGTAAAGCACATCCACACACAAAAACCCGATTTCAGATGTATTCCAGCCCTAAAATCGTTTGAAAACAAGTAAAAGAGGGTTCCTAGAACTCACAAAAGCAACCACAACGACAAGGGCTTCGATTTGACTTGCTCCTCAACTATTTTGGCCACTTGAACCACCCGAACCAACACTTTTTCCTCTTTTCTCTTGTTTCTCTTTTCTCTTCTTTGATGGCTGATTTTGGTGGGTGTGGGGAGAGGGTAAGGGTTGCCCTCTCCCTTAAATACTCTCACTTCCCCAACTTTCTCTCATTGGCGAGTTTGGTCCCTCGAATTTGGACTTTATTTCTTTTCTTCTATCGTCGGCTTCAAAATAAACAAATAACCAGGTGTTACACTTTGTGACTAAATCATTTGATGTATCAAGCCTAACATCTGGTCTATAACCTTTACTTGCTTTATTAGAGTCCGATCCCGTATTAATTTTATTGTTTACTTTATTAATATATGTCTGCGTGTGCACCTCTATATTTTCAACCACCTTTACGCCACCTTTTGAGCCGCCCATGAATGATGTTTCCCCTTCTCAAGGTAGTTTACAAGGTGCCATTATTCTATGACTCTCAAGATATTGTACAAGCTCTACAATTTCAGAACATTATAAGACTTTGTTTTGCTTTTAAGATACATGGCGGAGTCACTAGAGAAGAGAAGTACAAGAAGTTTGAGGAACTTATGAAGGATGTAAGACATTAGATGAAACTAGGTCCAAAGGGGAGTTTGTAGATACATGTGTCCCTAGTTTCTGATCTTAATGTAATATGTTTGTTTTGTCTTACACATATGTAATTGTACGGGTACTTAATGAAATACAATATGTGGTTGTGCTTATATAATGTTGAATATTTCATTGGTTCGTATGTAATAACGCTTATTGACTTAACTATATAGGTTGTGGTTGTTTGAATAATATCTAAATCAATTAATAACTATGAAACATATTCAAACTTAATCATGTGAAGTTCTCATGCGTTTGGACCATGCTAATGGACCATACGCATGAACAACTTCATGCTAATGAACCAGTCGTACGAATGAACCAGGAGACTGGATCAATCGCATGATTGAAACATGAGATTGACTCAGTCGCATGACTAAACACTCAGTCATGCGAATGGATCAATCGCATGACTCAATCGCACGACTGAACCATGCAAATAGTCCAGTCGCACGATTGAGAAACCTTAACCTATAAATACCACTTAAATCATGGAAAAACGAGACACTTTGAATATTTTGACACCCAGACGTACCCTAGCCGTCCAGAGACCTCTAGCAACCTGTTCCAACTTCAAAGATCGCAGTAGATCGATTGCTAATCGTTCTTAACATTTAGACTCAATCTTTAGTTGATTCTACGTGCGTTCTCACTGATTGGATCGCCAATCAAATAGGATTCCGCACTATTTGATTCGGTATACGCATAAATCTGTTAGTATTCGTCCAGTACACGATCCTAACAAGTGGTATCAGAGCTTTGGCTCTTAGATTTACGTGTGATTCAATCGTTTTGATATAAAAACTGGTTTTTACTCTAAAAAACGCAATCTTTTGTGTCAAATCGGGTTTAGACGTCTCCTGATCGTAAAGTTAAGTTTTTTCTGGCATACGACAATTAGGGTTAGCAAGAAATTTGTGTTTTTGCATTCAAATACCTTAAAACTACGAATTTTCAAAATCCAGCAGGTTCAGTCGCACGTTTGAGTCAATCGCACGACTGAGGTCATACGCATTCCCCATACGCACGATTGGACTCAGTCACACATCCATTCGTCCGAGAGAAGACTATTCGCATTGTTCATCCATATTAGTTCATTCGGCCAACTGAGTCATCCGCATTAGTTCAGTCGCACGATTGAACCATCCGCATAGTTCAATCGCTCGAATAGCCCAATCGTACACCTTCTGACTCTGGTTTGCCTTTTACCTTTTGGGCTGAAGCTGTCAATACAGCTTGCTATGTGCCAGAATAGAGTGTTAGTAAATCAAAGGTTGATAAAGACTCCATATGAAGCTCTACATCATTTGGCTCCCTTGATTTCATTCTTCAGAGCCTTTGGATGTCCTTGTTTTATTCTCAACACAAAGGGTCAACTCCACAAATTTGATCCTAAGGTGGATGCAGGGTATTTTGTAGGTTATTCATCCACTTGCAAGGCTTACAGAGTCTTCAACTGCAAAACAAAGATAGTTGAAGAAACCTTGCATGTGAAATTCAATGAATCTCCTAAGGATAAAATTTCAAAACCTTATGGAGTTGTTTGATCTGGACATACTGCAATATGCTCCTTATCAAACTCCAGCTGTTGCAGATCATGTGGATAAATCATCTTCTGCAGCAAGTCTTCCACCTGGTGGTACTAAAGATGATGATGATATCAGTACTCACCTTTTCAAGTTCAGTGACCAACTGCCTGAGTCTGCTAAACTTGGTGTTCCTGTACCTTCAGCAGCTCCATCCACAACAAATGCTGATGAGATTTCTGATTCCTATACATCATGTGACTTGCCATCTAATACTTGGTTTCAAGAATCTGAATCAACATCTGCTGATGCTAAACCGGCTACAAAACTTGTACTGATCTTATTGTGCACCAAGAGCTGAAGAATCACCCCATGTCTCAAATCATTGGGGGTATCAATGCTAGCGTCTCAACCAGAAGTCAATTGTCTAACTTGTGCTTCTATGCTCTCTTCATCAGTCAGCAAGAGCCAAAGAACTATCATGTTGCTTTGAGAGACAATGGATGGGTGGAAGCCATGCAGCTGAGCTACTTCAGTTCAAGAAATAGCAAGTGTGGGAACTGGTTCCTCTACCCCCAGGTAAGTATGCAATAGGCACTAAATGGGTGTTTAGGAACAAAACAGATGAAAATGGGCTTATTGTTAAGAACAAGGCCAACTGGTTGTTCAGGGGTTTTCACAAGAAGAAGGTATTGATTATGATGAGACCTTTGCCCCTGTAGCCAGACTGAAGGCAATTAGATGTTCTTAGCCTATACTGCATTTCACAATTTTAAAGTTTTTCAAATGGATGTTAAAAGTGCATTTTTATATGGTAAAATAAAAGAAGAAGTTTATGTGTGTCAACCACCAGGTTTGAGGATAATAAACATCCAGATTGGGTATACAAGCTTGATAAGGCTCTTATGGGTTGAAACAAGCTCCTAGAGCCTGGTATGAGACATTATCAAATTTTCTTCTTCAAAATAATTTCACTAGAGGCTCCATAGATAAACTTTATTCTTAAGAAGGTGGATAAACATAAGACTTGTTCAAATTTATGTTGATGATATATTTTTGCATCCTCTAATCCTAGTTGTGTGATGACTTTACCAATTTAATGCATAAGAAGTTTGAAATGAGTGCAATGGGAGAATTACAGTTCTTTCTAGGATTGCAAATCAAACAAAAGGCTGATGGGACTTAATACAAAAGATCTTTTGAATAAGTTTGATTTACAAAATTGTAAGCCATGTTCTACTCCATGTGCAACACCACACAACTGGATGCAGATCAGAAAGGTAAAGCTGTTGATGAAACACTTTACAGATGTATGATTGGGTCCTTGATGTACTTAACAGCTTCTAGACCAGATATCATGTTTGCAACGTGTGTTTGTGCTAGATTTCAGGCTGCTCCTAAAGAGTCTCACTTGATTGCAGTCAAAAGGATCTTTAGATATTTGCAAGGTACACAATCTATAGGTTTATGGTATTCCACTGGACACTCTTGCAAATTGGTTGCTTTTTCTGATAGTGACTATGCAGGGTGTAAGTTAACCAGAAAGTCAACTTCTGGTGGATGTCAATTTCTAGGCAACTGTTTGATTTCTTGGCAGAGTAAGAAACAAAATCTGTTGCTACATCCACTGCTGAAGCAGAGTACATTGCTGCGCAAGCTGTACTTCTCAGGTACTCTGGCTTCAGAACCAACTTTTGGATTATGGCATTACAGAGACTAAGACTCCATTATTAATGGACAGTGCTTCAGCTCTTTGCATTGTCAAGAATCCTGTCCAGCACTCTAGGACCAAACATATAGAGATCAGACATCATTTTATTAGGGACTGTTTTGAAAAAGGTCTGATTGATCCAAAGTTGTGCCTAGTGCTGATGAGCTTGCAGACATTTTTACTAAGCTTTGGATAGTTCAACTTTCCAAAACCTAGTGTTAAGGCTTGGTATGTTGCAGCTAGAATAAGTGATAACTACTGATGATCTCAGTAAATAAGTACTGATGATCATTTGTAACCATATCACAAATAAGTATTGATTCTGTTACAAGAACTGATACAGTCATAACTACTTATATAAGTACAAACAGATAAGTACTGACGTCCTATGAAAACTGAAAAAAACAGCCAAAAAGACTGATGAGTAAGTGTTGAGGACAGTATGAAACAGCTGAAAAGCTATGAATTGACGAAAACTACTGATGAGAATTTCTCTTCAGTTGTTTCTAAAACTGTTGCTTCACCTTAAACAACTGATGACAAAACCACGTCTTCAGTAGTTTCACAACTACTGATGACTAACACCATGTCATCAGCTGTTTCAACAACTGATGACAAAACCACGTCTTCAGTAGTTCAAAACTACTGATGACTAACACCACGTCGTCAGCTGTTACAACAACTGATGACAAAACCATGTCTTGAGTAGTTTCACAACTACTGATGACTAACACCACGTCGTCAGCTGTTTCCAACATCTGAAGCTAAAACCATGGTCTTCAGTAGTTTTATAACTACTGATGCCTACAACCAAGACTTCAGTTGTTTCAACATCTGAAGGTTAATACCACGTCATCAGTCGCTTAAAACTACTGATGACTCATACCAAACCCTTCAGTTGCTTTATAACCCATACCCTATAAATACCTTGTCTTACAAAGCTTCATCATCTCAAACCTAACGTTCAAAAACTCAGAACCTTCTCTCACATCAATGCGAACATGAAGCTTAAACCACGACACAACTGTGTTGCTTACCTTACCAAATCACCCTTCTGGACAAAGTTTGATAATGCCATTGATCTAATGATCAACTCTCCATACAAAACGGCTTTCCTTCTAAATCCTACCATTCATGCCGAATCCCTCCATCAGTTCTGGACAAACGTCACCCTCATCACTGGGAGAAATGACACCGACTCTCTCCAGTCGTTCGTCAACAATCGTCAGGTGGTCATCACTCCAGAAATCCTTCGCCAAACCCTACAACTGGATGATGCCACTTTCCCCACTGGGTATCCAAAGGGCACCACTGATCTATCATTTGCCCAACATGGATACCAGGGTAACCTTAGTGCCTCTACCATCCTGAAGAAACATTTCCATGATGCGGAACGACTAATTTTTCATATGGTGGATGTATGCTTAGCTCCCAAGACTTCTTCTTGGGATCAAATGTCGACGAGGTGGCAGCAGGTATTATTCTCTATCCTTGACCAACAAAACTTAAATTTTTCTAAATATTATTTCTTGAACTCAAGGATATGGCCTCCAAGCCTATAGCTAACCGATGGATATTATATCCTCGGTTCCTAATGGCCATTATAGTAAACAGCTGAAAGCTGAGGGACTTGTTGGCCTTGGAGTCCCTGCCACGGCTGTATTGCCTGAAGTATACTCCAGGCACAACTCAGACTAGTCACTCAAACTGGCTGCCAACTGCGAAAACCCACGCAGCTGGAACCCACAACCACCACCTCCAAATCCATTGTCCCCACCAAACCCAAACACAAGAAAGCCAAAAAAGCTACTCAGGGAAATGAGTCCCCTGAGGATGCCCCTGCAACACAAACATAGGTTATATCCACTGGTCATAACCCCCCAGTAGATACACGACTCACTCACCCTCACCGCTCAGGTTTCCTCTCAACAGGAGCCTGTAGCAACCATCTCTGGGGCACCTATACATCTAGAACCTTCCTCACTTGAGGAGGTTGCCATTGAAACACACCACTCTCCCCGGGTGCATACTGCCTTCACACCCTCTCCCACTGCAACCGCCCCCCAAAGTCCTACCATCATAATTGCCAAAGTGCTGACTCAGTTGCACTCCTCACCTCCTCCCCAATACCAATCAAAACTGGGATGGCCTTAACCATTGAGGGGGAGGACCAAAGTGCTTCTGACACCCCACAGCACAGGGGTTACCATATTCAATCTCTGGTGTAGAAACGGAGATTCGAATTTCTGGTGAGGCTGCCACTTCTCCTGCTTCAGCATGATCAGGCTGAAGTTGGTAACATTCATAAGACCTCACCAGAGGCAACTGCTGATGAAGGACATGGTCCTGAGGCAGGAAGTCCCCAGTACCATGACCAAGGGGCACATGCTACTACTGATCTACACTCAGAGCATGTTCATCCTGATTCTATCAGGAGGTCAGGTGATTCAGTAAACATTGATGATGACCTGGGCTTCTTTTATGATGTTTTAGCCCAAAACACCATCCTCGAGGATGAGGTGAGCAGACTCAAAGAGCTGCTTGCCAAAATTTCTCAGGATCAAAGACCATCTACCCCTCAAAACCCACAGATGGCACCTTCCTCTGAAGGTCTCCCATACACTCAGCCACTCCAAAACACTCAGCCACCTGCCTATGCTTCTGGCACTATTTCTCAGGGACAGAACCCCCTGAGCAAATAGCTGCTATCTTTCAACATTCCTTACCTCTCATCACATCAACTATCACTGATGGTGCTTAAAACCCTTGATGAGAGGCTTCCCTCAGTTATACAACCCATGATAGAGGATGCTGTGAGCAAAAGGCTTTCTGACAATCACCCCTTGCAACCAATGCAACCAAAAAGGGGGAGATTCAGTCAGTGAAACAAAAAGAAAGAGGATTGCAGATAGGAAAGAAACTGAGAAGGAGAAGGAAGGATGCTGACATGGAGAAGTGACTGAAAGTACTAAAGACTTTCATGTCACATACAAGAAAAGGAAGAATGAGAAGGAGACTGACTTGGAGACAATGGTGAAGAAGGCTGATGCCGAACACAGCCGATCAATGGATAACATCATTGATCAGTTGTTTAGGCAAGGTCACGACACTGAAAAACTTGACTCAGAAATCAGAAGACTAGAGATTGAAGAAATTCAAGCTAGATGGGCAAGTTATGATGTGTTGGAAAGGGAAAGGCTAGAAATCATGATCAGGTTCATAGCGAATATCTAGGTAGATCATTGATTGAGATCAAGGCATGGTCCAGGGATAGCATCTTGGCAATAACCACCATGATCTGTTCGTCTGAAGTATACACCAAAGGATTGGTTATTGAAGCCTGAATGAAGCTGGTGCTGGGAGCAGGACTGAACTAGTCAAGCAATCTAAAGCCGACCTCACATCCAGAATGCTAGAACAACCTGTCAACATTCCCACACCAAAACCACCACAACCACAACCCACTAAACCAATTCCCTACCCACAAAACCAGTAGCCGATGAAGTACCCCAGAAGAGGAAGAGAAGGTACTGAGGCTAGAAGAAGATGACGAAGATAATGATGAAGATGAAGATAGGCTGCCACTCTCAGCTGTTATACAGTTGCCTAAGGCCACAAGTCACTCTCCAAAAATTACTCCTGAAACTCAAAGACAAATTATGAAAGTGAAGCTAGAAGAAGAAGAGCTTCACAAACAACATGATGAGGAATTGTTGAGGAGGGTTGACAAAGCATATGCTGCCACATTATCATCAACATGAAGAAGCATGCTCTCAGTTTATACACTCTTAAACATACATTTCAATATCAAAAGGACAGAGTGAGGATTTGGCCTGATCCCAGGGTGTCTCATAGGATTCACAAGAAAAACATTCCACAGAGATACATTGGCCAAGTGAAGAAGATTGTAGATGAAGTGATCTCACTGGTCTTTGTAGTATCACCCTGGGAAATCCTAGATGACTTCAAGAAAGCCTATAAAGCTAACCTGACCCCACAAAAGATGCTGGAAAATAAAATGGTGAAAAAGGGGTTAGTATATAAGAGGCTTGAGAAAGTTAGAAAGAATGAGCTCCAGTTGTTCTTAGAGGGTAATCACCCAGATGAATTTGCTTATAGAGTAATAACAACTGTGGAACTCAAAAATGGGAAACAGGTCAAATACCTATCTAAATATTATGGGCCAGAATCACTTTTTGAAGGAGGAGCTGAAGAGCTTACCATGGAGGAATAGATAACATTCCTTGAGGCCTATACAAGGGAGTCATACAGACTCATTGTTGGGAAGTAGATCTCATGGATGGGGTAACAGCTCTGTGTCTAGTTCCCCAAGACAGAGTTCCCATTCTTCCTTTGCCAAACAGATCATTGAGACTTCTTCCCAGGCCTGTGCTTATATGGGTCACTTCTGAGCTGATCTAGAAGACAAAAAGACCAAATCTTTCTGCCATAATAAGTGGGGCATCTTCAATAAGTTTAGAGGTTTTGGCTGCATTGGTTAAGGGGGAGTTTGTTGGACCAAAAGAACCAATGAGCCTGATCAGAAAAACCTCTAAGTCCCACAGACATCACAACAACTGCTGAAGACTTGATCAGCTGTTGACAAAGTCTGAAGACTTCAACAGCTGAAGACTAAAGTACTGAAGACTTCAACAGCTGAAGACCAAAGTCTGAAGATCAACAGCTGAAGACTAAAGTACTAAAGACTTCAACAGCTAAAGACTAAAGTACTGAAGACTTCAACAGCTGAAGACCAAAGTCTGAAGATCAACAGCTGAAGAACAAAGTACTGAAGATCAACAGCTGAAGTACAAAGACTGAAGACATCAGCTGATGACAACAGCTGAAGTTCAAGTACAAGTACTGAAGCCTTCAGAGTTTGTTACAACAGCTGAAGAAGCATTCTTCAGTTGTTGTGATGGTTTCCTTTCAGTAGTTTTTTTTTGTTTTAGTATTTGTAAAATGACTGAAGAGCATGTTCTTTAGTCGTTGTAGTTTCAGTAGTTTCTTTTCAGTAGTTGTAGTGACTGTTAACACTTAGTATTTTTGTAAGAAGATGTCAGCTGTTTTGACATCTTCAGTAGTTGTGTTAACTTCAGTAGTCTGAATAATTCTTTTAGATGTCACTATCAATGACATCAGCGGACGTCACATCTCCTATATAAGGAATGTTCCACCACGACATTCTTATATAAGGGATGATTGACCTGATTGTAAGTGTGACATTTTGCCACCGCGAAAGCGCGTATTGAATGAAATCTTTGATTTGCAGAATTCTTTCTATAATCGTTTGTTCTTACTTTGAATATCAACTGTATTCTTGTGAATTGTTTAATTCATTGTTTGATTTCCGCTGCAATACTCTCTAATCAATCAAACGTAGATCACTGATCCTAACAGGCTATGAGAGAGACTTCTCTGTAAAGACCTTTAGGAAAGTGAATGTCTCATCCCAGTAGAAGTACTTACTACATGTGGTCATCCACATCTTATCCAATAAGCATGGGGGTTGTGACCAGATTCCTGAATATCTCTTCTTCATAGTGCATGGGATGGTTCAAGGGGTCAGGTTCAGGTACTCTCAATTTGTTTATACAAGTCTGCTTACTAACTTGGACTCTTTAGAGTATTACATGTTCCCTAGATATGTTCAATACATTCTCAACTATGAACCGAGCTCAAAGTTGAGGGAAACAGGTAATATTCTTGAATGGGGGCAGATGAAACCCGACATTTTTAAAATTTTGAAGAAGCCAACTGTTGGCTTTACGGGGGTAGAAATAGCCCTTTTACCCAAAATGTTAGAGCTCATTGCTCAAGGTGACAACCTAACAACACAAGCTAGTGTTGAACCCACACCTTCTACTTATCAACCACCTAAAAGACCCCAAATTATCCACACCTACAAAAGAAAATTCAAATGAACCCCTGCTCAAGCTATTAAGTCTGTGTAGGCCCCCATATACTTACCCATACAGGAGGAAATGGATACTGGAGCTCCCACTTCTCCTAAGGAGCAAACCACTCCCATTACTTCAAAGATCAGTGCTGAGGTTCCTCATGCTCGGCCTGATGAGCTCACAAGCCTAACTTCCTTAAGCCTTCACTCTAAATCTCAACACTCAGGTGAATAACTTTCAGGGGACAGCTACCATCCCCAGCCTTTAGACTTAAACCAACCCATTCCCAACCTAGACTTCTATACTGATGAGGACTTAGGTTTTAGTGAGTATAATGAGTCTCTCTATTCCTCCTCTACTTAAAGAGAGATGAATGCTCCTGACTCACCTGAGTCTAGCCCACCTCAGTCACCAATCACTAAGGTGGATCCTTCTGAAACTATTCAGGAGATCCATATGGAAGAGGCTCTCACTTCAGCAAGTGATTACATCATTCAGACCTCAACCATGGCAACTCAGCCTATTAACACTTCAACTGAAGCTGTCATTGAGTAGAAGAAATCTAGTAGCCAAGAACTTCATGCTGGTGATGAGAAGGAAGACTTTGGTCCAATTCTCTCATCCCCTAATGATTCTTCTGATGAAGAGGAGGGGAATCTGAGGCTAAAGGTGCAAAAACTATCACAAATATGCACCTATCTAGTCTCCAAGGTTAGTCACCTTGAATATCAGGTGACTACCCTGCAAAACAAGGTCGATGATCAACAACTTGAGATTTCTTATCTCAAGGAAAAACTAGCTGGGAGACCTCTAAGAAGAGCTCAACCAGGAACACAAGAACCTGTGAATGTGGTTTACTTAACCTCTAGCTCATCTATGCAAGTGGATGATGCTACCAAAAAGAGGGAGAAAGTCATCACAGACACAGAACCTGGGAGTTCTTCATAGAGCATGGACATTGAAGACTCACCATCTTCACTTGCAACTATCCATACTCAGCAACTTCCTCAAGTTCATATTGATATGGACTCTATAGACTCTTTCATTCAAAGTCTTTTTGAGGAAGGGATATCAAGGGGTATGTCATCTCCACCAACTTCAAATCATATTACAGGGTGGATGTATGATGACAATAGAAGAGCCCTTATCATTCAAAGAGTTCAAAGGCAGCAAGAAGTCTTCAACTTTCAGACTTTAAACTTCTATGAAAGTCTTGACCTTGTCAACATGCCACTTGTCAACCAAAGCCAATCTAGAAAAGTTAACAGGCTAGTTCAAAGGATTCAAGACAGGATCACTACATAGTTTAGCTTCAGAAGGAGACTAAGGCAATCAGGAATTATCATTGGTCAATTGGATATTGAGGCAGACCCTAAGATTAATTTCATAGGGGAACCTTGACTGAAGGCCAATGGTAGAACCTGAGAGCCCTGTCTCACTATCAACTGCTCCGGAGATTCATTCCCTTGATGAGACACCTGCTAGTGAAGGTGCATCTCAACCTCTCTCTAGCCAGAGCTTGGAAGCTACACCAAGCAATAAAGGCCAAAGCTCTCTCCACCTTGAGTCACAAAGATCTGTGAGTGACAAAGGGAAAAGAAAAATGACTTCTGAGGAGATTGAGGAAGAGAGAGAGAGAGAGGAAAAGGAAGCTAAGGGGAGAAAGTTCCTCTACTGGGTCTGCAAGATTCATGGAAGCTGCTATCAGGGCTGCCCCCGGGCCAAACACTCAGGATGATGAGTTGAGGGCAATCGGGATCAACTACTTGAAGACTAGGAACTATGATATTGATAATATCATCTCCCTCCCCTTAGATGAATTAAATGAATTGGCTAACATGGAATTGTCAAAGAAAAGAAAGGAGGCAGAGGAGGCAAAATTACTTTTTTAAATCAAAGAAGAAAGAAGATAGAAAAGACTCTACAAGCATGTGCCTACTCTCTCTAGTTCAAAAAAGTTCTGTACACAAGGATGTGGTTCCACAAGAACCTCAGGTAGACAAAGAAACTAATAGGATCAACATGATCAACTACTTGAGTACCACAGGCCTCTATATGGCTTATGCACTTCTTCCCTTACCCTTTGATTACATTGAGTTTGAGTACCTCAAACAGTTTGAACTTGAGTTAGTCAAAGAAAGAAAGATCACTAAGAGGAAGTTAAGGGAAGATGCTGCAAAGTCAAGAGCCGTCATCAGAAAAGCATGAAGAAGTCTGTTGATAGGCAAAGGATGGTGAGCTTCTTGAAGTTGTATGGATTCTCCGGAAGGAGACTTGGCCTTATGTCTTTATCCACTATGGATGAGCATATTAGGGTGATCAAGCAGAAAATTCAAAGAGGAGAACTTGTTGACTTACACTCCCCACCAAGTCAGGTCCCTTAGGAAGTGGAGATTAAGGTTGAACTATTTGAGACAACACAACCTAAGTCTCCTGCTGAGCCTTAGCAATCTTTCACTTCTGATCCATATTAGGGTTCTGTCCCCTCTTAATCTGAACCTGTGAGAGAGGAAGACCCAACTGAGAAAGACAAAGAAGATCAATCAGGTGTTGTAGGCCAGTCTTCTCAGTTAAAAGGTTTAAAGAGGAGAAAAATGATGGCTTCCAGACCAAAGCCAAAGAAGAAGAAGAAAGAAGCATCCATCGCCAAACCTTAGGATGAGTTAGAACATCATGAAGATGTGCAACAAGAGGATTCTCCACCAACTCCAATTCAAGTAGCTCCTCTAGTATGAGGAAGACCCATCTTGTCCTGGACATACACTACAAATCCAGAAAGATGGCATGTCATTAGAGATCAAGGTGTTGAAAATGTCTACACATGGCAGGACAAGTTCAATATACCTCTGCATGATCTATTTTACATGAGAAGACACTATGAGAGTCTGAGTGATCCTGATCATCTTATAAAGAAAGGGATGGTTATCATCATGATGAGGACTGTTGATATCTAAAGTCTTCAAGTGTTTTGGTAGCATCAGCCTAGGGGGAATTTATAAGGTTTGATATAAGACTGATGCAACCCAAACACCCAAAGTCTCTTCTGCATGCATGCATACTGAAGTGGAATGCTTCAAAAGTTTCACACTTTGCCTTAGTAAATATTCTAAGTGTGAAATCCTCCGAAGCCAAGTCCAATATCTTCCAAAGCCAAACATGAAGTCTTCCAAATCTTCAGAGACAAAGTCTTCCGAAGCCAACACTTGAAGACAGATTTATTCTGAAGACTTTTGAACATATGCTTTATCTGATGTACATTTTCCATAAAGTTGGATCCCTTTTCACTGCAACTCTGATAAGACACCAACTTTACATAAGTTGGTGAAAGGTCCATGCTTTTGGTAACTGTATATTGAGATCTTGAGTCTGTAACTTTCTACTTTATGTACTTTATCCTTTTTGTAATATATTAGGATGCGAGCTATGGCATGTCATAGTCACTAGTCAAAAGGCAATCTGCCTTTTGACTTTACATTGATTTTGTTGTTTTCTAGATCATGTATCTAGTTGGCTTTCAAAGTATGACCGGCTGTAGGTTGTAGTATAAGTATCTCTGGTCCTTTGTATCTTAAACTATTGCTTGGAAAACACCTGTAAGGAACTAGAGAGTAATATACATAATCCTTGAAAACCAACTACTTGTGTGTTCTTGTTCTGTCTCTTGAATACTTGTGTTTCTTAGTTCTCATTAAAACTGGTTTCTAGTTCCTCATTTGATCTGTTAAGTGTTATTGCACACTCTCATCTTTATGTTGTTGTGTTGTAAGCTAGTACCCTTAAACGTACCTGCAATATAATTATGCTAAACTCTAATATATTCTCCCTTTTTATTAATAAAAAGTCCCTCAACCCAAATTTTAATATATTAAAGTGCCCCTAACAAACATACACTCATCACTCATGCCTTAACTATCAAGAGCGTTTAAAAGTAAAATAAGAATAAGCTTTTTCTTTATATCCTAGAAAAGAAATGCCTTATTATTTGCACCCCACTCTACTTGTAATAAACGCATTAAATTATAGAATTTACCAACAACCAATCACTCTCAATAAAAGCAAATATTCTTTATAATTATTTTAATTATTAAATTCTTATTAAATAAAATCATTCTTTAATATCAATTTAATAATAAAATTTGAATCTACTAATATTTTTTTCAACATATTCTTGTACATTTTGCTAATATTTATAAGATGAATGTAAATTTCTTAAAAGTAAAACATTGTACAAGTTTAAAAGTACCGTTGAAAAAAAACTAATTTATATATAAAGAGTTATAATATCATAAGGAACAAAATTTTTGATCGTATAACATTAACTAAAAGCTAAAATAAAAGTATTTGTAATATAAACATTTTGTAAATATTATTTGATACGAATGTGTCCAGAAATAATTAGTTCAAAAAAGTTAAAATATTATGACAAGTACTTATAAAACAATACAAAAGTTTTCTTTCATTAATTATATTTTCAAAAAGAAAATTTATTACCAAACCTTGAAACCAAAACATTAAGTGTTTTGAAAGGAAAAGATTTAAACACTATTTTAACTACGCTCAGAGTTTTATAAAAAATCTATTTTATTTTATGTTAAGTTATACTGTATTATTATATATGCTTTATTGTTATAATATGTGTTATTGTTTAATAGATTAAAAACTATTAGATAGTAAATGTGAATTCAAGTATTAAAGATGTAGAGTGGTGCATTTAAGATGATAATTATAATTTCTTTTTGATATATGTGACATGTGAATCATATATTTATGAAACTAGCTCTTTAATTGGTTAAGTTATATTCAATTAAATACATTAGGGTGTAATTAGAAACTAAAGTAATTTGTATTTAAAAAACCATAAAAATGATGGTTATTTAACTTCTGAACGCCCATCCGCATATAGAGATGGTCGGGACCACGTGCAGTTAAACGATTCAACCGAGAAAACAAGTTGGTGTAATCACTATGGTTTTTACCAATAGTATGTTTCTAATAAGTTATCGATTTTTTTATAAGTTATTTCGGTACTAGAGATGTTTGTTTTTGTAGAACCAAATCGAAAACTACTAATACTAAAACATACAATATAACTTAAGCAATTAAAATTTGAGAATCTGATGTTATAGGTTTTTTTATTTTAAATTTGAAAAAGAACGATTCGATTCAGTTCTAAACTAGAATAAAACGAGAATGGAATATGAAATCTATAGAAATGATAAATAAAGCGGATGTAATAAGTTTTTGTCGTCAAGTCGCGAGTTGTGCTGATTAGTGTTTTTTATTTTCACAATCGCAATCACTTGGGTATAATCTAGTGATATATATTAATTTTATATGTGAATTTAAATAATTTCGTTTCAAGCATACGTTTTTAGTAAAATAGTATTTTGAACTTAAAGTGATTTAAAATGTAAGTAGTAAATATTTTATGTAAGTTCAAATTAAATTTCACATATGGTTTCGAAAAGTTGAAAGTGATATTATACTAGGTTTTCTCTTACGCACGTTGCACGAGTAATACACCACGATCTCAAATATATAAATCAAATACAAAAACACATCGTATTGACGGTTATTCCAACGTAAAACCCTAATGCATCAAGAAATACACAGAAATATGTCAGAACGGTTGTCACGCCGATCGTAAAACAGTGACATCTACCCCCTCAATAAAGTGAGTGTCTCAATGTTATAGAACCCTAAAATTGCACTTTGTCATAAATTTTGTACTCTATGGTAAATACGATGCAAAAAAACCTTGATTTTGAAATCAACTACGTTTTTAACAAATTTTTTTGGAAACATTAACAAACAAAAAAAACTAAAGACAAACATGAATTTCTTTTCTTTATAATTATGAAAGAAAGTTATTATATAAACGAAAATTATTGAAAATTAAAATATTAAATATGCTATAAGGGTGATAACAAAAACTAAAAATACAAAACATAATGGATGGGTATCATTATTTAAGTTAGTTTTAAAGTATATAAAATAAAGAAGCTTGGTGGCCAATACTAAAAATGTTAAAACTTTCTTGTAGCTAAGGTTGTGCTATTTTATAGATATATAATATTCAAAATTGAAAATTCCACTAAAAGTGATAATTCACCTATATTTAAAGAACAACGCAAATGACAGTTAATTAAGACATTTTATGCATGTTGTACAACCCAGTTATGTGGTGCTACCCCCACCGCCTCTTTAAATGTCCTTTTTCACTTTCTTATTCAGAGGGGGACATAAAGAGTGGGTAGTGGGATTAAGGTGTGATGTTTGCTTTGACAGTGACCTTCCGTCTTGTCATTGTTGTTTGTTACCCACTATCGGTGTCGCCGATGTAGATGTGATGAGGTTGTAGGGTTTTGTAGAAAAAGAGAAGGAAGGTTGGTATGTGGGTGACCAGAGCACTACTAGAGGTTGTCGCCGGTCTATTATTATCGGGTTCACCGACGCATCGGGTTCCTCCCCCCGTACATTTCTTCCTTTGATTTGATGTTTGTGGTGGTTGTTTTGGCTCCTATTGATCCGTATTGCCTGAAATCGGCACTTAGGTGTATTAAGCCTCACTAATCCTTTGCTTACATGGGTTTCCTTGGTGGCAGCAGTGGCAGCTTTTAGGGTTCTTGATCTCAGATCCATTCTAGGGTTTGCTATTAGGGTTATGCAGTTGATTTAGGTTGTGGATGCCATAGGTGGCCGTCCAAAAGTCGCCATATGCCGAGGGTTATGGAACCCTGTCATCACCGAACTTTTGCTTATGTGAGTTTCCTTGGTGGCGGCGATGAAAAGCCATTTCTTCTTATTATATTTGATGGTCTTTTGTTTGATTGAATGTTGTTGGTGTTGCGGAAGGGATTTCAAAATTCTATGTTGTCGTGACTGTCTGTTATCACTTTTATAACACCACTATTTTCTTACTGAGACCTTTATTAGGCATCAAAGAGGTGCCTGATCAAAGCTCTTTAAGGTTGATGATGATAAACTTGAGTTCATTTGAGACTAATCTGTTTATACATTTTCCAAGTTTAGGCCATTTTAGTTGTTAAAGATCTCAAGTGTGGCCTCTGTCAGATTTACTCTTACCGAGACCTTTATAAGCCACAACTGACAAGGTGCCTGATCGAAGCTCTTTTGTGTTGATGATGATGAACCTGAGTTCATTTGATACTTTTTTGTTTATATTTTTTTCCGAATTTAGGCCTTTGTTGTTTTGGCTATTAAAGTTTTCGAATGTGGCCTCTGTTGGATTTTCTTTAGGGTGCTAAGGTTGATAATGATAATATATATTCATCTTAAACTAATTTCGTTGGTTAACAGTATTTCAGTACGGTCGATGATGGTCATGTGTTGTTTCGTGGAACTCTCTTGGGTCCTTGGGTCGATGATGATGAGCATATATTCATCTAAGACCGGTGGAACCTAACTTCGTTTGAGACAAATCATGATTTGGTCAATGACCATGTATGTTGGCTAAGACAATATCTTACTTTGGTTGATGACAACAAACATTTCAGATGAGACCAATTTACATGTTCATATTAGACCTATTTTGTTGGCAATAAGGTTTTGTGGGATAAAAACAATCATTATTGGAGAATAGTAAATCATTATTTGTTTGGTTAAATCGTTGTTCATTTAATCTGTTTTGGGACGATTTGCTTAGAAACCACTTATCATGTTTGAATCTGGTTCACAAACACTATTATTCATTACTATATGTTATGTTTTTAGTGATTGTTGCATAGATATAACATATGGGTTTGATGTGACAGGATCGGAGGATGGTCGATGCATATATGTACCCCCTTGCAGCCACGCGGTGTGCAATTTGCCTTTCGTATATTTAGCGTGATGTCTATTGTACTGTGGAAAGCTTTTTTGACCCTCACGGCTATGATGATGGAAACGTCACCAAGCGCGTTTATCTAAGCCTCCTTTGCTTCTTCCAACGCGCAAAGCGTGTCGTAATGATCCTTAGCCCAATTGGTTAAGGTGAGGTACCCATGATATATAACTAAAAAGGAGGTCATGGATTCAAGTCTCACTCTAAGCAAAATGCTTAGAGTTGAGCTAAAGAGTTTTCTCAGTAATGCGTTTCCTCCAAGGGGTTGGGGTGTGGTCCCGGCTGGGAAATGGATAGGTGAGCCCGATTAAGATAACAGCTATCCTCCGAAGCAGGGTCGTATATTTGTCACTCAAAAAAAAAAAAAATATATATATATATATATATATATATATATATATATATATATATATATATATATATATTATATATATATATGATTGGGTTCATGTGAGAACCCTATGAAATTACAAGAACCCTTTAACCTTAAATCTAACCATTGATCTAATATAAAATAATTTAGATTCCAATTCAATGGCATAGATCATCAAAGGGCAGTTTGATCATTTTATCCACTAATCAAAAAGCAGTTTTTGACAAGAATGTGACACATGTCCTCCCCTATTTCCTCCTAATTCTTTTTTTCCTATTATAATTTTTTACCCATTTTGTTTTTATAGCATTTAAAACTTTTTCCTACATTATTAATTTTTTATGAAAATAACATCATTAAACTCGTCTCATTATTCTCTTTAATTCTAATATAGTCTCGATATTTTTTTTAAAATCTGGACGTTACATATTACAGTGAATTACATCATTTTCATATGCAAAACCTAAACAACAATAAACATTAAATTACAACATTAATTCCCATGTAATGTTGCAAACGACAATAGATCATATAATCTTGCATTACTCTACCAAATATTTACACCCGAAATTACACCACTCCAACTAACAATTTTTTGTAAAGTATTTTTCAACTTGTTTTCATTTTTAAAGAATGGTTTATATTAGTTTACAGAATGGTTTAGATTGGAAACATTAGTGGTGTAAATACGGTACACTAGTGTAATTACAATGATGGTTATTTGTTACAGTGGTGTAGTTTTTTTTATTTTTGGTTTATTTTCGTTATAATATGTAATTATAGTGTTAAGTTACAGTGTTGAAATTTTATTATAATTATGTATTTTTATGGTTTGAGTTTGTATATTTTAACTTAATGTACATAATGTTGAAAGAATTTGTTTCTTATATTTTTATTCTTGCTTGTTACTAGCCTTTAAATAAGTTATTTTATTTGTGTGGTGAATTACAAGATGTATCGGTAAACAGTCTAGTTGCATTTACGTTACACATTTTTACATGACGTTACACCTTCTTACATTGTAACACCCTGAAATTTCTGTTTAAACGAAAGGAAAAGAAAAGTTAATGGAAAGAATAGAAATTTTGCAAAAGTGGAAGGGGAAAAAGTGTACAAAGTACATTTTTATTATTTAAAGGATTTAAGGGCATGGGTGCCCATTCTTCCTTTACCATTTTCTTTCTCACGGCTGAAAAGAAGAAGAGAGAGAGACTCTCGGTTCTAGAGAGAGAAAGAGGAAGAAGAGGCTGAAAAAGGTAAGTCTTCTCTTATATGAGTTCGGTTTCAGCTGGGTTTCGAGTTCTTGACCGAAGTTCTTGGTGTTTAGTGTTTGTTTTCGGGATTCAAGAGCTGAATCGGAGTGGGTCTTGAACGGGAAGAGTGTTGCTCAAAAGCTGCTCAAGGTGAGTTTTTAGAACCCCTCTTTTACGGATTTTTAACTGATTTGGGGCTATTATGCATACTAAGTAAACGTTTTGAAAGAAACCGTTATGTCCGAATGTTGTATGTATGTATGCATGTTATAGTGATGATTATGGGTTATAGATGATGTTTAACATGCTTAGATGGCCTTAGTATATTAGATTTGTGTTTGGGTATGCTTAGAATGAGAATCGGGTGAAGATGATAACATAGAAAACATTTCAGAATGATTCAGACGAACATGAACAGTGGTCCATGCGCCTGAATTGCTGGCCATGCGCCAAAGGGGTAGTCCATGCACTTGAATTGCTGGCCATGCGCCCAAAGGGGTGACCCATGCGCCCAAAGGGGAGGCCCATGCACCCAAAGGGGAGGCCCATGCGCCAGTAATTGGCCAGGCATCCAAGTTGTTGGCCATGCGCCCAGCAGATGGCCCATGCGCCCAGCAGCTGGCCCATGCGCCTAAAATGGCTGGCCATGTGCCAGCAGAGATGGCCCATGCGCCTGAATTGTGCCATGTGCCCAAAGTGTTAAAATGTTAAAGTGTTGATGCACCTAAACAGGGCAGAAATGCCCAAACAGCGCCCATGCGCCCAGACTGTTTTATACTTAGAATTTTTATGCTCATGCGCTTGGAAGGACCCATGCGCCCACTTTGGACTTGAGGTTTTCTAAGTGGTTTTTAAGGGGTATAATGGGAAGATAGGCCTGGTTATGATGTGATGGCTTATGATTGATGTGTGCTATGCATGTATGATGTGCCTGTATTGGTGATGATGTATGTTTATGTTTATATGTGTTCCTTATTATGTATGTATGTCTTCCCTTGGCTTTGCGTTGAACGTTAATGAATGTAATGAAAGTATTATGTAACGTAAAGTGGAAGATAATGAAAAGAGAAACGTAATGAATGAATGCGAGCATAAACGAATGAATGAGAGATAGGATGGCTTGCGAAAGAAAGAAAGGAGGTTCACGACTCACTGAGGGTCGTCAGCTCAACTGTGTGTGTATCATAGCGTGCAATCTTGGCTTACTCATAAGGGGACATAGACATAGTGGGAGTTCAGTTTTGGTAACTACTCCGATACGTGCGATGTGGTATTTACTATGTGTTATGTAGCGTGCGATTTCGGCTGCCTCATGTGGTTTTATGGCGTGCGATCTTGGCTAACCCATGGGATGGCGTGCGATTCTGGCTAAACCCCGAGAGTTCTCACACACATAGGGGGAGACGGTCTTCATGACCACTCCGATGGTGAGATTGGTGTGATATGTGCGATGGACGGTATAAGGGTAGCGTGCGATTTTGGCTGCCTCATGTGGTTTTTATAGCGTGCGATCTTGGCTAACCCATGAGATAGCGTGCGATTCTGGATTCCTTATGTGTGTGATCCGTGCGATATGTACTTCGGGTACGATGAAGCGAAGGTGCGATAATGAACGACAGAGGTCCTTGTCGCATATCCCGGTACTGTGTCAGTCTTCGGACATGAGTCGGGGGTTTGTGTGTCAGGCCCTGGCACAGTATTAGTCTTTGGACATGAGTCAGGGGTATTGCATGAGACAGGATACAGTTTGCGTACTCCGGTACTATGTCAGTCTTCGGACATGAGTCGGGGGTTTGTGAGCAGGCCCCGGCACAGTATCAGTCTTCGGACATGAGTCGGGAGTATTGCATATGACAAAAATGACTGATGATGAGATCTGTTTCGCGTATCCCGGTACTGTGTCAGTCTTCGGACATGAGTCGGGGGTTTGTTAGTATCAGTCTTCGTACATGATTCGGGGATATTGCATGAGACGAGATAATGAGGTGAGCGACTTTGTGTTGCAACAGACTCGGATGGAGTTCAATCTCTGTGATTGACTCGTCTGGGATCTTTGTCGCGTATCCGGTGCTGTGTCAGTCTTCGGACATGAGTCGGGGGTTTGTGAGCAGGCCCCGGCACAACATCAGCTTTCGAGCATGAGTCGGGCATATTGCAGAAACAAGATTCGAGTGATAAAGAGTAATGAACGAAAGATAATGTATGAAGGAACGAACGTATGAATGAACGTAAATGAATTATCGTAACAATATATTGAACAGGATCCTTGTCATTCGACCTCAGTAATCGTGGCTGAGTGCCACGAAGAGGGTAAAGTCTGACTGGATCTGGAAAGAGAAATGAACGATAATATAATACGTTGAACGAACAAGTTAATGAACGTAATGACGAAGATAATAATGATATAATCTGTATGTACGTATGATGCGTGATCACGAATGATGTAAAGTATAGTATGTTTTGCAATAAAGTAAAAGAACGGTTTTTACAGAGTAAAGTATTTTGTTATAAAACTAGAACTCACTCAACATCGCTGACTTTTGTATGCATGATAGTTGGCAGGTATATGTTGATGCTGAGGAGTTGCAGGCATGGATGCATAAGCTACTCGGAGCATTTTGAGGCTGGCATCCGTATTTTGACATGTCATGTATTTTGAGATGAAAACTAATGTTGTAATTGACATGTTTTTAATTATAAATGAAAGTTTTTATTTCCGTTGCAAAATAATGTACATTTTATAATGTGTTAAGTGCGATGAACCACCAGCTGTAAGGTGCCCGGGAACGGGGGCCTTACATACATTAGTGTTACACTTGTTTATATTAACGTAACATTAAGTAACATCAATAAATTACGTATATCAATTTAACTAGTGTTGCTCAATATACTCTTTTAGTTAAATGAGTGTAATACTCTTTTTGTTATATTACATTACACTTGTTTATATTAACGTAACACTAAGTAACATTAATAATGTAAACCAATGTAACCCAATGAAAAAATTAGGCGCATTACAAATGTTTAGGCGTTTGAGCACTGTTTGGAAGCTTGAAGACTGTTTGTGTGTTTTAGTTATATCATTGTAAACCAATGTAACCCAACGAAAAAATTAGGCGCATTACAACTTTTTAGGCGTTTGAGCACTATTTGGAAGCTTGAAGACTGTTGGGCGTTTTAGTTACATCATTGTAAACCAATGTAACCAATGAAAAAATTAGGCGCATTATAACTTTTTAGGCGTTTGAGCACTGTTTGGAAGCTTGAAGACTGTTTGGGCGTTTTAGTTACATCAAACGCCTAAATAGTTGTAATGCGCCTAATTTTTACATTGGGATACATTAGTTTACAGTGATGTAACTAAAACACCCAAACAGTCTTCAAGCTTTCAAACAGTGCTCAAACGCCTAAACAGTTGTAATGCGCCTAATTTTTTCATTGGGTTACATTGGTTTACAGTGATGTAACTAAGTAATGTGATATATCTTTAATATTTTACATTTGGTGTAACTTGGTTTAATGTCGTTTGGTGTAGTTACGTGGTTTAATTCTGTTTCGTTGTTATGTTATTGAAATCACGTTGGTGTAGTTACATCGTTTAATGATGTATATTTTAATTTTGGTTTATATTGGTGTAGTTACATCGTTTTGCTACAGTTTTAGATGGTGTATTTTTGTTATTTTAGTTTGATTACAATGGTATATTATTATTATATTGGTGTAACATATGTTTTTATATGTTGTATAATAGTTTTTGAGTGTTGGAAAATTAATTACAGTGATGTAGCTATAGACATCCAAACTAAATCACCAAAAAATATTAAAACTATATGGGAATTAAAGAGAAAATTTATACGAGTTTAATGATATAATTATTATAAAAAGATAATATAGTACTAAAAAGTTATAAATGTATAAAAAAGTTGGGTGTAAAATTATTTTTATAAAAAAGAAAATAAATATGGGAGGAAAGAGAAAGTTAGGTGATGACACTTGTCACCATCATATTCAACTTGAATTTAGGTTGGTGAAATGACCAAATTATTCTTTACTATTAAAAAAGTCAAATGAACACATATCATGATCTCATTTCTTATAAAATAAATCAATGGATCGTATTGAGTTAAAGGGTTCTCACAATAAAGTAGGGTTCTCATTAGAACCTTATCATATATATATACACACCACACACACACACACACACACACACACACACACACACATATATATATATATATATATATATATATATACATATATATACATATATATATATATATAGGATTTGGTTCTTGTGAAAACCCTTCAAAATTACAAGAACCCATTAACTCAATCCTAGCCATCCATTAATTATAAAATAATCAAGATTCTAAATGAGTGGTAGAGATGACATCAAGGGTATATTAGTCTTTTTAATGGTTGTATTTTTCTGTAATATGTAATTTGATTTGACATAAAGCTTTCAAAATTTATTTTCCATATTTTAAAAACATTACCCTATTACTACCAATTCACATCCAAACCCCTAATCCACCTCCACACCATCGGTTGACCATCATCACAACCGCCATCTCCACCACCCTATCCGGGTACTTCAACCATCATTATTGGTCCCGATCTGGGTACTTCAACCACCAGCATCTCCACTGCCCCTTCGTCGCCACCACCACCCTCCGCCCCTAATTCTTACCGTGAGGTTTGTCTAAGGTCGCGTCATCTGTAACACTAATGACAAGACCATCAACATCGAAGTCGTTCGGCTCGCACCTCACCCCAAATACAAGCACAAAGTCCGCAAGTGTTGGATCTAGAAAGGCTGGTGCAACCAAAACCAAGTCACTTAGAAGATTTTGGTACAACAAATAAAGGACTTTCGAAGCTAAGTGTGGAACTTCCGAAGGAAAGAGGAGCTCTTCCGAAGACAAAATGTAAAGCTTACTTCCGAAGGAAAAGTTCCAACTTCCGAAGACAAAGAACCTACTTCCGAAGTTCAAGACTTAGAAAGAAAGATTTGAAGTCAACTTCAAAGTACAGAAGTTCTCAAGCCTTGGAAGTATAGAAGCCTCTTCCAAAGTATAAGTGGCTTCGGAAGAACTTGCTCTTCCGAAGCCAACTTACCTTCGGAAAACACTGCTATTATCCAGTGGACATAAGTATGGCCTTCCTGACACTCCGCTACAAATCTCTAAGATGCTGCATGACGTTTTCTCAAAAGCCATGCAGTTGACCATACTTTAATCCACTGTTTACCTTTTTTATGTTAGTACAGTTGCCATCTTTAGTTGGTGACAAAAGGTAAGTCATGGACATGTCATGACTACCATATCTTAGATAATACTTTATCTAAGATTCCTTAACTTTAGCATTGTAGTATATGCTTTAGTCTTAGGTTTCCAGCTGGTATCAAAGTATATCCGACTGTAGGATCTAGTATATATAGTCTCTCATTATAACTCATATATCATGCTTGTATGTTGGACCAAAAGAACCAATGAGCCAAGATCAGAAAACCTCTAAGTCCCACATGGTATCACAACAACTGTTGAAAGCCTCATCAGTAGTTTGACAAGTGCTGAAGACTTCAACAGCTGAAGATCAAGTGCTGAAGACCTCAACAGCTGAAGAACCAAAGTGCTGAAGTACAACAGCTGAAGAACACAAGTGCTGAAGCTGAAAGACCAAAGTACTGAAGTACAACAGCTGAAGAGTTTACAAGTGCTGAAGATCAACAACTGATGTACAAGGTCTGAAGACAAAGACTGAAGACATCAGCTGATGATATCTACTGAAGTCATCAGCTGATGAAACACCTGAAGGTCAAAGTCTGAAGATCAAGTACTGAAGCCTCAGTAGTTTGTCACAACTGCTGAAGAGTACTTCTTCAGTAGTTGTGATATCAGTAGTTTTATATTTTATGTTTCAGTAGTTTTGTAAAACAACTGAAGAGCTTGTTCTTCAGTCGTTGTAGTTTCAGTAGTTTTATATTTTGTACTTAACATGCTGATATGTTCTCAGTAGTTGTGAACATTTCAGTAGTTTGTTAAGAATCAGTTATTTTTGTATTAGATCTGCCAGTTGTCACTTTCCGTGATAACAGCAGTGATTGTTGCACTCTATATAAAGAGTGACACCGTATTGTAATGGCATGAATGAGAGAATGAATGGAATGAATGAATGATTTGATTAGAAATATTCTACATGCGCTCTTAAGTATCGATTGCTTGCTACAATTTGTCTAATTCTAGTTTGTATTCCGCTGCTTTGTATTCTAATACATCAAACTTGTGATCACTGATCCTGTCAAATGGTATCAGAGCTGGTTCATCATTGATCGATCTAGCAATTGATCATTGAAACTGCTATTCAAGATCTAAGTTTGATTGAATTAGCTTTTGTTTTTGCAAGAAACGGTTATAGAGATTGAATTTTCTGTATTTCTGCTCATTCATCCTGAGATCTTTTCTTGGTTCTCATTGAGTTTGTTGTGGTCTGTCTAAAATTTTTTTTAAAAAAAAACTTGAACTAAATTGTTTTTGAACTGAAAATGACCACTCCTTCCAATGATCCTCACAATACTGGTTCCTCAACCAAGCCACCTATGCTGGTTAGGAATGAGTATAACATATGGCAAAGACGTATGCTCCATCACCTGTCTGTTAACAGTGCAGGGTGTTGGACATCAGTGGTACATGGTCCACACAAGCCTATGGTGAATAACCCGGAAACCAATCAAATGGTTCCGAAGAGGAGGGAGCAATACTCAGATGAGGATAAGAAGTTGCTTGAGATTGATGCAAAAGCCCATGGAATTCTGGCCATGGCATTGCCCAATGAAATCTATTCTGGGCTAATGCATCATGAAACTGCCCATGACCTCTGGATTGCTTTGAAAGAACAATTTGGAGAAACAGATGAGGTCTTGGCAAATAATAGAGAAATTCTCGCCCAACAATATGAGACATTCTCTCATAGAAAGGGTGAGACACTGACTCAACAATATGAGCGGTTTTCTTGTTTGATCTCTGAACTAAAAATGGTCAAACTTGAATACACCAATATTCAGATGAATAACAGATTTCTCAGATCACTGCCTGAGAGATGGGACACATATACTATTGTCCTACGCTCCAGTGCAAGTTTGGACAAACTATCTCTCACCCAACTCCATGGGAAACTGCTCACTTTTGAGAGAGAGATAGAACAGAAGAGAAAGCTGTCTTCGTCTGGAAAGCTCACTGAAGACTTTATACAAGGCAACACTGCCTTGGTGGGTCATGAGTCAGAATATGCTTCATCTGAATGCCAGTATGATGAGCATATTAATTTCTCTTCAAGCACCTCTGATTCTGCATTTGTGAGTGTTGATGGTCAGTTTACTGGGTGTAATAATGACAATCTATGTTTCATTATGGATGATCTCAAGGGGATTGCTGATGATGACTTAGAAGAGATGGATATTTTGAGCCAAATGGCCTTGATAAATATCAGATCTCAGAAGTTCTATAAAAGAACTGGAAGAAAATTCCCAGGACTCTCTGGCAAAACCAAAGTTGGTTTTGACAAGAGCAAGTTGAGGTGTCATAAATGCCAAAGGCTTGGACACTTTGCAAGAGAGTGTAGATCAACTGGATCTAACTCTACTGCACCCTTTGTGACTTTTCCTGGCAATAGTCAACAACACAGAGGGCAACATCCTGTTACCTCTAGTCATCATCCTCAACAACAATCTCCGGCATATTTTGTTCCTCAGGGTCAAATGCCATATCCTTACCCTTGTTATTACATGCCACAGTCAAATCAAGTTCAAGTTCCTATGACACCACAACCTCATGCACTACCAGAACCTCAGCCTTCCCTATCTCATCAACAACCTCAATCTCAACAACACAGCTTCTTCACCCCAGGAGTTGTTGACTGGAGCAGTTTACCAGATGACTTGTCTGGTCATGATCAACTGTTCTCAGGTGCTGGTCAACATGGTGGTGACAGTCCCTTTGGGAATCTAGCTCTTATGGCATTGGAGTCTGCTGATGCTTCATCTTCCAATGCCTCTACACCTCAGGTATCACAGGTATCCTCTGAGGCAAAAGCCAAATTATGTTCTGAACCATGCATAGCAGCATTTGCTTCCATTAGAGAAGCAAATGTAGCTCTAATTAATAAGAACATTGAGCTAGAACAAATAATTTCCAAAAACAAAGCTGAGTTTGAGTTTGTGCTCAAAGATAAAATGATGAGATTTATAAACTGAATTGCCAAATAATTGATGATAAGGCTAGAGAAGATGTACTTCTAGAGAAGTACAAAGATCTCAAAGAAACCCTTGCAGTTACCCAGGTCGAGTGTGATAGATGGGTACAATCATGCAAAGGTTTTGAAATGCTTCTTAGTAAGCAATCTGCTTCAAATGTGAAGTTTGGAATTGGTTACAATCACACTGCTCCACCTACAGATTTTACCCCAAGAGCAGAGGTAGAATCTGATGGTGAGAGTGATAACCATCCATCACATCATGTGATCTACCTTCTGATACAGCACAATCAAAGTAGCAGTCAGCATCAAGCCCTCTTTGAACCTATCAGCTGATGTTGATGGTTCAAATGCTGACATTCACATGAGAAATGAGTTGATCAACTCAGGAGTTAATCCTGAAGGTCCTGAAAGGACTAGAGAGCAGGATTTAACACCTGAAGTTCAAACTTCAACTGTTGTCAGTACTGAAGAGAAGAAAACTGGCAGTGAAAGAGTTTGAAGACTACTAAAGAGGTAGTCAAGAAGCAACCAATGCTTCCAAAGCATTGAAGAACAAGTCTTCTGTTGCTTCACCATCTTTAGTTGATGATCAACCTAAGATGAAGAAGAAACCATGTGAAGTATGTGGTTTGTTCAATCATCTTACAGATGAGTGTTGGTACAAAAGAGGTTCCAAACTCAAACAAAAAGAAGATTAATGAGAAAATGGTAAAAATGAAAACTGAGTTTGAGACCACATTTGTATCAGCAACATCAAATCCTGTAACCCTTAAGTCCTTAAAGAATCCAAAAAGGAAGGGGTTAAACAGGTGACAGCTGAGGGTGCTCAAAAGAAGAAGGTGCAACATAGGAACTTATCTAACTCCACTAGCAATGTCCTGATGAGCTGAAAGCTTTATCACAAAATCAGACACAGCTGGTGATGATGGTACAACATCTGTTGGGTAGAGTTAACCAATTAGATTCTCCTATGTTGAATCCACAGAAAAGGTGGTCCAAGCCAAAGGACTCCTCTTCTACACCATCTTCTTCCTCTCAGGCTGTTGTTTCAAATAAACATGTTAGTTTACCATCTATTGATGAGACTAGGCCCAAACCAAAAAGGTTTGGGTCTCTAAAACTAACTGATTGTTTATTATTGCAGGGTTCTTCAACATGCCAAAGTAGCATCTGGTATGTAGACAGTGGGGGATCTATGCACATGACTGGGAACAGCTCTCTTCTTCATGACTACTCTCAAGGAAAGAAGGGATTTGTCTCTTTTGGCAATGATGCTAGGGTTACATCATCGGTAAGGGCTTTGTCTCCAATGGAGAAAATCAAATTTGATGATATTAATCATGTGGAAAATCTCAAGTACAACCTCTTGAGTGTCAGTCAAATGTGTGATAAAGGCCATGTTGCCCTTTTCACCAGTCAAAACTGTAGGATTCTGTCATCCAAAGTTTTTTCACTTGATTGACAAGGTGTTGGATGATCACACTCTCCTGAAAGCCAACAGGACAGGAAGAGTGTGTGCCTTAGATCTCTCTAAGAAGATAGATCTCAAAGGCAATCCTTGCCTATTTTCCAAAGCCTCTTCTCAAGAATCTAAACTGTGGCACAGGAGGCTTGTCATGTTAATCTCAAAAACATGAATCAGCTTAGCCACAATAGTTTAGTCAGAGGCTTACCAATAAAGGAGTAACTGTGATGAACCTGCACTGCTTGTTTAAAAGGAAAACAGCACAAGTCTCATTCCCTCCTATTGAAGTGTCTAAGTCCACTGCCTGCTTGCAGTTACTGCATATGGATCTATTTTGGTCCGTGAAGTAATGAGCATGGCAAAGAAAAATACTCCTGGTAATTGTGGATGATTACTCCAGATTTGTATGGACTTTCTTTCTACATTCAAAGGATGTGGCTGCTCAGAAGATTATTCACTTTGTGCTGTACATTGAGAAGCAGTATTCCCTTCCAGTCAAGTGTATTAGGAGTGATAATGGAACTGAGTTCAGAAATCATACACTTGATGACTTCTATCTTTCAAAGGGAATCAAAAGGCAGTTCAGCATTCCAAGGACTCCAGAACAAAATGGAGTAGTGGAGAGAAAGAACAGGACCCTCATTGAAGCTGCAAAGTCCATGCTGGCTGACTCAGGTTTGCCATTGACCTTTTGGGCTGAAGCTGTCAACACAGCTTGTTATGTGCAAAATAGAGTTTTAGTAAATCAGAGGTTGATGAAGACTCCATATGAAGTTTTCCATCATTTGGCTCCTCTGATTTCATTTTTCAAAGCATTTGGGTGTCCCTGTTTCATTCTCAACACAAAGGATCAACTCCATAAATTTGATCCTAAGGTGGATGCAGGGTACTTTTGTTGTTATTCATCTACTTGCAAGGCATACAGAGTCTTCAATTGCAGAACAAAGATGGTTGAAGAAACTATACATGTTAAGTTTAATGAATCTCCAAAGGCAAGATTCCACAAAGTCCTGTGGAGTTATTTGATTTGACATACTGCAATATGTTCCTTATCAAACTCCTGCTGTTGCTCTGTCAACAGTTCACCACCTGGTGGTACTGATGATGATGATGATGATTGCAGTACTCACCTCTTCAGGTTTAGTGATCAGCTGCCTGACTCAGCTAGACTTGATGTTCCTGTAGCTCCAGTAGCACCATCCACAACAAATGCTGATGAGATTTCTTCGAATTCAACTTCCTTTGAATTACCATCCACTGATTGGTTTCAAGGAAATGATACACCATCACCATCTGTTGCTGCTGAACCGGCTACACACACTTGCACAGATCTCATTGTGTATCAAGATCTGAAGAATCCCCTATGTCTCAAATCATTGGTGATATCACTGCTGGAGTATCAACAAGAAGTCAATTGTCAAATTTCTGCTTCTATGCTCCTTCATCAGTCAGCAAGAGCCAAAGAATTATCACATTGCTTTAAAGGACAATGGATGGGTTGATGCCATGCAGCTTGAACTTCTTCAGTTCAAGAAACAGCAAGTGTGGGAACTGGTTCCTCTACCTCCAGGTAAGTGTGCAATAGGCACTAAATGGGTGTTTAGGAACAAAACTGATGAAAATGGGCTTATTGTTAAGAACAAGGCCAGACTGGTTGTTCAGGGGTTTGCACAAGAAGAAGGTATTGATTATGATGAACCTTTGCCCCTGTAGCCAGACTGGAAGCAATTTGATTGTTTTTAGCTTATGCTGCTTATCAAAACCTTAAAGTTTTTCAAATGGATGTCAAAAGTGCATTTTTGTATGGAAAAATTAAAGAAGAGGTTTATGTATGTCAACCTCCAGGCTTTGGACAATAAACATCCTAATTGGGTGTATAAGCTTGATAAGCTCTTTATGGGTTAAAACAAGCTCCCCAGAGCCTGGTATGAGACATTATCAAACTTTCTTCTGGAAAACAATTTCACTAGAGGCTCCATAGACAAGACTTTATTCATTAAGAAAGATGGGCAGCATAATCTACTTGTTCAAATTTATGTAGATGATATCATTTTTGCATCCTCTGATCCAAAGTTGTGTGATGCCTTTACAAAGTTGATGCAACAGAAGTTTGAAATGAGTGCCATGGGAGAATTAAGTTCTTTCTGGGGTTGCAAATCAAACAAAAAGGCTGATGGAATTTTTATCATCAGTCCAAATATACAAAAGATCTTTTGCAAAGTTTGATTTACAAAACTGTAAGCCTTGTGTCTACTCCCATGAGCAGCACCACACAACTGGACTCAGATCAGAAGGTAAAGTGGTTGATGAAACACTTTACAGATGTATGATTGGGTCCTTGATGTATTTAACAGCTTCTAGACCAGATATTATGTTTGCTACATGTGTTTGTGCTAGATTTCAGGCTGCACCTAAAGAGTCTCATCTGATTGCAGTCAAGAGGATCTTTAGATATCTGCAGGCACTCCATCTCTAGGTTTATGGTATTCTACCGGACATTCTGTAAATTAGTTGCGTTTTCTGACAGTGACTATGCAGGGTGTAAGTTGACCAGGAAATCAACTCCGGTGGATGTCAATTCCTAGGCAACTGCTTGATTTCTTGGCAGAGCAAGAAACCACCTCAGTTGCTACATCCACTGCTGAAGCAGAGTACATTGCTGCTGCAAGTTGTACATCTCAGGTACTCTGGCTTCAAACCAACTTTTGGATTATGGCATTACAGAGACTAAGACTCCATTGTTAATGGATAGTGCTTCAGCTCTTTGTATTGTCAAAAATCCAGTCCAGCACTCTAGGACCAAACATATAGAGATCAGACATCATTTTATAAGGATGTTTTGAAAAAGGTCTGATTGATCCTAAGTTTGTGCCTAGTGCTGATGAGCTTGCAGACATTTTCACTAAGCCTTTGGATAGTTCAACTTTCCAAAACCTGGTGTTAAGGCTGGTATGCTGCAACTAGAATAAGTGACAACTACTGATGATCTTGGTAATTCATACTGTGATCATAAGTACCTATGTCACATATAAGTACTGATGAGCTCTTTTACCCTCAGTATTTTTATAACTACTGAAGGCTAAATGTCTCACAGTACTGAAGTACTTCATCTGTTCTAAACTACTGATGTAGTCACAACTACTGATGCAGTTACAACCACTGCAATCAGTAAAACAGATAAGTACTGATGTCCTATGAAACAACTGAAATCAGCCAAAAGACTGATGAATGTGTTGAGGACAGATTGAAACAGCTGAAAAGCTAAGAATTGACGAAACAGCTGAAGAGAACTTTCTCTTCAGTCGTTTGTACAACTGCTGTTTCATTTTAACAACTGAAGCAAACCACGTCTTCAGTAGTTTTATAACTACTGATGACTAATCCCTAGTCTTTAGTTGTTTACAACAGCTGATGACAAAACAACTGTCTTTAGTAGTTTTTCTTAACTACTGATGAAACACCAAGTCCTCAGTTGTTTCAATCATCTGAAGTCAAAACCACGATCTTCAGTAGTTTTCTAAACTACTGATGCCTAACACCACGACCTCAGCTTTTTCAAACGTCTGAAAGGATAATACCATGCCAACGGTCGTTTAAAACTACTGATGACTAACACCACATCCTTTAGTCGTTTCCTTACCCGTATCCTATATATACCCCTAACCTTAGCTCTTAATGCTTCATCTTCTTCAAACCTAACGTTCCTCTCCAAAACTTCCCTCTTCTCAATGGCGTCTATGCAAATTAAACCGCGACACAACTGTGTTGCCTACCTCACTAAATCGCCGATCTGGACTAAGTTCGATACTGCTATCGATCTTTATGGTTCAGTCCCAATACAACAAGGCATTTCTTCTGAACCCCATCTCTACATGCCGAATCCTTGCACCAATTTTGGATGAACGTTACTGTTACCACTGGGAGGAACAACACACCATCCCTCCGGTCGGTTCGTCAACAACAAAGAAGTAGTCATTACTCCTGCAATAATCCGCAAATTCTTCAACTGAATGATGCTACTTCTCCTGCTGGATATCCGAAGGGCACCATCGATCTATCCTTTGCTCAACATGGATATCAAGGCGATCTCAGTGCCTCCACCATCATGAAGAAACACTTTAATGACGCTGAGCGCCTGGTTTTTTCACATGGTAAATGTATGTTTGGCCCCTAAGACGTCGTCTTGGGATCAAATGTCCACCAAATGGCAGCAGGTAATGTATTCTATCCTTGAGCAACAAACCACTAAACTTTTCAGAATTAAATTTCAGAGCTCAAGATATGGCTCAAAAACTAACTGCCACCGTTGGATACTTTATCCACGGTTTCATAATGGCATTATTCAGACCAGCTTAATGCTGAGGGACTTGTTGGCTTGGGAGTCCCTGCTACGGCTGTTCTGCCGAAGTATACTCCCGCACAACTCTGACCGACACTCAAAATGGCTCTGCCAAGCTGCGAAAACCAACGCAGCTGGAACCCACAGCCCCCACCTCCAAATCCAAAGCCCCACCAAACCCACCAAAAGAAACCAAAACGGCTACTCAGGGAATTGAGTCCCCTGAGGATGCCCTCTGCAACACAAATGCAGGATATATCCACTAGTCCAAACCCCCTAGTGGACACAATGACTCCTCCAGCCACAGCCGCTCAGGCTTCCTCTCAACAGGAGCCTGCAGCAACCACCCAAGGGTACCTACTTATCTGGGATCTTCCTCACTTGAGGAGATTGCCATTGAAGAGCACCACCCCCCAGGTGCACACTGCTCTATCCCCTCACCCTAAACAACCGCCCCTCACAGCCCAACTTTAATAGTTGCACAAGTGCTGACTCAATTGCACTCCTCACCCCCTCCCCAGAAACCACTTACTACTGGAATAACCTCTACAATTGAGGGGAGGAACACAGTGCACTTGAGAACCCACAGCACAGGGGGTTCCCAATTCTATCTCCTGTGTAGACAAGGAGCTTAGAATACCTAGTGAGGCTGCCACCTCCTCTGACTCAGCACATGACCAGAGTGAGGCTGGTAACATTGCTAACCTCCCTAGAGGCAACAGCTGATGATGGACATTGTCCTGAGGCTGGAAGTCCCCAGTACCAATCACAAGGGGCACATGCACCAACTGGTCTACACCCAGTGCATGTAAATCCTGCTCTAAGCAGGAGGTCAGCTGATTCAGCTTCGGCTGATGATGACCTGGGCTTCTTCTATGATGTTCTTGCCCAGAACACAATCCTTGAAGAGAAAGTCAGTAGGCTGCAAAACCTACTTGACCAACTCTCACAAGGAGAAAGACCATCTGCCTCTATCCACCCACAGATGGCACCTTCACTTGAAGGTTTCCCAAACACGAGCCACTCCAAAATCAACCACCTGCCCTGCTTCAGGCCCTACTTCTCAGGAACAGAACCCTCCTGAGCAAATAGGTGCTGTACTCCAAAATTCCCTCCCTCTCATCACACCCATAATCACTGATATCGTGATCAAAGCCATTGATGAGAGGCTTCCTCAACATTACAGCCCTTGGTTGATGCTGCTGTCCAAAAGACTCTTTCTGCGGTACAAACCCCTTCCTCCAATGCAACCAAAAGGGGAGAGTACTGCAGTGAAAGAAAAAGAAGAAAAGATCCGAGGAAAAGGAAGTGAGCAAGCCCAAAAGGAGGAGAAAGAACAGCAACCAATGCTCACCTACAAGCGGAAGAAAGGTGCAGATGAGCACATTGCTGAAGATAAAACCTTGGAGCTACTATAAAGAGGCGATGCTGAACACAGCAGATCAATGGACAACATCATTGATCAGCTGTTTAGGCAAGGCCATGACACCAAAACTTGACTCTGAGATTCGACGACTAGAGATTGAAGAAATCCAGAATAGATGGGCAAGTTATGAAGTGTTAGAAAGAGAAAGGCTAGAAATCATGACAAGATTTATTGCAAAATATCTTGGAAGATCAATGATTGAAATCAAAGCTTGGTCCAGGGACAGTATCTTGGCAATCACCACAAGATCTGTTCGTCTGAAGCATACACTAAGGGGCTTGTTATTGAAGCTTTGAATGAAGTGGGTGCTGGGAGCAGGACTGAGCTAGCCAAGCAATCAAAAGCCACACTCACCTCAAGGATGCTAGCACAGCCTGTCAACATTCCCACACCAAAACCACTCAAAACACAACCCACCAAACCAACTCCCTTACCCTCAAAACCATAGCCGATGATATACCCTTGAAGAAGAAGAGAAGGATATTGAGGCTAGAAGAAGATGAAGAAGATGATGAAGACAGGCTGCCGCTCTCAGCTGTGATTCAGTTGCCTAAGGCCACAAGTCACTCCTCAGCAATTACTCCTGAAGTCCAGAGACAAATGGTTAAAGTGAAGCTAGAAGAAGAAGAGCTTCATAAACAGCATGATGAGGAATTGCTGAAGAGAGTTGACAAAGCTTATGCAGCCACATCTTCCATCATCAACATGAAGGAGCAAGCTCTCAGACTTTACACTCTCAGGCATACCTTTCAATATCAAAAGGAAAGAGTGAGGATTTGGCCTGATCCCAGGGTCTCTCACCGAATTCACAAGAAAATTACCTCGGAGATACATTGGCCAGGTGAAAAGATCGTAGATGAAGTGATCTCTCTGGTCTTTGTAGTTTCACCCTGGAAATCCTAGAAGACTTCAAGAAGGCCTACAAAGCAAATCTAACCCCTCAGAAGATGCTGGAAAACAAAATAGTGAAAAAGGGGTTAGTTTACAAGAGGCTTGAGGAAGTCAGGAAAAATGAGCTCCAGTTGTTCCTAGAGGGTAATCACCCAGATGAGTTTGCTTACAGAATAATAACAACTGTGAAGCTAAAGAAAGGGAAACAGGCCAAATACCTGTCTGAGTATTATGGGCCGGAATCACTGTTTGAAGGAGGTGCTGAAGAGCTAACCATGGAGGAACAAATCACCTTCCTTGAGGCTACACAAGAGAGTCTTACAGACTCATCATGGGGAAGTGAATCTCATGAATGGGATAACAACTCTGTGTCCTGTTCCCCAAAACAGAGTTCCCATTCATACTCTGCCAACAAACATTTGAGGTTTCTTCCCAGGCCGGAGCTTACATGGGTCATCTTCTCTACTGATCAAGAAGGAAAAAGACCAACATTTTGCCATCAATAAGTGGGAGAATAAATAAGTTAGAGGTTTTGGCTGCATTGGTTCAGGGGGAGTTTGTTGGACCAAAAGAACCAATGAGCCAAGATCAGAAAACCTCTAAGTCCCACATGGTATCACAACAACTGCTGAAAGCCTCATCAGTAGTTTGACAAGTGCTGAAGACTTCAACAGCTGAAGATCAAGTGCTGAAGACCTCAACAGCTGAAGAACCAAAGTGCTGAAGTACAACAGCTGAAGAACACAAGTGCTGAAGCTGAAAGACCAAAGTACTGAAGACAAAGCTGAAGAGTTTACAAGTGCTGAAGATCAACAACTGATGTACAAGGTCTGAAGACAAAGACTGAAGACATCAGCTGATGATATCTACTGAAGTCATCAGCTGATGAAACACCTGAAGGTCAAAGTCTGAAGATCAAGTACTAAAGCCTCAGTAGTTTGTCACAACTGCTGAAGAGTACTTCTTCAGTAGTTGTTGATATCGTAGTTTTTATTTTTATGTTCAGTAGTTTTGTAAAACAACTGAAGAGCTTGTTCTTCAGTCGTTGTAGTTTCAGTAGTTTTATATTTTGTACTTAACATGCTGATATGTTCTCAGTAGTTGTGAACATTTCAGTAGTTTGTTAAGAATCAGTATTTTTGTATTAGATCTGCCAGTTGTCACTTTCCGTGATAACAACAGTGATTGTTGCACTCTATATAAAGAGTGACAACGTATTGTAATGGCATGAAGAGAGAATGAATGGAATGAATGAATGATTTGATTAGAAATATTCTACCTCTATAAAATTCCTTCAAATCAGAAATATATATTCTCTTCCTATAACCGTATGCGCTCTTAAGTATCGATTGCTTGCTACAATTTGTCTAATTTTAGTTTGTATTCCGCTGCTTTGTATTCTAATACATCAAACTTGTGATCACTGATCCTGTCATTGTAAGAGTCTTGTATATTTAAGTTGAGAAATAATATATACAAGTGCCTTGAAAATTTATTATGTGTGTTCACTACTTATTATATATTATCAACTCTTGTGAAAGACTTTACTTCATCTGAATTGAGGGTTTGTATAAGTGAGTTGAGAGAATCCAAGTGTTTCTGTGACTAACCCGATCCTACAATGGTATCAGAGCTTTTAGGCTCTTGATTATGAGATCTTGCCATCCTAATCAACTTGTTTTTCACTCCTCCTTATACCTCACTCAATGGCCCTCAACAAATTTGAAGTAGAGATGGGGACGATGACCAAAGACCTATCATCACCCTGAAAACTTCAGGTCCTGGAGCAGAAGAATGGAAGGCTTCATAGATATCAAGACAGCAAAATGTGGCAACCATTGTCAATGGCCCGTATAAGCCAAAAGTAGCTGGTGGAAACCGTGCCATGATCTAGAAAGTTGTTGAAGATTATTTGATGAAGACAGGAAGAAGCTTGACATTGACAGCAACACTATGACTGTTCTCATGACTGCAATTCCAAACTCTATCATGGTGGGTTTGAGCATTACAGGTCTGCCAAAGAACTGTTTGATGCGCTTGCTCAAATGTACTCAAGCTCAAATGACTCCAAGAAGGACTCACTGAAGCGCAGTTCGAGAACTTCACCCATGTTGCTGGAGAGACTCTTAGCCAGCATCTTTTAGGTACATGACTTCTCATTTCTTCCTTCAAATCTTGGGAATTGCACATGAACTCAGAGACCTACAAAAAGTTCATGATGCATTACCCAATGATTGGAAATTTTACTGTGTCTCTATCAAGAGAACAGAAATCTGAATACCTCACCATGACCGAACTCTATGGATCCTTGATGGATACCGTTTGGAATGGAAAGTAAGAGGGGTCATCAACAACAGAACCTTGAGTCTTCTTGCTCCAACACCTTAATGTTTGCTGAAGCTCAGGAATCTCCTAGCCTCAACAATACCTTACTTACACCCAGCAACCATCTTGTTCTTCTGGGCCATCATCACATTTCCTGAGACTCTAAGTCTCAACAAGCTCGCAAGCTCCTTCAGGATAGCTATGCTTTGGTCTCAGAAGTGGACACTAAGTGATTTCAATACTGCTTTGATGATCTAGGTGTTTTAGCCTAGATGAACGTGGAATCCGTGGACATAGCCAACAATGCTCTTCTAACCTACAGAGCAAAGAAGTTCTTAAGAGAATTGGAAGGCAATTTCCAGAACCTAATCACAACAAATTTGGTTTTGACAAAACCAAGGCCAAATGTTTCACTAACCACTTGTCATTTTGCAGGGAATCCAAGGCCCCAAGTCCAACCCGGGAACCCCAAAGGCCTCCACACATCCCTCTATACCAAGCCCACCGAAAAGTCAACTAAAACAGCTCAATGGCTCAAGAGTTTACTGGAGCTTCATGGTATAGGATGTGACTTCCTGCTCAGCACTCATGGCCGGAACAGATGAAATAAGGTATATGAACATCTCCGTACTCCTACCTGTATTGCTAATTTTAAATTGTTCAGGATATAATATGGAGATTAAATCTGATATTGAGTCTTTAAAGTTTTGAAAATTGAATTTCAAAGGTTGAATCTGACTACCAAAGAAAAATTAGGTGAGTTAGATAAAACCGTGTCCCTATTAAACATGAACCATAAATTATATCCTCAGATAAGGATTTAATAATTCAATTGACTGAGTCCTCAAGCCCACTTGTCATAGCTTTAGGCTCAAGCCAGTAGTTGCTAATTCGAGCAAACTTCCAAGCCATTTCTTGCATCATCCCTCTCACTCAAAACTTTGTTACCAAACAAAGGAGGGTTTTCGGAACCAATGAAATTGCTCCACCACAGTCTTATAAGTCTATAAGACAAACAAGGTGTGGTACTAAAGAGCAGAGGTTCCATTTCTGACCCCCTTCATGATCAAGAATAATACAACCATGGAGACATCATAGGGAAGAACCAGTAATTATGCCCTCCTCTACCAATTAACAATGACTCACCTTACCCCAAATCCAGAAGAAGCAGAGCTAAGGCAGCTATAAAACTGCAAGAAAGGTGCTGAGTCCAAGCAAAGATAGAACCCAAGCTAAAGATAGACCCAAAGCAAAAGGGTATATTCATCTCAGCCGGATTCCATGTTGGTTGGAAACTCTGATTCAGGAAAATGGTGTAGTCCATCATCTTGTCCTACCAAAGATCAGAAGTTAAAGGGAAAGTTGCTGCGAAGATAAAAAGAACAAGAAACAGCAATCTTCATGACAGGATCAGTGATCTCAAGTTTGATGGATTAGAGTGTAACGCAGCGGAATAAGAACAAGAATTAGACAAATTATAGCAAGAATTTGATATTCGTATGCATTAAGAACAAATACGGTTGTAACGAGAGAATATATTTCTGTGAAAGGAATGTTTCAATAATATCAAATGTTTCTGCTCAATCATTCACAGATTACAATTAGGTTGACACTCCTTATATAGAGTGCAATCACTGCTGATATCACGGGATAGTGACATCTGGCAGATTTATTACAAAAATAACTAAAACTTAACAAACTACTGAAATGTTCACAACTACTGAGAACATATCAGAGTGCTAAGTATAAAACATAAAACTACTGATACGAAACTACTGAAACTACAACGACTGAAGAACAAGCTCTTCAGTCGTTTTACAAAACTACTGAAAAGAAAAACATAAAACTACTGAAGGAAAACTGTCACAACTACTGAAGAAGACCTCTTCAGCTGTTGTGACAACGTCTGATACTTGGTCTTCAGCATTTGTGTCTTCAGACTTTGTCTTCAGCACTTGTGTCTTCAGACTTTGTCTTCAGCACTTGTCTTCAGACTTTGTCTTCAGCACTTGTGTCTTCAGACTTTGTCTTCAGCACTTGTGTCTTCTGACTTTGTCTTCAGCACTTGTCTTCAGACTTTGTCTTCAGCACTTGTCTTCAGACTTTGTCTTCAGTAGTTGTTGTGACGTCTATGGGACTTAAGGTTTTTCTGATCCGGCTCATTGGTTCTTTTGGTCCAACAAACTCCCCCTGAACCAATGCAGCCAAACCTTAACTTTATTGAGGTCCCACTTATTGTTGGCGATAAGATTGGTCTTTTTCCTTCTTGATCAGCTAAGAAGATGACCCAATTAAGCACTGGCCTGGGAATAGATTTCTGAAATTTGGTTGGCATAGTATTAAGAGCCCTGACTTTGGGGAACTGGACACAGGGCTGTGGTCCTATCCTGAAATCTACTTCCCATGTATAAGCCTGTAGGATTCTCTGGTGTATGCTCTGAGAAACATAATTTGTTCTTCCATGGTAAGATTTTCAGCTCCACCATCAAACAGTCCTTCACGCCCATACAGCTCTGAAATGTACTTAGCCTGTTTGCCATTTTTGAGCTCAACTGTTGTAATCTGTCTGTATGCAAACTCATCTGGGTGAGTACCTTCAAGTAACAGACTGAGCTCATTTTGTTTGAAGTTCTCAAGCCTCTTGTAGACTAACCCCTTTTTAATTACTCTGTTCTCTAACATCTTTTGGTGGCTTTTAGTTTCATAGGCCTTCTTGAAATCTTCTACAATTTCCCAGGGTGATACTACAAGGACCACTGTGATCTCTTCATCTACGATCCTTTTTACTTGGCCCTTGTATCTCGAAGGAATGTCTTTCTTCACAATTCTGTGAGCCACCCTAGGATCAGGCCATATTCTCACCTTTTCCTTTTGATATTGAAATGTGTTAGCAAGGGTGTACAATCTCAGAGCTTCTTTCTTCATACTGATTATTGATGAAGAAGCAGCATAAGTTTTGTCTATGCTTTTCAGCATCTCATCATCATGAAGCTTTTGCTGCTGTTCTTCTTCTATCTTTACTCTCACAGCTTCCATCTGTGAGGTGGGAGTGATGGGCATAGGTTTGGCTTTAGGCAAAGTTAGGACTGCGAAAGAGGCAGCCTATCTTCTTTCCTCATCATCCTCTTCTTCTTCTAGCCTCAACACCCTTCTCTTCTTCTTCTTGGGTGCATCATCGGCTGTTGGTTTTGAGGGTAAAGGAATTGGTTTAGTGGGTTGTGGTAGTGGTGATTTTGAAGTGGGAGGTTTTGCAGGTGTTCTAGCATTCTTGTAGTGAGTGAGGCTTTTGAGTGTTTTGCTAGTTCCTTTCTGTTCCCAGCACCTGCCTCATTTAGTGCTTCAATCACCAATCCCTTAGTGTATGCTTCAGACGAACAGATCTTGGTGGTTATTGCCAAGATACTGTCCCTGGTCCATGACTTAATCTCGATCAATGATCTCCCAAGGTACTTTGCAATGAATCTGATCATGATCTCTAGTCTTTCTCTTTCTAATGCATCATAACTTGCCCATCTTGAGTTAATTTCTTCAACTTCAAGTCTCCTAATCTCTGAGTCAAGCTGTGCAGTATCGAACCCCTGTCTATACAGTTGATCAATAATGGAGTCCATTGATTTACTGTGTGTAGCATCCGCCATTTTGATCATCTCATCGAGTTCGAGTTCTTTTTCTTTTCCTTCAACCTTCCTCTTCTTATGTGACATGAAAGTCTTTGTGACTTTCACCCACTTGATCAATGTCAGCTCCCTTCACAAACTCCTCTTCCTTCTCAGTCTCCTTTTCTTTCTTCCCCTCTATGCTCTTCCTCTTTGCTTTCACTGACTGACTCTCCCCCTTTTGGTTGCATTGGTTGCAAGGGTTTGAGTAGCAGAAAGCCTTGTGCTCACAATCTCCTCCACCAGGGTTGTATGATTGAGGGAAGCCTCTCATCCATGGTTTTGATCACAATGTCTGTGATCATTGGGGTGATGAGAGGTAGGATTGCTGAAAGATAGCAGCTGTTTGCTCAGAGGGGTTCTGTCCCTGAGAAGCAGTGCCAGAAATAGAAGCTGGTGGCTCGAAGTTTTGAGTGGCTGAGTGTGTGGGAGACCTTCAGGTGAAGGTGCCATCTGTGGGTTTATGTTGGTGGCAGATGGACTTGCTTTTTGAGAGAATTGGTCAAGTAGTCTTTGTAGTCTACTGACTTCTTCCTCAAGAATTGTGTTCTGGGCCAGAACATCATAAAAGAAGCCCAGGTCATCATCAGCAGATGCTGAATCACCTGACCTCCTGCTTGTAGCAGGATGTACATGCACTGGGTGTAGACCAGTTTTAGCATGTGCCCCTTTTTCTTGGAACTGGGGACTTCCAGCCTCAGGACGATGTCCTTCATCAGCTGTTGCCTCTGGTGAGGTCTTAGCTATGTTACCAGCCTCAGTCTGATCATGTGCTGATTCAGAAGAGGTGGCAGCCTCACCAGATGTTCGTATCTGCATATCCACACCAGGAGATAGAACAGTTAAACCTTGTTGTGGGCTGTCAGAAGCATGTTGATCCTCTTCCTCAATTGCTGTGGTTTTCCCCTTTTTTGGTGTTTGTTGGGGAGGAGGAGAGGCATGCAGCTGAGTCAGCACGTTTGCAATAATGAGAGTAGGACTTTGTGGGGCGGTTGCAGTGGGAGATGGGGTAAAAGCAGTATGCACCTGGGAGAATGGTGCTCTTCAATGGCAATCTCCTCAAATGAGGAAGATCCCAGATTAGTGGGTACCCCTTCTTTGGTTGCTGCAGGCTCCTTTTGAGAGGAATCCTGAGCGGCTGTGGCTGGTGAAGTCCTTGTATCCACTAGGGGTTATAACCAGTGGATATAGCCTGCGTTTGTGTTGCAGGGGCATCCTCAGGGACTCATTTCCCTGAGTAGCCTTTTTTGTCTTCTTTTTAGTGGGTTTGGTGGGGACTTTGGATTTGGAGGTGGTGGCTGTGGGTTCCAGCTGCGTGGGTTGCGCAGCTTGGCAGCCATTTTTAGTGATTGGTCAGAGTTGTGCCGGGAGTATACTTCAGGCAATACAGCCGTAGCAGGGACTCCCAGGCCAACAAGTCCCTCAGCTTGAAGCTGGTTTTCAATTATGGCCATTATGAACCGAGGATATAATATCCAACGGTTAGCAAGTTGTTTTTGGGCCATATCCTTGAGCTCTAAAAATAGTATTTCAGAAAATTTAAAGGTTGTTGCTCAAGGATGGAGTACATTACCTGTTGCCACCTTGTGGACATTTGATCCCATGATGAAGTCTTGGGGGCAAGGCAGACATTTACCATGTGAAAGATGAGACGTTCGGCATCCTGGAATGTTTCTTCAATATGGTAGATGCACTCAGGTTACCCTGGTATCCATGGTGGGCAAATGATTGATCTATTGTGCCCTTTGGATAACCAGTTGGGAAAGTGGCATCATCCAGATTGAGGGTTTGGCGAAGAGTGTCTGGAGTAATGACCACTTTTTGACGATGGACAAACGATTGAAGAGACTCTGTGTCATTCTCCTCAGAGACAAGAGTGACGTTTGTCCAGAATTGGTTAAGAGATTCGGCATATATGGTGGATTTAACAGAAAAGCCGTTTTGTAGGTGACTGAACCATTAATCAATGGCGTTGTGAAACTTGGTCCAGTATGGCGATTTTGTGAGATGTGCGACACAGTTGTGTCGTGGTTTTAGTTGCATGGTCGCCATTGATGAAGAGAGGTTACAGAGTTTTTGAACGTTAGGTTTGAGAAGAGAAGAAAGTAAAAACTCTGAAGGTGGGATAAGTATTTAAAGGGTAGGGTTAGAAAACGACTGAAGGTTTTGGTGTTAGTCATCAGTTGTTGAAACTACTGATGACGTGGTATTAACTTTCAGAGGTTTGGAATGACTGACCGTATTGGTGTGATCAGCAGTTGTTATAAAACAACTGAAGACTTGGTTTTAACCGTCAGACGTTGAAACAGCTGAAGTCTCAGATTTAGTCATCAGTAGTTATAAAACTACTGAAGACAGTTTTGACTTCAGGTGGTGAAACAACTGAGGACTTGGTATTAGTCATCAGTAGTTGGGAAACTACTGAAGACTTTGGTTTTACCATCAGTTGTTGTAAACAACTGAAGACTTGGTGTTAGTCATCATAGTTGTGAAACTACTGAAGACATGGTTTTGCTTCAGTTGTTTAGAAAGAAACAGCAGTTGGGAAACTACTGAAGAAAAAGGCTCATCAGTAGTTGTCGTCAATTCATTGCTTTTCAGCTGTTTCATACTGTCCTCAACACGTACTCATCAGACGTTTTCATCTGTTTTCAGATGTTTCATAGGACATCAGTACGTATTTGTATTTCTGACAACAGTAGTTGTAGCTACATCAGCTGTTGTAACTACATCAATTGTTTTATCAAATAAAGTACTTGAGTACTGAGAAGTTAAGCTCTAGTAGTTTAAAGAAAACTTCCGAAGGAAAATAACTTCAGTACTTATATATATGACAATAATAAACTAATGATCATCAGTACTTGTGAGCTGAGATCATCAGTAGTTGTCACTTATTCTAGCTGCAGCATACCAAGCCTTAACACTAGGTTTTGGAAAGTTGTGCTATCCAAGGGCTTAGTGAAAATGTCTGCAAGCTCATCAGCACTAGAACAAATTTTGGATCAATCAGACCTTTTTCAAACAATCTCTAATAAAATGGTGTCTGATTTCAATATGTTTAGTCCTAGAGTGCTGGACAGGATTCTTGACAATACAAAGAGCTGAAGAGCTGTCCATTACCAATGGGGTCTTAGTCTCTGTTATGCCATAATCCAATAATTGGTTTTGAAGCCAAAGTACTTGAGATGTACAGCTTGCGGCAGCAATGTACTCTGCTTCAGCAGTTGATGTAGCAACTGAGGTCTGCTTCTTACTCTGCCAAGAAATCAAGCAGTTGTCTAAGAATTGGCATCCTCCAGAAGTGGACTTTCTTGTCAACTTACACCCTGCATAGTCACTGTCAGAAAAAGCAACTAATTTACCAGAATGTCTAGTAGAATACCATAAACCTAGAGATGGAGTGCCTTGCAGATATCTAAAGATCCTCTTGACTGCAATCAAATGAGACTCCTTAGGTGCAGCCTGAAATCTAGCACAAACACATGTAGCAAACATAATATCTGGTCTAGAAGCTGTTAAGTACATCAAGGACCCAATCATACATCTGTAAAGTGTTTCATCAACCACTTTACCTTTCTGATCTGTATCTAGTTGTGTGGTGTTGCACATGGGAGTAGAACAGGGCTTACACTTTTGTAAATCAAACTTTTCCAAAAGATCTTTTGTGTATTTGGACTGATGAATGAAAATTCCATCAGCCTTTTGTTTGATTTGCAAACCCAGAAAGAACTGTAATTCTCCCATGGCACTCATTTCAAACTTCTGTTGCATCAACTTTGTAAAGGCATCACACAACTGTGGATCAGAGGATGCAAAAATAATATCATCTACATAAATTTGAACAAGTAGATTATGCTGCCCAGCTTTCTTAATGAATAAAGTCTTATCTATGGAGCCTCTAGTGAAATTATTTTCCAGAAGAAAGTTTGATAATGTCTCATACCAGGCTCTAGGAGCTTGTTTCAACCCATAGAGAGCCTTATCAAGCTTATACACCAATTAGGATGTTTATTGTCCTCAAAACCTGGTGGTTGACATACATAAACCTCTTCTTTAATTTTCCCATACAAAAATGCACTTTTGACATCCATTTGAAAAACTTTAAGGTTGTGATAAGCAGCATAAGCTAAAAACAATCGAATTGCTTCCAGTCTGGCTACAGGGGCAAAGGTTTCATTATAATCAATACCTTCCTCTTGTGAAAACCCCTGTACAACCAGTCTGGCCTTGTTCTTAACAATAAGCCCATTTTCATCAGTTTTGTTCCTAAACACCCATTTAGTGCCTATTGCACACTTACCTGGAGGTAGAGGAACCAGTTCCCACACTTGCTGTTTCTTGAACTGAAGAAGCTCAAGCTGCATGGCTTCAACCCATCCATTGTCCCTTTAAGCAATGTGATAGTTCTTTGGCTCTTGCTGACTAATGAAGAGAGCATAGAAGCAGAAATTTGACAATTGACTTCTTGTTGAAACGCCAGCATTGATATCACCAATGATTTGAGACATAGGGTGATTCTTCAGATCTTGGTACACAATAAGATCTGTGCAAGTGTTTGTAGCAGGCTCAGCAGCAACAGATGGTGATGGTGAAGCATTTCCTTGAAACCAATCAGTAGATGGTAATTCAAAGGAAGTTGAAGTTGTAGAAATCTCATCAGCATTTGTTGTGGATTGTGCTACTGAAGCTACAGGAACATCAGGTCTAGCTGAATCAGGCAGTTGATCACTAAACTTGAAAAGGTGATTACTGATATCATCATCATCATCAGTAACACCAGATGGATGACTAGCTACAGAAGATGATGGATTCATATGATCTGCAACAGCAGGTGGTTGATAAGGAACATATTGCAGAATGTCCAGATCAAACAACTCCACAGGGTTTTGTGGAATTGTATCCTTAGGGGATTCATTGAACTTCACATGCAAGTTTTCTTCAACTATCTTTGTCCGACAGTTGAATACTCTATAAGCCTTGCAAGTGGATGAATACCCAACAAAATACCCTGCATCCACCTTAGAATCAAACTTTTGGAGTTGATCCTTTGTGTTGAGAATGTAACAGGGACACCCAAATGCTCTAAAGAATGAAATCAAAGGGCTAAATGATGTAAACTTCATAAGGAGTTTTCATCAACCTCTGATTTACTAAGGCTCTATTCTGTACATAGCAGGCTGTATTGACAGCTTCAGCCCAAAAGGTCAGTGGCAGACCAGAATCAGCCAACATGGACCTTGCAGCTTCAATGAGGGTCCTGTTCTTTCTCTCCACTACTCCATTTTGCTCTGGAGTCCTTGGGATGCTATACTGCCTCTTGATTCCCTTTGACAAGTAAAACTCATCAAGAGTGTGGTTTCTGAATTCAGTACCATTGTCACTCCTCACACACTTAACTGGTAGGGAATACTGCTTCTCAACGTGTAACACAAAGTTCATAATGGACTGAGCAGCCTCATCCTTTGAATGCAAGAAGAAGTTCCATACATATCTAGAGTAATCATCCACAATTACCAGACAGTATTTCTTCTTTGCCATACTCATTACCTTCACAGGACCAAAAAGATCCATGTGCAGTAGTTGTAAGCAGGCATTAGACTTGGATTCTTCTATGGTTGGGAATGAAACTTTATGTTGTTTCCCTTTTAAGCATGCAGTGCAGATTTCATCACAATTGAACTCCTTTATTGGAAGACCTCTCACTAAACTCTTGTGGATCAGCTGATTCATGTTTTTGAGATTAACATGACCCAGCCTTCTATGCCACAGTTTAGATTCTTGGAGAGAGGCCTTGGAGAACAAGCATGGATGGCCTCTTAACTCAATTTTCTTTGACAGATCCAAGGCATATACTCTTCCTATCCTGTTGGCCTTCAGAAGAGTATTATCATCCAGTACTTTGTCAATCAGGCTCAGAACCTTGGAAGATAGAATCCTACAGTTCTGGCTTGTGAAAAGAGCAACATGTCCTTTGTCACACATCTGACTGACACTCAACAGATTGTATTTGAGATTCTCCACATGGTTGACATCATCAAATCTAATATCTCCATTAGACACAAATCCCTTTCCAATGATGTAACCTTTAGCATCATTTCCAAATGAGACAAATCCCTTCTTTCCCTGAGAGTAATCATGAAGAAAAGAGCTGCTCCGAGTCATGTGCATGGATCCTCCACTGTCCACATACCAGATGCTTCTTTGGCATGCTGAAGAACCCTGCACAATCATAAGAAACTAGTTAGCTTTGGAGACCCAAACCTTTTTGGTTTTGGGACTGACTTTATCAACAGATTTAACCATAGCTGGTTTCTCATAATTAACAGCTGATGAAGATGGAGATGGTGCTGAAATAGATTTGGACCTGGAATTCCTCTCCAGTGGTTTGGTCACAGTGGCTTCAAGTTGGTTAACTCTCCCAACAGATGCTGAACCATCATAACAAGCTGTGTCTGATTTGAAGCTCGAGCTTTCAGTTCATTTGACACTCCAGAGCTTGTTTTTGATGAGTTCCTGTGACCCACCATTTCCTCCTTCTTAGATTTCACAGACTTAGTCTTATGTTTATCATGAGGAACAATATCAGTTGTCTTCTGATAACCGTATCCTTCTTAGTGGATTTGGGTAAGGCCTTGGGTTTATCAGGTTGAGATGATTGTGGTACAAACTTGGTCTCAAACTCAGTTTTCATTTTATTATTTCTAGTTTAATGAGCTCATCCCTTTGGAGCTTTAAACCCTTTTTGTACCAACATTCATCAGATAGATGATTGAATTTACCACAAATTTCACATGGTTTATTCTTCATCTTGGACATCTTTACTGCTAAAGTGGAAACTACTGAAGGTGTGATCTTCAGTACTTTCCTCCTATCAGTACTAGGTACTAAAGGATTTGTAACAGCTGAAGACTGGTAATTCAACTGTTTTCCATCCGTCCTAATAGACTGTTTGATGGATTCCTCAGCAGTTGTTAGTCCTTGTATTTCAACTGATTTGAAATGCTTTTCAGATGTTGGGTCTCTTTCAGTACTTGGGGTACATTGAGGAACAACATCTGAAGTACTCAGCTTCATATGAGTCTCAGTAGTTAGACCATCAGTCAATTTATTTGTTGAGATCTTAACACTGGTTTCAATTATCATCTTAGATTAATGAAGAATCACACGATAATGTGGTTTGGAGATTGCTTTCACTTTCAGACTTAACTATGGAGTTAGGAGTAAAGTCTGTTGGTGGAGCAGTATGGTTGTAACCAATGCCAAACTTCACATTTGAAGCAGTTTGCTTGCTAAGAAGCATTTCAAATCCCTTGCATGATGAGACCCAGCGTTCACACTCAACTTGGGTCACTGCAAGTTTTTCTTTGAGACTCCTGTGGTCTTCCAGAATAACCTCTAGCTTGGCCTTTTCATCATTTAATTGGCATTTAAGCTTATAAATCTCATCACTTTTACTGTTAAGAGCAGACTCTACTCAGCTTTTTTTAAATGGTTTTCTCAAACTCAAGTTTTTGATTTATTAATGCTACATTTGCCTCTCTAATAGAGACAAGGCAGCTATGCATGATTCAGAACATAACTTGGCTTTAGCCTCTGAAGATACCTGAGTTACCTGTGAAGATGATGCATTTGAACAGGAACCCTCAGTAGACTCCAGGGCCATGAGAGCAAGATTTCCAAAAGGGTGTTCACCACCATGTTGACTAGCACCAGCATAGTATTGCTCAGTGTGACCAGACAAGTTATCAGGTAAGCTACTCCAGTCAACGACTCCAGGTGTGAAGAAGCTGTAATGAGGTTGTGATTGAGATGGAGATGGTTGAGGTTCTGGTAGTGCATGAGATTGTGGTACTATAGGAGCTTGAACTTGATTTGACTGTGGCATATAATAGCAGGGATAAGGATATGGCATTTGACCCTGAGGAACAAAATATGCAGGAGATTGAGGGTGTGATGAATGACTAGAACCAGCAGAGTATTGCCCTTTGGATTGTGAATTGTTATTTGGAAAAGTCAAAAAGGGTGCAGAAGTGTTAGATCCAGTTGATCTACACTCTTTTGCAAAGTGTCCAAGCCTGTGGCATTTGTGACACTTCAACTTGCTCTTGTCAAAACCGACTTTGGTTTTGTCAGAGAGTCCAGGAAATTTCCTGCCAGTTCTCTTGTAGAATTTCTGAGATCTGATATTGATCAAGGCCATTTGGCTCAAATATCCATCTCTTCTAAATCATCATCAGCAATGCCCTTCAAATCATCCATGATAAAGCATAGATTGTCACTATTATTACCAGAATGACAATCAACACTCACAAAGGCATGATTAGAATTGTTTGAGGTGAAATCAATATGCTCATCATAGTGGCATTCTGATCCTGCATACTCTGACTCATGACTTACCAGGCAGTGTTTCCTGGTACAATCATCATCAGTGAGCTTTCCAGATGATGACATTTTCGTTTCTGTTCTATCTCTCTCTCAAATGTGAGCAATTTCCCATGGAGTTGGGTGAGAGATAGTTTGTCCAAATTTGCACTGGAGCGTAGGACAATAGTATATGTGTCCCATCTCTCAGGCAGTGATCTGAGAATCTGTTATTCATCTGGCTATTTGTGTACTCATGTTTGACCATTTTTAATTCAGAGATCAAACAAGAGAACCGCTCAAACTGTTGAGTCAGTGTCTCACCCTTCCTATGAGAGAATGTCTCATATTGTTGGGCAAGGATTTCTCTATTATTTGCCAAGACCTCATCTGTTCCTCCAAATTGTTCTTTCAAGGCATTCCAGAGGTCATGGGCAGTTTCATAATGCATTAGCCCAGAATAGATTTCATTGGGCAGTGCCATGGCCAGAATTCCATGGGCTTTTGCATCAATCTCAAACAATTTCTTATCCTCATCTGAGTATTGCTCCCTCCTCTTCGGAACCATTTGATTGGTTTCCGGGTTATTCACCATAGGCTTGTGTGGACCATGTACCACTGATGTCCAACAACCTGAGCTGTTAACAGACAGGTGATGGAGCATTCGTCGTTGCCATATGTTTACTCATTCCTAACCAGCATCGGAGGCTTGGTTGAGGAACCAGTATTGTGAGGATCATTGGAAGGAGTAGTCATTTTAGGTCCAAATACAATTTAATTCAAGCTTTTAAAAGATTTTACACAGACCACAACAGACTCAATGAAACCAAGAATAAATCTCAGGATGAATGACCAAAAACACAAAAAATTCAATCTCTATAACCGTTTCTTGCAAAAATGCTAATTCAATCAAACTTGATCTTGGATAGCAGTTTCAATGATCAATTATTAGATCGATCAATGATGAACCAGCTCTGATACCATTTGACAGGATCAGTGATCTCAAGTTTGATGGATTAGAGTGTAACGCAGCGAAATAAGAACAAGAATTAGACAAATTATAGCAAGAATTTGATATTCGTATGCATTAAGAACAAATACGGTTGTAACGAGAGAATATATTTCTGTGAAAGGAATGTTTCAATAATATCAAATGTTTCTGCTCAATCATTCACAGATTACATTAGGTTGACACTCCTTATATAGAGTGCAATCACTGCTGATATCACGGATAGTGACATCTGGCAGATTTATTACAAAAATAACTAAAACTTAACAAACTACTGAAATGTTCACAACTACTGAGAACATATCAGAGTGCTAAGTATAAAACATAAAACTACTGATACGACACTACAACCTTGAAGAACAAGCTCTTCAGTCGTTTTACAAAACTACTGAAAGAAAAACATAAAACTACTGAAGAAACCGTCACAACTACTGAAGAAGACCTCTTCAGCTGTTGTGACAACGTCTGATACTTGGTCTTCGGCACTTGTGTCTTCAGACTTTGTCTTCAGCACTTGTGTCTTCAGACTTTGTCTTCAGCACTTGTGTCTTCAGACTTTGTCTTCAGCACTTGTCTTCAGACTTTGTCTTCAGCACTTGTGTCTTCAGACTTTGTCTTCAGCACTTGTGTCTTCAGACTTTGTCTTCAGCACTTGTCTTCAGACTTTGTCTTCAGCACTTGTCTTCAGACTTTGTCTTCAGCAGTTGTTGTGACGTCTGTGGGACTTAAGGTTTTTCTGATCCGGCTCATTGGTTCTTTTGGTCCAACACTTCAAATTCCAAAAGATAACATTGCATGCAAATGTTGGTCTGCAAAACCACATGACCAAAGATTGTTACTACAATCCTGCTAGCACACATTATGCAAATAATTTTTTAAAGGAAGGAGTCAGGAAGGTTTCCCATTTGGACCATATAAATGGTTCAAGTGATGAAAAAAGGAAGGCTTGTTTCCGAAGCAAGGCTACTTCGGAAGAAGACTCTTCTCCGAAAGGAAAAGCTTCGGAAGATAAAGTTGTCAAGACTCAAAAACAAAAGAGTCTCCTTGAACCATCCCAGAAAAGACTACTTTCGGAGAAAGGTGGTGAAGGCTTCTTCCGAAAGAAAGAAGCTTCGGAAGAATGCCAGCTACAAAAGCTTCACAAACTCATCCTCCTCCATGTCAACCGAGGATGGAATGGAAGATCAAGGAAGATGTTTAGCCCAAACCTCTTCTCCAACGACATCCTTGAACCCCCATGCATAAATTTTGGTTCATTATGTCATTATCTTTGGAAGAACCCAAGACCAATAAGCTTGGTTTTCCAATCAAAACTAATCATCTCATCTTCTGTGCAGGACATCCATTTACAAATACAACATTTTGATTGTAGATAGTGGATGCTCCATGCACATGAAGGAACAGATCTCTCCTTCAACATTCAACATTAGATGGAGGTCCTGTCCGTTAGGAGGTGAGGCCGGAGGATATATTTCTGCAGAGGGAGTATATCCAATGGTAAGTTACGTTGACAAAGTTAACTTTGTCAAACAGCTTGAACACAATCTGTTGTGTTTCTCATTCTGTGATCAAAAACACCAAATGCTTTTCACAGAACATGAGTGCATTATCCTCAAACCAGGGATGACAATTCCTCAGAATTGGTGCTCTTAGATCTCCCAGGAAAGGGGATATGTACAAGCTTGATATGAACAATGCTTCCCCAATGGTGTGAAGTATCATGCTTTCTTTCCAAAGCTGATAGTGATGAGTCAATACTGTGGCATAAACGTATATGTCATGTAAATTTTTAAGACAATGAATAAATTGGCTAAAAATAACTTGGTACATGGTTGCCTAAAAAGGTTTTTCTGCAAAGACAACTGTGTTGCATGCCTAAAGGGAAACACCAGGACATCTCATAAATCCAAATGTGTTAACTCTATCACTACTCCATTCCACTTATTTCACATGGATCTTTTTGGTCCCACAAGTATAATGAGCATTGGAAAGAATCATATTGCCTTGTGATAGTTGATGATTACAATGTTCACATGGTATTCTTTTTAAGAACTAAAGATGAACTGCTGAAACATTAAAATCTTTTATTCTTAAAATAGAAAATCAAATTGATCACAAGGTTAATACTATTAGAAGTGATCAAGGGACTGAGTTTAGAACTTCGTTCTTGACTCATTCTGTAACTCAAAAAGGATTGCCAGACAATATAGCTCCCAGACTCCTCAACAAAACGGTGTTGCTGAGGAGGAATATGACACTTATTGAGGCTGCTCGAACTATGTTGCTGATTCAAAGCTACCTCTAACATTCTGGGTAGAGGCAGTCAGCACTACATGCTATGTGCAGAATAGAGTTCTTGTAGTTAAGCCCATGGAAAAACCCCTTATGAGCTATGGAACAGAGCCCACCATTCATTGGCTTTCTAAGGTCCTTTGGCAGCAAGTGTACCATACTTAACACAAAGGACAATTTAGCAAATTTTTTGAAAATTCGAATGATGCTATCTTTGTTGGATACTCTTCTAGCTCCAAAGCTTACAGAGTATACAACATTAAGAATCAACATTTGAGGAGTCATCCAATATAGTTGTTAATGAGCACACTCTGTGTTAGAGGGAATTGACCTGATCACATCTTTGATTTAGAATTGTTTCCAAACTATTCTAACCCTCTTATGAGAACGTTTTTCAGTTGGAATAGGTGCTCAAAATGATGCTCATGCTGCTGCTAATGATCAACTGTTTGAGCTTCCCAGGCCTAGACCAAATTCTCCAAGTGTTGCAATACATCAAGCTTCCACTATTCACAGATCCGATAGTTTAACTATATCAAGGAATAGTGAAGCTTCAACAAGTGAGTCACCTACTGAGCCTCAAAACTCATCAGGTGATCCATCACAACACCAGGCAGAAGGAGGTAGTATTTTGAAGGAACAGGCAACTGTTAATACTACTTCACAGTCAACTATTGATGATGTTTCTCATTCATTCAACCAGTCCTCATTGAATGACTTTGAAACAACAGCTGGACAGAGTGTTCTAGTTCCTGAGCAGAATATGTCTAACCTAGATCTATCTCTGCAACTGGAAGTGATTCCTCGTCTTAGGATTCATAACACTTATCCAACTGAGAACATCATAGGGAATGTCTCTGAAGGTGTGAGAACAAGAGGACAGACTCATCAAGGGAATGTCTGCTTGTACTCATGCTTTCTATCTCAGATGGAACCCAGAAGGTAGAAGATGCCTTGAAAGATAGTAGCTGGATTGAATCGATGCAAGAGGAGCTGCTTCAATTCAAGAGACAGAGGTATGGAACCTATATCCGCTACCATCTGGTCAAGTACCTATAGGCACCAAATGGGTTTTTAGAAACAAGAGAGATGATAGAGGCTTGATCATCAAGAATAAGGCAAGACTTGTGGTTCAAGGATACACTCAAGAGGAAGGATCGATTATACTGATGTCTTTGCACCAGTTGCAAGACTTGAGGCAGTTAGGATCTTCCTTGCTTATGCTGCATCCAAGGACTTCACAGTATACCAACTTGATGTCAAGTGTGCTTTTCTATATGGGGATATAGATAGGGAAGTCTATGTATGCCAACCTCTAGGATTTGAAGATCCACAACACCCCAACTATGTGTGCAAATTGGATAAAGCTCTATATGGGCTGTACCAAGCACCTAGGCTGTGGTATGAGACTCTGTCTTAGTTTCTTCTGAAGAATGGCTATACTAGAGGTACCATTGATAAGACTCTCTTCATCAGAAAGTCTGGAAAGGACATTTTGGTCGTACAAGTCTATGTTGATGACATCATATTTGGTTCTTCAAATGACCAAATGTGCAAGGACTTTGAGAGCATTATGAAGAAGAAGTTTGAGATGAGCTCCATGGGAAAATTGGACTTTTTCCTTGGAATTCAGGTAAAGCAACTGAAGGAATGGTTCTTCATTAATCAATCTAAATATGTCTCTAACATCTTAGAAAGATTTGAGATGAAGGATTGCAAGCCTGCCAAGACACCCATACCCAGAAACCATAATCTTTGTCCTAACCTTGAGGGGAAGGATACTGATCAACATCAATATAGGGCAATTACTGGTTCTCTGATGTATCTAACAGCCAGTAGACCTGATATCATGTTTGCTACTTGCATTTGTGCAAGATATCAGACTGCTCCAAAGGTGTCTCACCTAGCTGCTGTTAAGAGAATCCTCAGATACCTCAAAGGAGCACCTAAACTAGGTCTCTGGTATCCCAGAAACAAGGATTTCAATCTTTATGGATACTCTGACAGTGACTATGGAGGCTGCAATATTGACAAGAAATCAAGATCAGGAGGATGTCAATTTCTTGGTGGAAGGATCATCTCATGGCAATACAAGAAACAATCCTGTGTCTCCACATCAACTGCTGAAGCTGAATACATTGTTGCTGCTAGCTGTTGTGCTCAACTGCTATGGATTCAAAATCAGATGATAGACTATGTATTCAACTTTATGAGTACTCCTATCCATATTGACAACAACAGTGCTATCTCCATTACTGAAAATCCAGTGAAGCACTCCAAGACTATACACATTGACATCAGGTATCATTTCATTAAAGACACTCATGAGAATAATCTAATCAAGTTAATCATAGTTGATTCAAATGAACAATATGCTGATCTGTTTACCAAGGCTTTTGATGAACAAAGGTTCAAGTATCTCATAACAGCTATTGGGATGATAAACATTGATTAATTTGATCTCTTTTGAAAACCTTTTAATATGTAAGTCTTGTGTCAATACAATTTAAGCCCTGTTACAAGAAATTCTCTCTGAAATTTTCTAAGTGTAAATTCCTTCCGAAGAGAAATTAACCTTCGGAAGACATTCTCATATCTTCCGAAGAAAATTTTCTCAAAGGATAACTTTCTTCTCGGAAGAATTTTTGGCCTCGGAAGAAGCGATTGATTGTATACCAGATCTACTTCCGAAACTTACAAATTCTCTATTCGAAAGCAACTCTAACCTTCGAAATCAAAGTTTTGGCTTCGGAAGTAAGAATTGCCTTCGGAAGACGAGTTACCTTCTGAAATGTTTTACACTCGGAAGAGAGATTTCACTATGTAACGTAAATTTCTTGGGCCCCGCACTGTAAAAAGCAAAGATTTTGTTAATGATGTCAGATTGCTTAACTGATTTTAACCTTACCGCCACTGTCATTTCATCCACTAAACCATCACATCACCTTATCCTTACCCCCATTACCGCCTTTCCACAATCTTTTAAATAATCTCAACTATTCAATTTCACTCTCTTACTTGCAAATTTTACTGCCCTAGAAATTTCTCCTACTCAACTTTACCCAACTCAAATCATCCCCATTCATCTTTCCAAATGGCATTCAACCCTCAGCACAACCAAGTCG